>ML682066.1:2566501-2630969 GCA_007922195.1 Podocnemis expansa
GAAAGAAAGAAAGAAAGAAAGAAAGAAAGAAAGAAAGAAAGAAAGAAGAGGTTACTTACCGTTAACCAGTGTTCTTTGAGAGGTGTGCTCCTGGCCATTCCACCGTAGGTGTCTGCACGCCCCGTGCACAGCACGCCGGAAACTTTTCCCTAGAGTACCCATAGGGTCAGCTGTAGCGCCCCCTGGAGTGGCGCCGCCGCCGCTCCCCATATAAGCACCGGCCGACTCTGCCCCTCCTCGGTTCCTTCTACCCCATTGTCTGAGGGGAGGTGGGAGGGATTGGAATGGCCAGGAGCACACCTCTCAAAGAACACCGGTTACTGGTAAGTAACCTCTTCTTCTTCTTCGAGTGCTGCTCCTGTCCATTCCACTGTAGGTGAGTATCTAGCCTTACCTTGGAGGTGGGAGACATCACGGACAGACAGCTTGCAACACCGCCCTTCCCACTGCTGCGTCCTGCCGCGCTTGCTGGGTGATGGCGTAGTGCTGCGCAAAGGTGTGCGGGGAGGACCACGTCGCCGCCTTGCATATGTCTACTAACGGGACTCTCGCTAGAAACGCCATTGAAGCTGCTTGGGCCCTTGTGGAATGGGCCGTTGCCCTTGGCAGGTGTCTACCTCCCAGCTTGTAGCATTCCTTAATACAAGCCTTAATTCAGGATGCGATCCTCTGTGTAGACACCGGCTGGCCTTTTTTGTAGTTCGCCACAGCGACAAAGAGCTGGGGGGTCTTGCAAAATGGCTTTGTTCTTTCTATATAGAAGGCAAGTGCCCTGCGCACGTCCAGGAAATGGAGGCACCTCTCCTCCTCTGACGCATGGGGTTTTGGACAGAACACAGGCAGGCAAATGTCCTGGTTCACATGGAAGTGTGACACCACCTTGGGCCTGAAGGATGGGTGAGGGCGCAGTTGCACCTTGTCCTTAAAAAACAGGGTGTACGGTGGCTCCGCTACCAAAGCACGCAGCTCCGACACCCTCCGGGCTGATGTGATGGCCACCAGGAATGCGACCTTCCATGAAAGGTCTAACAGTGAGCATGTCGCCAGTGGCTCAAAGGGTGGTCTGGTGAGACGCGACAGGACCACGTTTAAGTCCCACTGGACTGCAGGCGGTTTCACCACTGGGTACAACTTCGAGAGTCCTGTCAGGAATCTTTTTACCATGGGGACGGAGAAAAGTGCACTATGCTCGTGGTTTCTGCGGAAAGCCGTGATCGCTGCCAAGTGGACCTTCAGGGATGACAATGACAGCCCACTCGACTTCAGGTGCCATAAATAGTCCAGTATGCGGTGAATCGAGACCAACGCTGGGTCCTCCCCATTGGCCCCCGCCCACAGAGCAAATCTGCGCCACTTAGCTACATAAGTAGACCTTGTGGAGGGTTTTCTGCTGCCACGCAGAACCTCCTTCACCGGGGAGGAGCACAACTGTTCGCTGTCCGTCAACCATGAAGGTACCATGTGTGAAGGTGCAAAGCCTCCAGGTTGGGGTGGAGGAGCCACCCATTGTCCTGGGTCAACAGGTCCGGCCTGAGGGGCAACCGAACCGGTCTGCACCTGGACCACCGCATCAGAGCTGAAAACCAGCACTGTCTTGGCCACGCCGGGGCAACCAGAATGACCCTTGCCTTCTCCTCCTTTATCTTCCACAGCACTCTGGGTACTAGTGGCGTTGGGGGGAACGCGTACAGTAGCTCCTCCTGCCCCCAATGGATTTCAAAGGCGTCCGCCCTCGAGCCAGGACTGCGCCCCCAGAAGGAGCAGAAGTCCTGACATTTTGTGTTGAGCTCGGAGGCAAACAAGTCCAGACGGGGATAACCCCACCTCCGGAAAAGCGACTCCGCCACTTCCGGGTGGAGAGACCATTCGAGGGTCATAAACCTCCGGCTGAGCTCGTCCGCCAGGGAGTTCCAGAGACCTGGTATATACGATGCCACTGGGTGGATCTTGTGGCGAATGCAGAACTCCCAAAGGTTCACAGCTTCCTGGCACAGGAGACGTGAGTGCATACCGCCTTGCTTGTTGATATAGAACATTGCGGTGGTGTTGTCGGTGCGCACCGACACTGTTTGGCCCCGAAGATGCTCGTGGAACACCTCGCACGCCAGCCGTACTGCCCTGAGCTCTTTTACATTGATGTATAGCCCGGAGTCCGCATTCCTCCACAGGCCCTGCGTCTTGAGGCCGTTGAGGTGCGCCCCCCAGCCTACATCCGAGGCATCTGTTGTCAGATGAAGCGACGGTTGGGGAGGCCGGAATGGAACCCCTAAACACAGGTTGGTCTCGCAACCCCACCAACGAAGGGTCTCTAGCACGGGTGTGGGCACGGTGACCATAGTGTCCAAACTGTCCCTCACCGGGCGAAACACCCCCACCAACCACAGTTGGAGCGGTCGCACGCGTAGGCGGGCGAGGGGAACCACAAAGGTGCAAGCTGCCATGAGGCCCAGCAGTCGTAGGCATTCTCGTGCCGATACGTGGGGGAATTTCGCTACGGAATCCGCCGCCTGCTTGATGGTTTGAAAGCAGGCAGATGGAAGGCTCGCCCTTGCCGACGTCGAGTTGAGGACCGCTCCTATGAATTCTATCCGCTGTGAGGGAATGAGCACCGACTTCTGGACATTGATCAGCAGCCCCAGGCGATCGAACACGGACTGCGTCAACCTCAGGTGAGATAGCACCTCCTGACACGACTTGCCTACGACCAGCCAGTCGTCCAAATATGGGAAGAGGGTGACCCCCTTCCTTCTGAGATACGCTGCTACTACCGCAAGACACTTTGTAAATACCCACAGAGCTGCGGAAAGGCCAAAGGGTAGCACCGTGAATTGCAGGTGTTTCTGGTCGACGATGAAGTGCAAGAACCTCCTGTGCCTTGGGCTGATCGCAACGTGAAAATACGCATCTTGAAGGTCGAGGGTGGCAAACCAATCTCCTGGATCCAGAGATGGAACAATTGAGGCTAGGGACACCATCCGGAACCGAATCTTCCGAAGGAACCGGTTGAGGCGTCTCAAGTCTAAAATGGGCCGCAGGCCCCCTTTCGCCTTGGGAATCAGGAAATAACGGGAGTAAAACCCCTTGCCCCTGCTGCTTAGTGGCACCTCTTCCACTGCCCCTTTCTGCAGTAAGGCTTGCACCTCCTCCCAGAGTACTTGCTGTTGGGCCTGGTCCCACAGGGAACCACGCAGCATAGGGGGGCCCCGCCAGGGTAACGAAGAAAATTGGAGGGAATAGCCCTCCTGAACTGTCCTGAAAACCCAGCAATCTTTCGTAATCTTGCGCCACTCCGGCGCATAACGGGCCAGTCTGTTGAGGAATAAGGGAGTCTCTGGATCCATGATCGCTGTCAAGCCGTCCTTGCCCTGCACGTCAAAAGGCCTTTTTCTGGCCAGATGGTTGGTGAGAAGCCCCTTGCCCATTGGGCTGACGTCCAGAGGGCCTGCGGGGCCCCCTACCCCTCCTCCTGTCGTCATCCTGGTGGCAGTGGAAAGGCCGCAAGGGAGGAGGTAGCAGCTTGAACTGTTTCCTTTGGCTCACCGGTGTGTGGAGTCCCAAGGATTTAATTAATGCCCGCGAGTCCTTCAATGTCTGGAGGCGTGTGTCAGTCTGTGAAGAAAACAACTCCGGACCCTCGAAAGGCAAGTCCTGAATTGTGGCCTGTACCTCCTGGGGCAGGCCTGATGTCTGCAACCAGGAGCAGCGACGCGTCGTGACTCCCGAAGCCATGGAGCGAGCTGCCACGTTGGCTGCATCTAAGGCCGACTGTAACAGAGCCTTGGATACGACTTTACCCTCTTTAATGGATGCCGACAGGGCTGCTCTGGAGTCCTGCTCTATTGAGTCATTAAAACGCTCCAGGGCTGACCAGGCGTTAAACATATAACGGCTAAGAATAGCCTGTTGATTGGCTATTCTCAAATGCAACCCCCCTGTGGAATAGATTTTGCGGCCAAACAGGTCCAGTTTCTTTGCGTCCTTTGACTTGGGGGTCGACCCAGGATGGCCCTGCCTCTCGCACTCATTTGCTGCGGCTACCACCAACGAGCTGGGTGTAGGGTGAGAATAAAAATGTTCGTACCCCTTAGAGGGCACAAAGTACTTCCTCTCGGCTCGTTTTGCCGTAGGGGCAATCAAGGCTGGGGTGTGCCACAGCGCCTTAGTTGTGTTCTGCACAGTCTTAATAAAGGACAGAGCCACCCGGCCCAGCCCCTCTGGGAGTAGGATATCCACCATGGGATCCGCATCCTCAGTGATCTCCTTGGCCTGAATGTTTAGCCCAGAGGCTACTCGATGGAGAAGTTCCTGATGGGCCCTAGTGTCATCTGGAAAAGCTGCAGGTTTCGCCCCAGCCACAGCCTCATCTGGCAGCGAAGAGGACGATTCCTCAAGATCCATGACCACTGACGGCGCCCCGGACCTCAGGCTGCGACTTCCACTGGCCAGGCTGGTTCACTCCCTATCATCTCTTACGGACTCCACCTCTGATGCTTCCCCGGTACTGGGAGGAGCGCCAAGCACCGCGGAAGGAGGAGGCCGGACATCAACACTCGGCATGGGGATTCCCGAACTGAAGCCTGGACCTTGCTGGACAGCCCAAGGGGTCCAAAAAGGCCATTGCATCCCGGGTTGCCACGCCGACCATTGAGGATGGAACGGCGGTGCCGCAGGCGCCTGCTGCGACCGTGTACGCAATTCCTTATGCGACCCACGCGGTGCCGAGTCCTCCACCGAGCTTGGCGATAGGCTGGAGAGTGGAGACCATGGTGGTGCTGACGAGGACTGCATCGGAGAATGGCGACAAATTTCATCCTGGCGACTGCGGTGCCGATGAAGCGGGGATTCGCGGTGCCGGTCGGGACCCGGGGAACGGACACAAGGGGCCCCGGCCACGGCCACTATTGGCGGCGGCACCAGTGAACGGTGTCGATGGTCCGGAGACGGTGCCCGGCTTCGTCCCTTGTCAGCTACTAGGGGAGTTGGCTTCCCCCATGACGGCACTGGCCTCGGCACCGGGCCTGTAATCGGTGCTGGCAGTGCGGGATGGCTCGTCAGAGCCTGCGCCGCAGCGAACGCCTCAGGTGTGGCTGGCAAGACCAACTCCTCCTCCAGTATGTTCCTGGTAGGCGAGGAGGTCGATACCAGGCTGAGCGGCCTCTCCGAACGGTCCTGCCCAGGCACCGGAGATAGGGAAATAGGGCGGCTTGCCTGGCTCTGCACAGAGTCCTTCCCTACTGTCATTCGGCGCGGTGACCGCCCTCTGTCCACTCGCTTCTTCTTAAGCGGTACCGGGGAAGTTGATCGGCGCCGAGTCTCCCGGTGCGGCTTCGGGCAGCTAGTCTTCGGTGCCGCTGCTGACGACGCCGGTGCACTCTGCACCGAGGGTGCCGTGCTGGATCCCGAGTCTCCGGGGGCCGGACGAAGGGCCTCCTCCATCATGTGAAGCTTCAGTCTCTGCACCCTCTCCTTTTGCGTTCTCGGCTTGAAGCCCCATACAGATCTTGCACTTCTCCACCAGATGAGCCTCACCCAGGCAAAATAAACAGTCGCCGTGGGGGTTGTCGACGGGCATGGGCTTTCTACACCGCCCACAAGTTTTAAAGCCTGGCATAGCCCAGCCCCGGGCCCAGGGCGGGCTCAACTGACCAAAGTGTCTAAACTCTAACCAAAAACAGACGAAAAGAAAAATTGAAACTTCGGGTACTCCGACTTTGCTACTGGCCACGTGCAAGCTGCGCGTAGCCAAGGAATGTTCCAGCGACCGACAGGGCGGTAAGAAGGAACTGAGGAGGGGCAGGGTCAGCCGGTGCTTATATGGGGAGCGGCGGTGGCGCCACTCCAGGGGGTGCTACAGCCAACCCTACGGGTACTCTAGGGAAAAGTTTCCGGCATGCTGTGCACGGGGCGTGCAGACACCTACGGTGGAATGGCCAGGAGCAGCACTCGAAGAAGAAGTTGCTATTTCTTTTACATTATATTGTGTGAAAGCAGGATTAAATCCTATGGATTTTTTCCCCATTATAACAGGTGATTTGACTTCACCTTCCTCTATGTGCTGTGTTCCGGTATTTGAGTCTAAACAACTGCTGCGCCCTGCCCCTGTGATGGCAGTTGCCCTGCAGCACCTGTTCCAGAGCCGGAAGAGTCTAAACCAGTGTTTCCCAACCAGTGTGCCATGGCATACAAGTGTGCTATCAGCCCTGAGTAGGTGTGCCACAGAATTTTTAGAAAAACCACTGGAAGTGTTCGGGATTGGCTCATTGGCTCATGAATATTCCCAAGTTCTTTTAGAAACTATATGGTGGTGTGCCCCAAGATAATTAAAGGTGTCAAGGTGTGCCACAGCAGAGAAAGGTTGCAAACCACTGGTCTAAGCAACACAGGGAGGGTGTGGAGTGCTGTGCTGGCACATTGCTGGGCTACATCAGGCTTCCTGGCCTCCCTGGGCTCCCTGTTGCCACACACAGTATGGAGGCTGGTGTGGTCACTCACTTCTGGTGTTAAAGGAGTGGCCAGAAGAGAAGGGCACCTCTGCTGTGGTGCACTGTGGGCCAGGTACCCACAATGCACCACTCCTAGGGTGACCTAGAAGCTGCCAGTGTGGACGTGGGCAGTCTCCTGGCATTTTGAGTGTGGACATGCTAAGCCGGCTTAATAAGGTCTACTTTAAGCAGACTTTATTAAGCCGGCTTAACTGAGCCCTGTAGTGTAGACATAGCCAATGATTTTGCCAAGGAATGATGTTAAGCTAACTAGGTCATTCTGTTTACCCTTGGAAAATATTGGCACACTAGTTTTATTACAGTCCTCAGTAACATCTCCAGTTTGCCAAAATTCATTAAATCTCAATATCAGTGTCACAAATAACTTCTCTTTTAAAACCCAGTCCAGCAGATTCTAAAATGTTTAACTTTACCAATTGTTTAACATCCTCCGTAGCTGCTGTCAGAATAGAAAATATTTCATTAATAACTATAAACTATGTCATCTGGCTTCTAACTCACAGAAGTATTAAAGAACATCCCTGCCTCTTTTGTGTCACTGCAGAAGTTGCCATCCCTCCCTATCTAGTTACAGATCTAAATGATAGCTAGTATTTTAGTTCTAAATATATTTTTTAAAATTCCTGTGTCACACTTCCAGAGTAACTGTACCTTTGACCCCCTTCCTGGTCTCCCTCAAGAGCACTTATTGAAGGTTTCAGGATTCCTAGCCATCACTTCTCTCAGTGAGAGAATTCTCTCTCTCCCCCAGACCAGGTGTTTAGGTCTGCATTTCCTCTGCAGTGCACTGTGACTTCCCCAGAAGGCTTGACTTGGGTCCAGCACCTGTGTCAACCTTTCTCCAGGAGGTGCAACAACATATAAAAGTTACCATCCAGCTTTCACACATCAAAGTTCATTCATTCTTAAACTAAAAGCATTACAGAGAAACCATTAAACAGTAAAGGATCTGACATGCATACCAATGTTTAGCAGCTCCCCAATGCCAACATAAGTAACTAGTGATTCCAGATTCCACAGAAAACCCATCCCACCCCATATGAGCCAGGAACACAGAAACATATCATTTGTATTGATAAAAAAAAAGCTATGAATAGGCTACAGTTTATTCTGTTTGGCCCATCTCAGTATAATGGATTTGGAGGATTCCATGCTTTAAACATAAAATACACTAACGTCCCCAAAAGTTTTTGTATGTGGTTTCAATATCTGCCTCCCATCTTATTGTCCTCAACCTTACTGATCTACAGATTTTATTTCAATAGTTTTAGATTCCCTTACCAATTGTCTATATTTCATGACTGCTAATTTATGGACATTGATATCAATTTATCATTTTCTATGCACAAAGAACAAACACTTTTGATTTGAATAATAATTTAACTTAACAGGAAAGCAAAAGACCAAAGACAAGTAACATAAAAATAGTCACCACTTGCACTGAACTTGTCACACTCTCTGGCATTTTGTGAACAGTACCATTGGGTGCAGCGTGCTGTCCCCTGTACAGAACTACATACACAGTCACATTAGTTGGAGATCAGAATGCAAAGGTCTGCAAGTCAAAGCCCAGCCTATAAATATGATCATTATATCACTGCTTTTTGTGTTTCTTCACAAAGTCTTCATTTCTGAAATTTGTAGTACACTTTTCATGACAGCTCTAGTCCCACAGTAGTCACCAATTTAAAGATAGACCAGGAATATCTGAAGTGACACCATGCATGTAAGTGAAATGGCTTGCTTGTCTTCTGTATTAACAAAATCTCACTTCAGTTCACTGAAGAAGTTTTAAAATCAGACACATCTGATTCTCCCTAACAAATCACTAGACCAATGTCAACCAGGGCTGAGCTGTTCTGATACTTGTTGCTATGGAAACCATTTCCCCTGTCTCTCTTCATTGAAAGTTGCCTCTGAGTCTTTTAAACAGAGCTAGGAGACAATGAGGAGAAAAGTTATAGCATCAAGAGAGAACAGTGACCCCAAATTATTGGGAGTTGTGGAGGAGAGTGAAACTTAACAAAAATTACAAATCCATTTGCACCTGCATGGCAGGTGTGAACCTGCTTCTGTATAGTGCAATGAGCTGAGCCATGGCTAAACATTGAGCAGTTGCTCTCATGAGTTTTATTCTGTGAAGACAACAAATACTGACCACAATTTCCTCCTCCTTTTTCTTAACTGAGACAATTTACAGGAACTCTTAAATTTCTGTCTTCACTTATTTTCACTTAGAAAAAAACAAAGTAAAATAAAGATTTTAATTGAAATATGCTCTTACTTGTGCTTTCAGAACACATCAGTAATCAGTTTGTGTTACCAAGCACATGCATGTGAACAACCAGAAGGATGTGGGGGTGAGGAAGGGGGGCAGGGGCAGGAGATGGGGCAGAGAAGGGGCGGGTGGTGGCAGGAGGTAGGTGGGAGGGGCAGGAGTTGGGGATTGTGATGGGGGGCAGGGGCAGGAGATGCGGAAGAGAAGGGTTGGAGCAGGGGAGTTAGGGAGCTGGGGCTATAAGTAAAGGGGGCACTGGGCTACTTGCCCAGCCAGCACCCCTCTGTGGCTGCAGGGAGCTGGGGGACCCTGATCAGGGCTGGCCCAGAGGGAGAGAATAAACCTTGCTGCTCCCCAAGCTAGCTTCAGCCCCAGCCCGCCTTGCTGCCCTGGGGTCTGCAGAGCCAGAGCAGCCTTGGCCCCACACTCCCGCTTCTCCTCCAGCCCTGGCTCCTGCTCTTTCTCCAGCTCAGGCCCACCCCCAAGGCCCCTTATCTGGCCACCAGAGTAGAGCGGCCACCCCATGGGCTGCTCCCCCCACTCAGTCAGAGCATGCTTAGGGTGGCACTTTTAAAAGCTCCCAGCCTGCAGGAAGCCCTCTCCCAGCCAGAAGACTGTCTTTTCCAGCCAGCAAGGAGTTTCCCCCAGGCTGAGAGCTTTTAAAACTTTGTAGGCGTAGTAAGCCAGAATGCACCTGAACACTGTGTTCCAGTTGCTGTTTCTATTTTTAGAGGCCATAGCACGCTGACCCCCTAAAAATGGTGGGCCCCAGAACAGCATCCTGGTGCTTTCCAGCTTACTTTAACCCACAGGCACATGAACAATTTTAGGCAGGTATTGACGCTCATTGATGCTTTTTATATGTTTGAAGATATGCAGGCACCTCATGGACTCTGAGCCTTAGGCTGTGTTCACACAGACATGGTTATTTCGAAACAAGCTGTTTTGAAACAACTTGTTTCGAAATAACACCTTATTTCAAAATGACTTACTTCGAATTAGCAAAAAAGTCATTTCGAAATAAGAAAAAAAGCGGGAAACGAAATAGCAGGTTCACACTGTAAACCTGCTATTTCGCTTCCTCCAGGGCTGCAGGCACCTGTGGGCTGCAGCGCTGCCCAGCGCTGCTCCCTGACGGTGCCTGCAGAGCCGGGCTGCAGCCACCAGGGGGGTTCAGCACTGCCCGGCGCTGCTCCCCGCCGGTGCCTGCAAAGGGGGGCTGCAGGCACCGGCAGGGATCAGCGCTGCACAGCACTGCTCCCCACCGGCTTAAAAAGGAGGTGTGTCTGCACACCACGTGCACGGCACGCTGCAACCTTTTTCCATAGCACCCTCGGGGCCGGCTCTAGCGCCCCCTGGAGTGGCGTCTTAGCCACTCCCTATATATTCCCCAGCCGGCCCCCCTCCTCCTCAGTTCCTTCAACCCTGACCTTACGCGGGGATGCGGGAGGGAGCGGAATGGCCAGGAGCACACCTCTCGAAGAACACCGGTTACAGGTAAGCAACCTCTTCTTCTTCTTCGAGTGCTGATCCTGGCCATTCCCTTGTAGGTGAGTCACTAGCCTTACCTTAGGAGGTGGGAAACGTGACAGGGATATCGATTCCAACACTGCTGTACCCAGTGCTGCATCCTGCCGGGCTTGCTGGGTGACGGCGTAGTGTTGTGCAAAGGTGTGCGGCGAAGACCAGGTCGCCGCCCTGCAGATCTCAGTGATCGGGACCCTTGCCAGAAACGCTGTTGATGTCGCCTGGGCCCTTGTAGAGTGGGCCGTGACATGCAGAAGTGGTCTCCCTGCAAGCTTATAGCACTCCTTAATACATGCTATAATCTATGTCGCGATTCGCTGCGAGGAGACGGGTTGCCCTCTCATCCTATTAGCGACTGCCACGAATAGCTGGGGCGACTTGAGGAACGAATTCATCCAATCAATATAAAACGCTAGCGCTCTACGTACATCCAGCCTATGGAGCCGCTTGTCACCCTCGGACGCATGGGGCTTGGGGCAGAGGACCGGAAGTTATATGTCCTGGTTGACGTGGAACTGCGACACCACCTTGGGTCTAAATGCCGAGTGAGGGCGCAGCCGCACCTTGTCTTTGAAGAAGGTTGTATAGGGAGGGTCCGCCGATACGGCGCGCAGCTCAGACACCCTCCTTGCCGACGTGATCGTAACTAGAAACGCCACTTTCCAGGAAAGGTAGACTAGTGAGCACGATGCTAGCGATTCAAAAGGAGGTCCCGAGAGACGGGAAAGGACCAGGTTCAAGTCCCATTGGGCTGTTGGGGTACGCACTGGCGGATGCAGCTTTGACAAAGCCTTGGGAAAACGTTTCACTATGGGTAGTAAGAAAAGCAATGGGTGCTTGTCCACCCGGTGAAAGGCTGCTATCGCTGCCAGATGAACCTTTAGGGATGAGAGAGACAGTCCAGATGACTTTAGGTGCCAAATGTAGTCCAGGATGGCATGAACGGGCAGTGAGTAAGGATCCCTGTCTTTTTCCTCCGCCCAATGCACAAAACGGCGCCACTTGGCCACATACGTGGACTTTGTGGACGCCTTCCTGCTACTGCACAACACCTGCCTAACCGGGGAAGAGCATAGTTGCTCATTTGCCGTTAACCATGAAGGAGCCAGGCATGAAGGTTCAATGTTCCCAGATTGGGGTGGAGAAGTGAGCCGTTGTCCTGCGACAAGAGGTCGGACCGTTGGGGTAACGGCACGGGGTCGCACCTGGAAAGCCTCAGGAGGGTCGTATACCAATGCTGCCTCAGCCAGGACGGGGCCACCAAGATGACCGTCGCTCGTTGAGCCTTTATGCGCTGTAGTGCCCTGGGGACCAGAGGCGTTGGGGGAAAAGCGTACAACAGCCTCCCGCTCCAAGGGACTTCGAAGGCATCCCCTGTCGAGCCCGGGCCTAGCCCATGGAAGGAGCAGAACTGGGGGCATTTGGCATTGTTTGGCGAGGCAAATAGGTCCAGCCCGGGGTGACCCCACCTCCGGAAGAGTTGTGCCGTCACTTCTGGGTGAAGAGACCGCTCATGGGTCAGGAACCGTCTGCTCAGGCCATCCGCTATGGTATTCTGGAGGCCCGGGACGTACGAGGCAACAGGGTGAATCCTGTGATGAATGCAGAACTCCCAGAGGGCCATAGCCTCCTGACAGAGTTGTCTGGCGCCCCCTTGCCTGTTGATGTAAAACATCGCTGTTGTATTGTCCGTCTGAACTGACACCGTCCAATCGCGAAGCTGGTCTCGAAAAACCTCGCACGCTAGGCGCACTGCCCTCAGCTCCTTGACGTTGATGTGGAGGGCCGACTCCCTTTCCGTCCACATGCCTTGGGTTTTGAGAGCGCCGAGGTGGGCACCCCACCCTTTGTCCGAGGCGTCGGACATTAGGTGAGCCGATGGTTGATCTCGTTGAAAGGGGATCCCCGCACAGAGGTTCTCCTCGTGGGTCCACCATCTGAGGTGCTCCAACACTGACGCGGGTACCGTGACCATCCCATCCATATTGTCTCTCACCGGGCGAAACACACTCGACAGCCATAGCTGGAACGGGCGCATGCGGAGCCTGGCGTGAAGGACTACAAATGTACAGGCCGCCATGAGGTCCAATAAGCGCAGGCACTCCCGCACTGACACTAGAGGGAACTTCACCAGTGGGTTTACTGCCTTTTGAATATCCTGGAACCGGGATGCGGGGAGGGACGCTCGCCCTACGGCAGAGTCCAGAACTGCCCCTATAAATTCTATTTTCTGCGTCGGAGATAGGACCGATTTTTGTGTGTTGACTAGGAGGCCTAGCCTGCTCAATAGTGACTGAGTTACCATTAGATGGTCCAGAGTCTCCTGTGACGAACGGCCCACGAGCAACCAGTCGTCCAGGTACGGGAAGAGGCTGATCCCCTTCCTCCTGAGGAAGGCGGCCACTACCGCTAGGCACTTCATGAAAACCCGTGGTGCTGCCGAAAGTCCAAACGGAAGGGCCGTAAACTGGAAGTGGTCCTTCCCTACCACAAAGCGCAAGTACTTCCTGTGACACGGATGAATTACAATGTGGAAGTATGCGTCGTGCAAGTCGAGGGCGGCGTACCAGTCACCTAGATCCAGAGCGGGAATAATGGAGGAAAGGGAAACCATCCGGAAACGAATCTTTTGGAGGAAGCTGTTGAGGCGTCTCAAGTCTAAAATTGGTCGGAACCCCCCTTTTGATTTGGGGATCAGAAAGTAACGGGAGTAAAAACCTTTGCCCCTCCTGCTGCGCGGGACCACCTACACTGCCCCTTTTTGGAGTAGGGCATGAACCTCCTCCTTTAGCAGGCTTGCAAGCGTTGGGTCCCCTGGTGTAGACCAAAGGCGAGACGGGGACGCCTGCGGGGACAAAGAAGCAAACTGAAGGGAGTAGCCATCCCGAATAGTTCTGAGGACCCAACGGTCCGAAGTGATCTTTAGCCACTCCGGGAAGAAACGGATAAGTCTGTTGAAGAAGGATGGAGTCTCTGGATCCGGTCTGAGCGGTACGACGACCTCGGGCTGACCTTCAAAAGCCCTTTTTCTGTGGCGCCAGCTGGCGCGCGCCCCCCTGATCGCCCGACTGGCGTCCCGTAGGTCTACACCCTCCTCTACTGCGACGCCTGTTGTCCTCCTGGCACCGTTGGAATGGCCTTGGGGGCGGTGGTGGTTTGAATGGCTTCCATTGGGTAGCTGGGGTGTGGAGGCCCAAAGATTTTATCAGCGCCCTAGAATCTTTCAGGGTCTGCAGTCGGGCGTCCGTCTGTTGTGAAAACAGATCCGGGCCCTCAAAGGGAAGGTCCTGTATCGTGGCCTGTACCTCCATGGGAAGACCCGAAGCCTGTAACCAAGAGCAACGTCTCATAGTCACTCCTGACGCCATTACTCGGGCTGCCGCATCCGCTGCATCCAGTGCGGACTGAAGGAGAGCCTTAGTGACCACTTTGCCCTCCTTGATGGATGCTGAGAGGGCGTCTCTGGTGCTCTGGTCCAGCTGATCTGAAAACCTGTCTAAGGAGGACCAGGCGTTAAACATGTACCTGCTTAGGATAGCTTGCTGGTTCGCTATCCTGAGCTGGAGGCCCCCGGTCGAATAAGTTTTACGGCCAAACAAGTCTAGGTGCTTTGCCTCCTTTGCTTTAGGAATCAATGCCGGGTGGCCATGCCGTTCTCTCTCATTTGCTGCCGCCACTACCAAGGAACTCGGAGTGGGGTGCGAGTAAAAATGCTCATAGCCTTTCAAAGGAGCAAAATATTTCTTTTCTGCTCGCTTGGCCGTTGGGGCAATTGACGCCGGAGTATGTCACAAGGCCTTCGTGGTATTTTGGATAGTCTTAATAAAAGGCAGGGCAATACGGCTCGGGCCTTCAGGCAACAGAATGTCCACCATGGGGTCTGCGTCCTCCACAATTTCCTCTGCCTGCAATTTCAGGCCCCGAGCAACTCGGCGAAGGAGTTCTTGGTGAGCAGAGGCATCGTCCGGAAGGGAGGACGGCTTCACCCCTGCCACAGCCTCATCCGGAGGGGACGAGGAAGATTCCACCGGGTCGAGAGTCACCGACTGAGCCCCCAATTGAACACTGTGGGTCCTGCTCGACACACTGATTTGGTCCTCTCCCAGGAAATCTGCCTCGGAGCCATCCCCGGTACCAGGGGGAGCACTTACAGTCGCCGATGGAGGTTGGTGGCTCTGCGGTCCCCCCATCGGACCTGCCGGCCCTTGACCTTGATGAAAGGCCCACGGGGTCCAAAAGGGCCATTGGGCCCCTGGTTGCCAGCTGGCCCACTGGGGTTGAAACATAGGAGCCCCCTGGGTTGGTTGTGGCGGCCGCACGGCCTTGTGACTGCGCCTCAGTCCGGAGTCCTCCGCAGAGCTCGACGAAGGGCTACTCCTTGGAGACCACGGCGGTGCCGTAGACAACGGTACCGGTGAACAGCGCCCTTCAGAGCGACGACTCTCGCAGTGCCGTTGGTCGAGGTCCCGTGAGGCCGGTACCGGAGACTGGTACCGGGGGGGGCCCCTGCCACCACCACCACCGCGGGTGGGACTGGAGAGCGGTGCTGACGGGATGGGCTCGGTGCCGCACAAAGCGTCTTCGCCGGAGCTCGGAGCGGTGTTGGCTTCCCGCGTGACGGTACTGCTCGCGGTGCCGGCGGACTCGGTCCCGGGGTCTGAGGGTCCCCCGGACCACACAGCTCCTGCGCCGCTGAAAAAGCCTCCGGAGTGGTAGGCAGCACGAGGTCTTCGTCCAGAATCTCCCTCGTAGGTGAAGCCACCGAAACCGGGCTGTACCGGATCTCTCTGGATTCCGGTGCCGGAGAGGGAGAGCGAGCACTAGTTAAGTCCACCTGTCCCTTGTCCTTTTGGCTCGCAGGGCTGCGCCGAGGAGAAAGCCCTCTGGGCTTCTTCCTTTTTGACGGCACCGGAGACGCCAAGCGGTGCCGGGGCTCTCGCTGCTTCTTGAGGGCGGGCTTCGGTGCCGGTGCCGACGCCGTCGACGCTGCCGGAGCGCTCCGTACCGACGTTGCCAAACTCGATCCGGATTCCGCTGGTGCCGGGCGTAGGGCTTCCTCCATCATGTGGAGCTTCAAACGCTGGACTTGATCTTTCTGCGTCTGCGGTTTAAAGGCTCTACAAATTTTGCACCAGTCTGAAAGGTGAGCCTCCCCCAAGCACAGTAAGCAAGAACTGTGCGGGTCATCTACTGGCATTAGCTTTTTGCAGCGCCCACATGTTTTAAACCCCGGCATAGCCCAACCCCGAGCCCGGGGCGGGCACAACAAATCCTAATTTTTAACTCTAAAATTACTAAACTACAACAAACTACTAACAACTAAATATCTATAAACAAGCGGGTAGCTATGAAGGCAGACTGCAAGCAGTCAGACAACGTTCCAGCAACCGACAGGCGGTAAGAAGGAACTGAGGAGGAGGGGGGCCAGCTGGGGAATATATAGGGAGTAGCTAAGGCGCCACTCCAGGGGGCGCTAGAGCCGGCCCCGAGAGTGCTATGGAAAAAGGTTCCGGCGTGCTGTGCACGTGGCATGCAGACTAATGAATTTATTTATCGCATGAGCTTTCATGGGAGAAAATCCCACTTTGTCAGATGCTTTGAAGATGGGGGAACTTTATATGGAGAATATATATCCCTAGCTATTTGTAACAATGAATCAGCATCAGCACTAGTTAGCTCAAACATGATCTTACATGGGATGTGTCTTGCTGATATCATATAGGTAAGAACTAAAAACTATTGTGCATGCATGAGTTTGCAGAATTAAGCTCTTATGCTCTGGCCAGCAACTGGTAGCTAAAATCATTCCTGTTTCTCTGCCAGATGTGTTTATTACTGCTTGAATAATATTCAACTTCTGTTGTTGCCACAGGAACACAATACTGGAAGCGTTATAAACTTTTTACACCAAAAGGTTACTCTGTTCAGACAGATGCAAGTTTCACTTAAGGTTGCCATCTCAGAGATACAAAAAACAATCAGAATACCCAGGACAAACCTGAGTACAGAAAACTGGATAACTGGCAATGACCATGTGTACTAGGTACCTTTATAGATTTCATAGGCAGATTAACCAATCTTTTCATATTTGTGGTGGTACTTAATTTGCCGCTAAAGCCTTGATACACAATACATGTGCCCTTATATTACTTTCTATATACTACCTGTAGGCATTTGCAGCATATGACCCACCTACATGGTGCCTCCTGGTGGTATTATTGGGGAGTTTCCCAAATGGTCTCCTCTAGGTGGTCAGTGCTCTGCCTCACGCCATGCAGACTCCTGGTTTGATTCCTTATCCAGAGGTCTCAAGAAAGTCCCCTCAATCAACCCCTTCCAGGGTTGAATCCAGCTCACATAACTCCTGGTCACTAAATAAAAGACTAAATGGCCAGCAAGCCTGTGGTGCTCCTGGCACGCTGGGGGGAGCAGGGAGTAGCCCTGACTCACCCACTTCTACAGGCTCCATCCCAGGGACCCTAGGTGCCTTGTCTGAGGCCTTCCATAGTCACTCCACAACTGGCAATTCCCTGGGCCACTTTCCCCACAGCCTCCAGTCCCTCACAGTATTTCACCCCACTGGAGTCCAGCTGCCATCCACTCCTTACCCCCCCCCCACCTTTAGACCACTGCTCTAGCCACTGCCACAGTCTGGCTCCAGCCTGCCACTCAAGAGTCTCAACCACCATTCCTCCAGGCTTCATTGCCTGTGGACCACTGCTCCAGACTTAACCTGCTTCTAGCTTCAGGCTCCCTGGCACTGATCAGCTCACACTGTGAACTCCCCAAGGTGCCAGCTCCACCAGCTAAACAGAGAACCTTCTCCCTTAGGCTTCACAGGTCAACTGGCTAAGCTGGCTGCTGCTCCCTTTTTATACTGGGCAGCTTGCCTCTGATGGGACCTACAGCCCTATCACCTTATTTGGCTGCTGCACCCAGGCCGAGTTAACCCTGTGGGTGCCATAGTGGGACAACTGCACTGCTACAGTAACATAGAAACATATTTTTACCCTATTGAGATCTTGATGAAATACAGTGATGGTAACACACTTTGACTTCTTTAGCATCCCCTTGCTCAGACTGAGCTGGTAACAATCCTGTTTGTGTGTAACATATTATTCCCAAAGACATTGTCTGGTTCAATCTGGTGATTCTCAGTTAAAGCCTAGCTCTCAGGATGATTTTCCAGAAACAGGAGCAAGTATGGGCTCTATGGTAATCCCACTCTTGCTGCTATAGGCAATGCAGTCTTTAGGACTGAAGGAGGCTGCTTTCCTGAAGAGAGGATTGGAGACAAGCTGGCACCATGAGCCATTAAACCCTGTTAGAAGAGTGATCGTTTATAAAATGCTGTTGATCATCTACTGAAGACTGGATGGGAAAGTTAAGAGAAAATTTGGACAAGCCATATAGTCCATTCCCTTGTTGAGCAGATGTCTAGGCTGCCATCTGCCCCCTCTGCACACATGCACAGCGCAGAGGGAAAGACTCTATATGCTCTAAGATTACTTTCATCCCTCTCTGCAACCAAAGTAAGGACATTGCTCCCTTCGCTCCCCATCTGGCAAGAGGAATACTGCAGAGTTGTGCGTGTAGATATCTGTTCCTCAAGAGAGGCAGCTATTGCCACATCATTCATGAGGAGCTTGTACAATTCCCAATTCCTCTTGCTCCATCATAACTGTAAACCTCCCATACATTGAACACATAGTGGAGCTTCTCTACCATGATGGAGGGGCAGCCAGGCCCAATCTGAGCGGGTGATGTTGCAACCTGGTGCACAGGGTTGTCACTTCTCTCAGATTTGGCCAGTCTGCCCCTCCTGAGTCAGGAATAAGGAATTTCAGAATAGTAAACAGGAATATCCCTGACATACCAGGAAAGTTGGTATGAACTGAGATATCTGGCATTGGGTACTGAGCACTCTTTTACTATTTCCATAACAGCTACTTCAAAGAAAAAGGGATGATGCTGGGGGGAAAAAAAACTGGACATGTGGCAACACTGACCCTACCCCAAAAGATGAAATTTGCTAACCCTACCACCCCAAGCATGTACAATATCATGGAACAGAAAGTTAAGTTTTTTCTTGTGTTATTTTTCTCGTGATTCTCCTTCCAAAGATAGGAAAATGTGATTTACACATGCAATTATACAAAAAGAAAAATATCTGCTTTACATTGATCTAATGTAATAGGTGTCTTATTTTACAGTCCTGGAGTGAATTTTTTTTTTCCATCTGGGTTATTATATGAAATGATCTTCTGTACATTTTCTCCTAAAATTGTAGAATGGTCTTTTCTTAAGACAACACAGAATGATAAGAATGTTTTATAATAACAGTCATACTATTTTATGCCTTACTGTTCAGGGACTACATTGTAGAATAGTGCATTATCTAAGAAAAGAAAGGCAGGCAGGCAGCAAACACTAACCTGATGAGTGCATTAAACACAAACATCAGTCTACAGCTGCATTCTGTGGTGTTCTTATAGCAAACCCATGCAGACAGCTGATTAGATGTGTACTTGCTTTTTATGGCCACAGTTTATGTGATGTCATTTGTTCTGGGCTTCATTAAAAAATTTATGCTCTGTCTAATGCTCAGAAAGACTGTCACATTGATCTTTTGCATCTCAGAACAGCTCTCTCATTCCTATGCATGCTGCAAGCAAGCATAGGAAGTGAGACAACTGAGAAAGAGATGATCTAAGACTATGTAATGATACTGTAATGGTTGTGCCTTCTGATTACTGCCACATTTTTAACAACTCACACTATTTGCTTACAAGGCTTTTTGCCAGTGAAACGTTTGTTGCACCTCTAAATGACATCAACACTAACGCTTTAAGATGTCCATTGTCCTACCATTTCCACCCCAAAACTATGTAGCAGATGGTGAAAGTGGATGTCTCAATATAAAAGCTCCACCACATTGCTGACACCTTTGGCATTATGCCTCATGGCAGCAGTGGATAATTAGCAAGCATGACACCGTCTGAATGTGAAAAAACAATGAGACTACTTGGCAGAGGGAATATTATGGAGTGCAATGGGCTTCTATTTTTGAAGCTCCATGCTTCATTAATTCCCTTTGACTTCCTCACAACAAATATCTTCAGAATCTGCTTTTTTTAGGCTTTGCTTGTTCATTCTTTCAACTAGACTCTATAACTGATCCTCAAGTCTCATTTGTTCTTCCTGTCTGTGTCCCATATAATATGTATCTTCCTCCACAGCCAGATAAGGACGGTCATTGGCAGGCCTGCCTCTGGAGCACTAATTCATTCAAACAAGGGAGAACATAAAATTAAAGTGAATAATTAAAATTAAAAGTGAATAAAGTGTAAAAAGTAAGTTCATCCCAATACAATTCATCCCAAAAGTAAATTCATCCCAATACAAATAATTTAAAAATAATAATGTAATGCTTTTGTTTTCAAAATAGTGCATCCACAAGGGAGTATTTGCTGTCATGGCTGAGTAGTGCACAGTCCAGGAATGGTCAGCCTTAGGAATTTGTGAAGAGCACTGGACTTCATTCTACAGCCCATGCAGGGTAGCAGATGGCCAAGGGAAGTCTTCAGGCTTGCCCTTTCTTTGATCCAGATTGTGTGTAGTGGCAGAAGAAACCTTTCTGCTCTTGTTTGACCTTCTAAAAGGTCACCCACAGTTGCAGTTCTTATGCTGCAAGCGTTTATACCAGATTCAGAAAACTCTCACGCGAAGAGAAGGCCACAGCAGCAGGGTAAATGCAGTGGCTTGATATCCAATAATGGGTCAGGAAGGTACTGAGTCTGAGGTGAAAGTCACTTTTAGGAACAAGTGTTATTTCATTACTCCTGGTATACCAACAGACTCAGGAAAAACCCTTTAGCACTGTTTGCAAACAACAGCACACAATGAGCGTAGTAATGAGCAATTGTTCCAGAGAGGAAAAAAAGAAACAGAATTATTGAAAAGTGATTCTGTTGGTTAGGAGACGAGATGGGTGATATAGATTATAGATAACAGAGGTGGGAGGGGAGGCACCTCCACCATCACACAGTCTCAGCAGGAAAATAATAAATTATATTACTTCACCTGCAGAGCCATATTAAGACATGCTGAGGCCCCAAGCTATGTCAAGAGTCAGAGGCACCATACCATGAAAAATAAAGAGAAAAAAGTGTATTGTATTATAACAGAAAGGGTAATAAAAAAACATAAACCATTATATTTGCATATATACATAGGCAAAGATGCAATAAAGAACAACATATATCTTGCAAAAACCTTGTTTCTATTATGAAATACATTATAATAAATCTTTATCCTTATCTCCAACATATTTAGAGGACCCATATAATGTAAGGCAGGCCCTAAGCAATGGCTTACTTGGCTTGTGCCTAAATCTGGCACTCTTCACCCGCTTCCCAATTTCTCTTTCTCAGGTGTCCCTGTTGTGTCTGCAGTAAATCCAGCACTTTTACCAGGCACAGAAAATGCCTGGTAAAAGTGCTAAAGCATTATGGCAAATAAATAGCTCACCTTAGTGTGAATATGCAGTGCTTCAATTATTCAAAGTGACTTGTAAACATTTCTTAGAGTATACATAAGCCCATTTAACTTACACTATGGGGAACAGGCTAAAGATGGCTGATGAAGATTGCAACAGGAGCATCCAGAGGTCAGGATTTCAAAGTCAGGCTCTTGCAAATCTTTCAAATCCTTCATGCTACAAAAATCTAAGGAATTTGAAAGAGCTATGCATTAAAGAATAATCAAAGGCATCATCACATCATTTTATTTATTTTTACATCTTTGTCATTCTGTAAGAGTTCTAAGTCATTTTGTATTTGGCTACCTGCTAATTATTGTTCCTCAATGATATATTTTCTTTTACTTCAGCTCTTCTTCCTTATTTTTTTTCTTGTAGCAAGTGCATCTTTATGTTGTTCAATAGATGTCTGATTATCTCATCTCATTATTTCATCACTTATTTTAATTCTAACTGAAGTTTTGAAAAATGCTTTTTTAAGTTTAGTGTTCTAAAAGTCTTGAAGTTTTGTGCCACTACATTCCATGCTTTCAAACTGCCATAGGACCATAAAATTCAAGACCTCTAAAGCATTTCTCCTTCTGAGCAATTTATTATTGCAATTTCATCAGAGATACAAAAACAAAGGAACTGCATAATATACAGAATTGGGCAAAGGGACAGATTACAGGCAACTTGAATGCAGCATGTAAGTACCTTCATAAGGAGAAAATACTGGGTCTCAAAAGACTTTTTAATTTAGTGGAGAAAAGCATAACAGGAACCAATGGCTGAAAGCGAAAGCAAGGCAGATTCAAATTAAAAATAAGGCACACATTTTTAACACTAAGAATGATTAAGCATTAGAATAGAAAGTGGTGGGTTCTCCATCTCTTAGTGAATTCAGATCAAACATGGGTGCCCCTCTGTAAATTATGTTGTAGTCAAATACAGGCTACTGTGTACAGGTTAAAGTAACTAGCTGTGTTCTATGAAGTTCTAGGGCCTAAAGTATATAGGAGGTTAGACTGGATGATCGAATGGTCCCATCTGGCCTTAAAATCTATTTATCATTTAGACTTTGTGGTTGGTCTGCTCTACTCTTTAAGGCTATGTTCACACACAAACTGCTTGTTTCAAAACAAGCCGTTTTGAAACAAGCCGTTTCGAAATAATGTTTTATTTCGAAACACCTTATTTCGAAAGACAAAAAAGTGTCTTCGAAATAAGGGAAATGAAATAGCAGTGTGGACATGCTATTTCACTTCTGGGGGACTGCAGACCCCCGCAGGGTGAGAGGAGCTGGTGAAGGGGACCACGCGGTGAAGCTGCAGTCCCCTGCAGTCCCCTGCAGACCCCAGCGGGGTAAGCCTGCCTGCCGGCACCGACTCACCCCGCAGGGGTCTGCAGTCCCCCTCTGCCAGCCAGGGGACACCCCTCAGCAACTTGGCCAGGGTGCTGAGGGTTCCCTGGCCAGGGTGCTGAGGGGGTGGCCACTCCTCCCAGGGTGCTAAGCACCCTGGGAGTAAGGTCAAATGTTGTTTCGGAAAAGTTTGTTCCGAAACAACATGTCCCCCATGGGGTTGTTTCGAAAGAGAAGTAGGTTTAAGCCGTTTCGAAACACGGCTCCCATTTCAAAACAAGGGAACCCCTTGTTTCAAAATGGGAGTACGTCGTGTGGGCATGCTGTTTCTTATTTCGAAACAATCTCTGTTGTTTCGAAATAAGAAGCCTGTGTGAACACACCCTAAGTGTCAACCCTTTGCCTCAAGAACTTCAGAGCATTTGTGTAAGCCACCAGTGTCGGTGTTCTAGCACTCATATATACATCATTTTCTATCATATGATTCCATTAGGCAGAGACAAGGCTGCCACCACTGTCTGCCACCAAGACATGTCTGTAAAGCAATGTCATGGTTCTCTCATTTGAAAAATATTACTATTCTGACAGAACTTCAACCCCTTTTCAGATACTCTATGTGGTGTTTTGGACCACCTAGGGTCATTGGGGTTGTCATAGTGATAAATGGGAGAGTCGTTTAGGTGATAGGAAAACCTGTCTGTCTCCTCTCTCTCTCTCAGTTCTCTTTCAATAAAGACTTCCTATACAGCTTTGAATATGCTGTCCTCCTTATTGGATTATAATCTCCCTTAAAACTCTACACTCTACCCTGAAGAACTTGTTTCCATGGTATAAGGCCAAACTCTCCCTCCCTTGATATGTTTGTTTCATTTCAAGATGCATATTTTCTGTTTCTTTCTTTCTTTCTTTCCCTTTTCAGGCTTGACCATCTCATCTGTTTGGATATTTCTGAGGTATCGCTCCCTGTTCTCTACTGTGTAATTAAAAAAAAAAAGATCCCCGATATCTTTGGTTTTATCATCCCTGTTCATCGCAGCTTTACTTTTTGGTGGGGACAAGGGCTAAGACACAAGAAGTGATGTGGGGAAACACACCTCTCAAGAGTCTAGTTTCCAGTAATGAGAATCCCAACAAATAGTGTCTTTGGATAAGGGAAATGATTTGCCTGTAAATGTTGCTTCTCTGACCCAAAAGATACACAGCCACTCAAAAGCCTGCAGCTTGCTTTTGTCTTCAAGACCTTGTTTTTAATTATAATTTGTCATTCTGAATTGGCCTAGCTTAAAAGTTTCAACTCCTGTGCAACCAAAGAAATGACTGGTACATGGTTCTGTGGCACAGATAGCTGGCTAGAAAGGTATGCAATGGCCAGTAATGGCTTTAACCTGCACCTCTCTACCCCAGTACCAGTTGAAAGATGTCTGTTTTCCTTAAGAGCTGAAGAATATGCCATTCTTATGGAAGGGAGTTAAAATCCAGCAGTGAGTAATTCATAGAAAGGATATCATCAGAGATGCAGGATTACAAATCATTTCTCCAAAACATCTGACGAAGTGGGATTTTCTCCCATGAAAGCTCATGCAAAAAATAAATCTGTTAGTCTTAAAGTGCCACATGACTCCTTGTTTTTTTTCTCAAATCTAACTCTGGATTTAAGTGCCACTTTCTTCTATTTGACCTAGTTCATTTGTTTTCCTTCCTCTCTCAACTAAGTCACTTAAAACCTTATCTAAACATTGTATTGGATTATTTGTACCATAGCATAATAGGAATAACTTAATGTAAGTTTTAGTAGACACTAAAACTCTTTCTTTAATAGAAAACATTACAGCAGTCATGAACTAAAGCGCAGCTAGATATTGCTTTTACTTCTTAGCAATTAACCTGTCCAAAACATATAATTTCTAATATTTTCCAGAGGTCAAATGAGTATTTAACTTGAGAAATGGCTATTTGCATTCACATCTACTGTCATAAAAGTGCCTAACTATCTGGTAATTAATAGTAATAAAATGTTGAAATAGCCAGTGTTTTGTAGTCATATATTTGTATTACTATAGCCTGAAAAATTCCTGTGTAGGTTGTGCTAAGATAATTCTGGTGTCGTTTTTTTCATCATTTTTTTTCATTATGATCTCCAGTGTCTAAACAAGCTTACAGTCTAGCTCAGCTAAACATTAAGATGAATGGTCATTAGGAACATTTAAACTTTTAAACTTAATTTTATTCAAATTAAAAAGATGTTTTCTGACTCTTACACATGTTTATATGACAAAAGGTTTTGCAGAGACACAGTAGATTCAATAAAATCCTGTAAAAACATTTGGTTCTTTGCAATTCTGCCTTTGCTGCCTACCAGGGCTACCTTTATTAACATAAATAAGAGGTTCTCAAACTGAGTGTCCCTTGAGAAGTCAAAAGATTATTTGAGGAAGGTGTGAGCTGTCAGCACCCATGCATGCGAATAAGGGTGGCATGGCATAGCATGGCATGGGAGTGTCATCACTTTTTTGGAGGGGCCATCACAGTTTTTAAAAGGGGATCCCAGCAAAACAAACCTGAGGACCCCTGAATTAATCTTTTATAGTATAATTAATGAAGTGCAATAGCAGACACCTTCATAGGATCCCATAAATATCCTTTTACTTGAGTATCCCAGGCTATGTCTACACCAGGAAGCTTAGTTCTGACTTCCTTATTCTGAATTAAGCAGTTCCTGGTTAGTTCAAACTAGCCACAGGTTAGTTTGAACTAACCACAGCTTTTTAGTTCGAACTAGCTGCGTTTTTCAGTTAGAACTAGCCATGTTGTTTAGTTAGAAATAAAAAAACATGGCTAGTTCAAACTAAAAGTTAATTTGAACTAAACAACGTAGCTAGTTTGAACTAACCACTTAGTTTGAACTTATTTAGTTCAAGCTAGCATGGGTACATCATGCTAGTTAGAACTAAAGTTTCAACTGAGTGCTTAGCTCGAACTTACCTTTCAAACCAACTAGTCTGAACTAAGCTAAATTTTTTTAGTTCAAACTAGGCAAAGCCTCGTGTAGACAGGGATCAAATTAATCTGGACTAAGCCTCCTTAATCCAGACTAATTTGCTAGTGTAGACATAACACCAGATATTCTGGATCACTTGAATAAAAACTTTTTGATTGCATTTCCCAGTCTATCTCAGATTGACAGAAAGTCAAAATAGCTGTCAGTAACTTTTTACTACATTGCTGCAGGTCTATTCTCTTCAGCTGTCATTCTTAAACCCACAGGAAAGGGAAAAGACATGGGATAGATTGTGATGACATGTTATCAGTAACTCAAGACTCTATTCAGAAAGATGATAGACTGCATTTTCAACCAAAAAGCTCTCTGCTGTTAGGCCATTTCTGATTTAAGGCTTCAGTACACTGGTTGCCTGTTCTATTTATAATTAGTAAGTGTTTTATAACTAATTCTTTAGCTTCTGTCAGCAGCTTTTTAACAAGCACACCAGGCATCACATTTCAGATAAGTTGCATGAAGCACTTGTCAAACGTAAAATGCAAATATTTTGGTTACTTGAACTATTTAAAATATTTGCATTATAAAATATTCTTTATAAAACAGTGGGTAGAAAATATATACATTATTCTTTGTACTATTGTAGAAGTATGTTAGCACAGTATATTCAATTTGCAGTGCATGATGCATATAGTATTTATGCTGTTGATTTTCTTTTATTCTGATTTCTAACTGTAGAGAAAACATATTTGCATGACAGGAGCAGTCCAGCTGTTTGCCTGCTAAATTTTCCACACCATCTGGTCAGCATCGCTCCTCATTTAGTGTGCCAACAAATACCCCTGGACAATAAAATATTGTTGCATTGTATATTTTTGAATGCTCAGGAAATAAGGCTTTTAGACATATTACCGTGGTTACCAAATGTGTGTGCCTATGGCCCATGTAATATTTTCTAATGGTCTGTGAAGCCCTAGCTATTCATACAGTACCAGTTCTTACCTATTTCTACCTTTTTAAGTGAGTTAAGAAACATTTTAAAATACAGACTTTCTTAATAGGGTGCAGTTGCTCTATGGCTGTCATTCAGTCATCCAAGAACAGAGAGAATGTCATAGGATCACAAATGTGTTGGAAGGGTACCCATGAGAGACCCTATTAATCTGTGGTCCACACTAGGGAAAAGTGTGGGAACCTCAGATTTAAACAATAAAATTGTATTGCATAAATTTCTTTAGCAGTGGACTCAGTGCCTTGACTTCCAATCTAACTCCAACCCATCTCCCCCAGAAAATTTTCAAAGCATCCATATTTGCCTATTTGCCTTTACCTATATTCCTATATTATATTACCTATATTTATTATTATTATACTTTTATTATACCCATGTTGCCTATATGACTGTTTACCTTTACCTATATGATGCAATCGTTACATGGGAGAAACAGGTATCTTTTTTCAATGAATACTGTACAAACTTCCCTGCCCCAAAATGGCGACAACTACTTACAGATTGAATATTGATAGTATTGCTATTAGCTGCGTTAGAGCAAGAACCTCCCCATGACTTGTGTGATAGACTTGATGCAGAATTACCCAGAATAACAGTGACAAGTATTAACATGCTTTTGTGGAGTTTTTGTACAGATCTACAGTTCAGTCCTACTTGTCTTATTCAGGCAAAATTCCTTGTGATAGTGTTTCCAGCGCCCCAAATTTAGAATATACTGTCTTTTATTGAGTGGACAAATTAGGAACTAAGGAATTTTAAAAAGCAGATTATGTTCATAAAATCACATAGATGCTTTTTGAAGACCCCACCATAAATTCTGCAATGCTCTCAAGACCTTATGGGCCACAATGTCTCCCTGATTACAAAGAGAGGTTTTAGTTTGCAGAGGACCCTGAGAAACAAGGGGAAGGCCAGGATCCCTTATTTACCTGATTACTTCACTGAGCCTGATAGTTAGCATTGCCTGTTGAAGAAAGTTATCGCCTGCCTCTTATGAGGTCAAATACTTTGGGTATGACAGTATTGTGTCATTTTGCTAGAGTCTCTTTGGCCTGATCTAGCTAAAATCAATATTCAACATCCTCTAATATTTCCTTCTTATTTCCACTGATATTTATAGAATGGGGAGTGTCCAGGCCAAGTGAAACAGATCGAATGATACTTAGAGCCAGGTTTTTAAAGCTATTTAGGCACCAAAGCTCGTTTGCAAATTGCACTAAATACCTATTGCCATCTTTCTATGTCTAAATATTTTTTAAAATGTGACCTTAAGCACATAGTAGGGCATAAGAGCATTGTTCACACTGGTGGATACACACACAGGGCACAACAGTATCTGATAAGAGACTGAGAGGAACAGTTGGGCAACAAAAACGAGCTGACACTTCGTAGCTGAAGAACAGGGATAGGAACTGAAAGTCAAACATAAAAAGAAGATTTCAGCCAGAGCTACTACATATATGAAGAGCCCATTACCTGCTTCTGTTCCTACGTAGTTTGTTCAACTAGGAATTCAATGAAGTTCCTACATATAATAATGGGGGAAGAGGTTAGATCTCATCTACTATTGCCATCCCCAAAGAAACTGAATAATCAAGACAGACAGAAGTTCAAATAATGTAATAAAATAGCTTTTAACAAAATAATTTCATACTGCCGTACTGGATAGAAGACTGATATAAACCTTAAAATGGGTTAAGAATACTTTATTTTAAATGTTCTTTGGTGCCATCAGTTGCTTTGTAACTTTATTTCATTTATCAGCATTAAGTAGCTATAGCCAGGATATTTAGGAAATACAAACGAAGAGCCGGAGAGTTTATATCTTGAAAACCAAGGTGTCCTTCTTTAACAAAGTGATTTATTTGCCCAGGGGGACATTTTCAAAATTATTTTTGGATCACCCAAAGAACAAAATACTGAATTAGTAGTATGAATAATCATAAATATTCATGAAACAAGCTGTACTTTTCAGAATGATTCCATATTCTAAAGTGTTTTGGAAATGGAGTGATTACCATATAAAAACCATCTCTACTTGAAAAAGAGCTTTCAACTTAGGCATTAATATTTGGCACAAATCCTCAGACAGAATGTGTACAAGACCTAATTGAAAATTCTCTTTCAATTTCTAGAGACTAATAAAAGGTGAAAATGTCCACATTAAAGTTTGTTCATCAGGTACAGTGACAGTATTCCTAGGTGCAAATTTAGTAGGAGAAATAAAAAGATAGAGAAAACAAAAAAAACAAATGACAACTTTACAATGTCACAGCAAAAAGTCAGTGTGTATTGAAATAACACTGTTTTGCAAGAAAGCAGCATACGAAGCTAAATATTATAGGCTCAGAAGAGTTGCATGTAAGGGTTCATGGAATTAATTGAGAAATGGCACACTAAGTATTAATGTAGGTTTTGCTTTTCTTCAGTAGTCACAAATACAACAGGAAAGTAACAAAGAGGTGTCAAAATTCAGAGTAAACGACTAGTTATTACTTTCAGGACAGTATAAATTATTTTCTAAAGTGATAAACTCAATCAATGGTGGAGCTAATAGGAGGGCAGTAAGAGTGACTCTTTCCCTCCCTCCGGCAACCTATGTGAGGCATTTTTTCAAGCATAGCGTATAATTGACAAAAGAAGGTGTGCAATACAGATCTTCTCATAAGGTTGGAGAGTGCCTTCTTGGCAGCAGCAGCTCCTGTCCCAGGCAGCCAGATTCAGGCTATGACTACACTGATAGCTGCTGTTAGGTAGATTTATCTGGTTTGACTGAAAAGTGAGAACCAGCTCAATCAGTCCAGAAGTCAATCTATTAACATCACCTCCAGAGAAAGCTTAGTGCTGTGTTGATGGATATGCATTTCCCATTGGTGTAGCATAGTGGAGACAACACATAAAACAGACATTAGAAAGTCAATGTAAGTTATGCGAGCTATTCTAGGTAGCTTAAATAACTCCCATTGACCACCAACAAATTTATCAGTCAGAGTAGACCAGACCTCAGGTCTTTACTTTGGGCATTGCTGGATAACACACAGGATTGCATGACACTTGAAACCGCATGTGCCATGTCGTGACATCACTCACTCAAATATGTCCAAGCCATCCTTCCATCTTAATGGAAGGTAGCCAGGAAACACCTGTGACCCCCTGCACCATGTTGAAACACTGGAAGTGGGAAGCATATCTCAGCACCACAGGGTAAAAGCTGCCACTGCTAGATAGGTGTGGGACTGGGCTTGCTCTCCAGCATATTACCAGTGACCCATTGCCCTCTGGTTGGGAAGCCAGTCTCATCTATAAAATGAGGATACTGAAAAAAAATAAGATTAACATTAGTTACAGACAGCTGTTCTCTTCTTAAATTCCCTGCCATCAATCTGACACAGGTAAATACAACAGTTGACTCCAATGAGGTGAGTGTTCATACAGTTCCATTTATTGGTTTCCAATATGAATCATAGTCTGTACAACAAACTGTGCTCATGAGGCATTTGAAGTGAAATGCAAATGGTCATATCAGTAAACAGATGATCAAATGAACAAAAAGGTTGTGTAAGACAAATGTCCCTCTTATCATAGAAAGCAGCCTCTTCCACAATGCTTCCCCTCATCAATACACTTTTATGTATTCAGAGGAGAATCCCATGAAATGGAAGTGTATTTCTAGTGAATCCCTGTCAAGAGATGAATAAAGTATTTAAGAGTATACCCTCCATCCATATCCCATAAACATTCACTGCCACCCTATTTTTGAGTATTAAAATAGAATATATTAAAATGAAGTAAGATCACCAATGGGCAGCCCAACATAACATGCAGTCTGCTGGTTAATGAGAGACCAGAACAGGGACCATGAGGAACTTGCAGTTTGTGCTATGATGCTTACAGAATTTCCCCACTGTTCTGGAAGGAAGGCCTTTCTAGTTGCACACTTCTGGCTGCTTCCGTTATAATTAGGACTGGTTGAAACTTTTCCAACTGTACATTTGTCTATTGACAAATGATATTTCACAAAAAGTCAATACTTTTCACAGAAATGTGTCAATTTTGATGACATTTTGGTTTTTAAAAATCAAAACAGAGCATTTTGATAAGGTTGTAATATTCCCAAGAGAGCAGTTTATATCTGAAGTACAGGCATAAGGCCAAATTCAGATCTGTCATAACTACTCGAGTCTCAGAGGAACACTGTGATTCCTCTTATGTATGTGTTTAAATGAAGAACAGCCTAATTCAGTGACAAAGTAAGCCACATTACTCATGCCCCTTCATGCCATTTATCTTTTCTTTTTTTACCATTCCACCAGGGCAACAAAAATAATTTACATACAACTTTAGCAGTATCAGATATGCTTAATTGTGAAAGATGCCAAAGGATACTTAATAATCACAAGTGATCATGATGAGAGCCACTGGAAATCCAAAGTAAACTGTTCCATATTCTTTAGTTTTGTTCCTCCCAATATACAGAACCTAGGCAACCCACATGCATTACTTATCGATACCTCCAGTGGTTGTCTTGAGATGATAGCATAGCAAGTCAAGGACTTCCTGTGAACCAGAATGTACTCAGCCACTGCACAGGGACAAAACAGACCCGCACAAAAAAAAAAATCACAGAGGAGGTGGGCACAAAAATGTACCCTCTTGCATAGCCATTGCTCATGATTACACTCCCTGTACTCTTTATGTGCACAGGCTGCTCCTGGATAATGTTGCTTCATGTGCCAAAAAGGACTAGGAAGAGCTGGAGCTGACTGGATGGTAAGGGAACTGCCCAATGAGCTCCATTAAGGGACATTGTAAAAGCAATGGGTATGATTCTCCTGCATATGCTTGGGTATCCAAAGGGTTGGTTTCTCAGGACAGTCTGGGGCTCCATGAAGCTCTCAGTAAAAACCTAAGCCAGAATGCAAAACTGAACCATCTCTTTCCTGCAGACAGCACCCACATAATCGGGCAAGATCTCAGTGTGTTTCAGTGATTTTTTTGTTTGTTTTGCTTTTTTAAGAATTTCAGCTTATTATTTGTTGGCTGCCTCAGGAAACACCAGATGAAGTGCAATAACATTGTGTTAACAGTTAACAACCACTCAGTAAGGTGTTAGAGTGCTTAATTGCTGCTTTTCTTCAGCTAATTTGGAGTAAAACAAAATCAAAATATTTGAGAGTTGAGAAATAAAAAGATATTGTACAGCAAATATTTATTAAACATTTTCATTGATCGTTTGTTGTATACTTGCACTACTTACTGATCTCTGGAATCTGATCACACCATTGTCAAGATGTGTTCCTATAACTTTCTACAGGAAAAATCTCCAATTAAGCTTTTATTGGCTATGTTCTGAAAGTATTTTGGTCTTGGACAGGATGACAAGGTGCAGCAGTGATTAACTAGCACAATGATCCTTTCAGGCTCAGTTCCAGAACTACCAAAACCATTTTGTCTAAACTGGAAAGCTAAGTGGTCAAGATAGACCAAAATGGTTTGCAGTGCTGGAAGAGTTAACTACATTTTGATAGATGTTTTGGCATTTCCAAGGTGAAAGGAAGAGTGGATGGAGTTCCTGTCTACTATAGCATCCCCCACTACCAGAATGACCCCTTGGGGCCATAGGCATCAAAACAGAATAATCCTGAGGCCTTTCTCAATCCTGCTTCGAACCGGGATAATGCCAAGCTAGCCTCAACCCTTAGGAGCATGCAGGTGGTTTCAAGACACCTTTGTCCCCATCCTGCACCAAGCATAACTTGGCTGGACAAGAAGTTCTCTAACCCTACCTTTTATTGTAGCTATTTGTTATTATTAAAGTGAAGTATACACGTAATCAACATGAAATTCATTGCAGACAGAACATTTTGGTAAGTTATAAACTTAGCAATGGAATCCTTTCTGTGCACATTGCTTACATTCATTCTACCAGAAGAAAATAAATGAGGCTGTTAGTGCTTCATCAGTGGGAGGACAAAGAGGCCAGATCTAGTTTGTCTAGTATCTAACTGACTTCCTATTTTCCCTTTATTATAAATCGTACTATAAATCTGATGTCTGGCTAAAGAGATTCAGTTTCTCCATAAAATACAAATGTTTCAGTGTTGGTAGAGACAACAATTCTGAGAAATCACTGACAAATCTAATTGTTCCTATTGAGAAGATGATGAAGAGAACCCAAAGAAAATGTTCGTGTCTCTTTTATAAATTAAGCCTTCACAAATTCAAGCTCCAAGGAAACCATCCAGAATGAGTTTATTGCATCAGGATCTCATTTTGAATATTATACTTTAGAAAAATAAGCAAGGCACACTTGAGACCATATTGGAAAGTGCATCAGAGAGTCTGGTGCAGAGGGAGACTCTGGTGTTCACAACTACATATCTGAAAGTAGATTCTGATGGTTTGGATACTGTGCCTTAAAATATAGAAACTACCAATTTGCTTTAAGGAGAAGCTGTAAGACAGCTAATCTCGAGTGGTCAGTGAAGATACAGAATTAAACTGGGTCACTCTATTCTCTCTCATTCATGGAAACTTTAAATAATTTTGTTATTCATTGATTGTTCTTACCTTTGGTCTAAATAAAAGCTAAAAATATTTTGAAACAGCACATGAAGCCTCATAGTGTTCCACCAATGAAAGTGGTAGGGGGGAGGCATGGCCACTATATAAACTGACTCTTTATACTTTTAAAGACTAACAAATTTATTTATTTACTCTAATGAGGAAAAAAATCCATAGTCCTTATTTAGCCCTGAAACAACACTGTCAAATTTGCATATGAATTCCAATTCTGCAGTTTCTCTTTGAAGCTTTGTTATTCATTCCTTTGAGCACAGTTATTAGCTATCATTAGCTCTGAGCTCATTTTTTCACACTACAACAAGTGATTTGACCACATCTTCCTCTATATGCTGTTGCCCAGTGTTTGCATCTAACCTACTGCATTGATTTGCTGTACCAGTCTGACCTGATCCTATGAGTTACACTTCCCTACATTTATTTTCTCCCCCATTCTGTAAGTTTCCCATCTTCAAATCATCTGATGAGGTGGAATTTTCTCCCATGAGAGCTCATAAAATAAACAGATTTGTTAGTCTTTAAAAGTGCCTAAGGACTCCTTGGTTGTTTTGCTGAACTAGACTAACATGGCTACCTACCCCTTTGCAACTTGACTTTTCATGGTATCACAGTAAAAGAGACAAACATCAGGAAAACACAACAATGAAGGTAACCCCCTTTTCAAACCACAGAGGGCATTTATGGTATTGCCAACCCCATGCATTTAAACATCATGAGTCACACCTCAACAAATCATGGCATTGACTTAAAAATCTCATGATTTTTCTAGGTCCTTTATATTAGTCTGGTTTTTTAAAAAATCTTTTCTGTTTACCTGGTGTTTTCAAGCTTTTCTTTACAAACATTAGAGTAGATTTTTTTTTATTTAATGAATTCTCATCTATTTACATGCTTCTGGCATTTGCGACTCAAAAAAAAATGAACTAACACATCAAAAAAAATCACAAACTTTCAACAAAATTGTGAGAGGTGCCAAGACTGAAATCGCAGTAGGACTCATCAGAGATAAAGGGAAAGATCCACCATAACACTTTTTGTTATTGTGATGGATGTTGCATTTATGTCATGACATCCCAAATTTTTACACTATGAAAAAGCACATTCCTGGAATGCGTATACCTCCAGCAACATCTCCTTTTCATCTGTCACAAAAGCTACAAAAGCCCAGATTTGACCCTAAAAAAAATAAATCTTCTTCAAGTTAGTTTCCTGCACTTCTGCCCTTTTCCACTTCTTTGTGATGCATAAGAGAACACATGAAGGGTTTGGAGGTGATTTTGGCTTTGTTTGCTTGCTGCATACATATAACAGGAGCACATTCTGCTGGCTTATGTTGCTGTCTGCAATGGATGACTATGACACAGAACTAGCGGCATCACAAAGCTTAACAAACAAAAAATGGAGCATATGAAATTGGAAGGAATTTTAAAGAGAAACTAATTAATACTTTGGGCCCATTCTTACAATTCACTCACAGTGTGGCTCCCTATGGTGTACTGTTGTGCCGAGGTAAAGTCAGTTTTACAACTGGGGACTTAGGTGTCAACAAGAAACAAACAAACAATCTAACGTCAATGAGTCTTGAAGATTTTAACAAACATATGCCTTTGTTAAAGACTCAGGGCTGCCTTAACACTTAGACTTCACTCATACTTTACATTAAAGTTATATTTATATAGAGTTAATAAATGATAACTATATGTTATTAGCATTTTACAGACGAAGACTCATAGTCAGAAGAGACCAAAATGATCATCTAGTCCAGGGGTCTCAAACACACAGCCCACAGACTGCATGCAGCCTCTGAAGCTATTTCCCGCGGCCCACAATGACACCATCATTACCGATATTTGCAATATTGTTCTATGAAAAGGTTTCAATGGTGTGGCCCTTGGGCTAATGTACTAGTACTCTTCATGCAGCCCTTGTGGTGATTTGAGTTTGAGACCCCAATCTAGTCTAATCTTCAGCATAATGTAGGCCACAGAACTTTACCCATCCACTCCCATAATAAACCTCTCACCTAACAATGATTTATGAAAGTCCTCAAATCATGGTTTTAAGACTTGAAGGTACAGAGAATCCACCAGCAAGTGAGCTGTGGCCCATCCTAGAGAGGAAGGCGAAAAATCCTCAAAGCCTTTGTCACTTATGCTGCTGTAAGAGGCATTTTAGAGACTGTTCATTGTATCAGTGTGGGTGGCCACAAAACATGACACATATTGTTGAGTAATGCAAAAGGACTCTACTTCCTAGTGGTCTTCATGATTAGAATATTGTTGATAAGAACACTGTGGCTGGCATGAGTAGCATGTGTTATATGGATGGCTATAGAACAGTGGTTCTCAACCTGTGGCCCAGGAGCCAAAAGTGCCACGGGGCCTTTCAAAGTGGCACACAACTCCTCTCATGCTGGTTGCAGAAGAAAGCTGCAGCCAAAGGACTCAGACAGAGTTCATTTCCACAGGGCTAAAACACTGGTGAAGACTCATTGTTACAGCCAAGGGGATGGACTATCAGTGCTCCTCTCACACTGTTTGAGTCAGGAGCAAGGCAAAGTGTTCCACCGAGGCCTATAGGTTCTGCGGTCTCTCCTCGAATGAGAAGGAGGAGACCACCGATCTTCTGCCCTCCTGGCTGCAGAAGGGAGCCAGGGACAAGGTGGAGCATACAGGGCTATAGGATGTGTGCAGTTTCCCTGCAGCAGCCAGGGAGATGGGAGATCAGCAAGGAGGCAGCTTCCTCACTGAACTCCTTCTGTCTGGCTGCAGCGGGTGGTGGGAGAAGAGAAGCTGCTGGTGAAATCTGGTGGCCTTCAGGGTTCTAAAAATATTTTTGGCCCTTGAGCCAAAAAGTTTGGAAACCACTGCTCTAGAACATCAGCAGTAGATGTTATAGACAGTTATAAACAACCTATTGAGCCATGGACTCAATGGCAATTGATTAATCACTTATTAAAATATATGCCCTTTTCTGATTAATCCTATGTGAGCTAGCTATAGAAATTTCCATTAATAATTTGTGACCCAAATAACAATTATAATGTGAGACCACATAATATGTTCCAAGACAACTGCAAAGTCTACCAGCAAAAGCAGAAAAGATCAGACTGGGTATTTCTGAGGTCATTCTTCAAGTCAAAGCCAAAGGCATTTTTTTCTCCAGAACTCTTAGCTGAAAATGACAGCACCAGCTATCCATAATTTGAATTCACTGACCTATCATTTGCTTTCTAGACTTGACCACCACTTTCTCTACTCACAATTAGAGCTGAGTGAATTCTTCTGTCCCAAAACTTTATCTGCACAAAAAGACAGACTTTCAGCCAACCCTCAAACAATTGCACATTTCACCTGATAGTTTGGGCTGAGGAAAAATTTTTCACAGCCAGAAAAGAGCAAGAGAGGAAGCCTTCCCCTTCTGTAACCTTCACCCTAGTGATTATGGCACTTATCTAGGATGGAGGCAACCCCAATTTGAATCTCCACTCAGGAGCAGGAATTTGAATTCACATTTCCATATTCTCAAACAAGTGGTCTAAAAACCTCAGGATTTAAGCTATTCTGGAGTACCTCTATCTTTCCTATGTCATAATGTGTACTCACAAAGGAACCAAATTAAAGTAACCTTAATTCTGACATTTTCTAACTTCTGAGTCCTTAACTATGCAACCTCAGTAAAGTTCTTTTTACTTAGTTTATATATGTAATTATAATTTTGTCAACATTCACATCAAACAATGAGACTTGCTGGGTGTAAATTAATGTACTACTTTCCAAGGCTAAAATGACAAAAATGTCTCAGTTATTTTCACTGTTGTCTTACCAGAAAGTGAAAACATAACCTTTAAAGACTGTGATCTATATTTTCCACTCCACAAAAAACCAAAGAGCATCAAGCATTGCACCTGTGAAGTATTTTCAGTCTCAGCTACCTCATAGTCTCAAACATGGTAAAATATTTTATCATCTTGCTATACAGAATACAGACCAGACACTGAGCTATTGATTTCTACTTGTTGTTATATACAAGAAAAGTCTAGCACAGCATCTGGAGACCTGAAATGTTGTTATGTAAACAACAGGAAAAATATGAATAGAAATAAATTTGATTTACTTTAAGATGTATATAAAGAACATTTTGAAGACTTACAGCTCTCAAAAAATCAGTAGTATTTGTATGTAAAATAGACTGTTTTCCTAACCTTAATTATCTTTATTTTTCTGTGTGTGTTTTTGTAAATCTGCTTGATTTTTCAGTATAATACTTCACACTTACATAATGTTTCCCATAAAAAGATCTCAAAACTCTCTTAAATATTATAAATGGAGACGGATAATTTTGAGTTGCACAGCCACCTAGCTTTGAACATTTAGCCCTCAGTTTATCAACTGACTTCTAGCAGGTTTAGGAACCTTTGTATTTCAACAATACTCTGCATGGGTACATCAATCTATCTACAAGGTCAATTATATGATCAGGTATAAAAGAAAGGTTAAAAGGTATTAAGAAGACTGCTATAGTGTGAAAATGTGCAAATTCAAAGTGTTATTAAATAAATTCACATGAATTCAAGGGGATTAGTCACCTGAGTAAGTTTACTCATGCAGTTAAGTGACTATTAGGTTAAGCTGTCTGTGGATTTGTGCTATTTTGCTCAGCTGATGCCCTATATTTTTGGAAATGTTATCATAAATTTAAAAGGGAAAAAGTAATTTTGACTGCTGTCCAATTATAGTGGCAAATTGACTCATGATTTCATGTTTTTCAGAGAAATCATAATGATCATGAAACACAGGTATAAGAGAAGGAGTAGAAGTCAAGAAAAATATCAAGGAAACCATAGGTTCCATTTTATTTTATTACCAGCAAAATTTCTTGGTACACCCTAACCCTTTATTGGACTCAGTTATGTAGTCTTTGTCTTCAAAAAATCCCATGACATCAGTATGTATTTTGTAAGGATAAAAATGGTAGCTTTAGGTCCAAGACAAGCAGTATGACAGGCCCAGATTCAGAAAAGCACTTCAGCATGTGTCTAAAGGTCTTTGCTGAATCAAAACTTCAGTGAAATATTGCCCCCACCACCAGACACAAAAGATTAAGCAGTTTTCAGATTTCATAAAAGGTTAAAATATTAGGATTGTAACAATAATGTGGCAAGTTTCATATAATTGAGAATACCAGTTATAAATCTCTTTCTTGCCAGTTTTGTGGAGGTGTCACAGTTGATGTATACATCTATGTTCTTCAACTCAGAAGTCAATGAGTGGCAGGAATTAATAGTCTCCTGGAGTTTCTTGGAAGACGTACATTAATTATTCAAATATGTATACTGATAACTGAGCATATATTCGTAATTGGCAACTCCCAGAAGAGTTCAAAGTTTGGCTTGGATAACTGGCCAAAGCATAACTGAAATGCTGAACTTCTCTGAGGTGGAACTGATATCTGCAGTCTGGTAACAAGCTTTCATAATATTAGTAAGGATTTTTGGTTTAAATTGGATCAAAAGAATACCCTTTGCACTGATATTTTAAAGATTTCCTTTCCAGTCCCAAACAAAATGAAGTAAGGCTGAGGTTCACAAGTTTCTTTTTTGCATCTTATTAATTAATCATTAATATTAACTAGTCTTCAAACAAAGCTCAGGTTGTTTTCTCATTCTAAGCAATCTAACTGCTGATCAATCACTTATCATACATTGTTTATTAGCATTGTTGTAGTGCATAGAGGCCCAAACCCCATGATAAGAGGACTTCATAAATAAAAATAAGCCCTCAAAAAATTACAGCCTAAATGTAAGATTTGATGCAACAAAGTGACAGTGGAGCACAGGTTTCAAGTTAAAACAGTTATACTAGGTTTTGCTTAAATGAGTGTACATTGAGAAGAACGCAGTTAGAGGACTAACAAGAAGGGTGGACAACCCAGGGTCAATTCTTTGTTCTGTCGGCCTTCCACTGTGATCTTTCTTTAGTTATTTAGTGTTTGGATGATAATTTCGTATCTGTAAAATGAGAACCATAGTACTTCCCAAATGTGACATGCATACCCCTGAACAAAAGGCCTCTTGCTCTTTGTGAACAACTCTCACCTTAGATTTCAGAAGCATATTACACCAAACACCTGTCTTATAGGCTATCTATCCATTAAGAGTAACATGTATGGAATCTACAAAAAAGTCATAACTTTTAAGTTTCATAATCATTGCTAGATGTATGCACAGGTAATATTTAAGGAATAATGTATTTATACTGTATATAAGCTTTCTGAACTTGCCATAAAAATTAATCACCAAGGGATAACATCTCTTAGTTATGGCCCATTCAGACAAGACAGAATTGTCACTCTGTCCTGTATAGCTAGTGATGCAGTTTCTATGAGTAGCCAATGAGAGACTGAAGATCAGAAGAGAAAAATTCAAAGGGATTTGAGGACTGGGGTTGTACCTATTGTTAACCCACAAGATGAAGACAGAGTTGGCATTGGCAGAGGAGCATGCTTTAGCAGCTGGTGGTGTTAGGGAGCTGACACCCAGCCAGGCACAGGCAAGACTCCTTCATTCTGGCAAGTCCCAAAGGGGTAGCTGAATTAATCTAGTTCAGCAAAACAAACAAGGAGTCTTGTTGTTAGTCTTTAAGTGACACAGGACTCCTTGCTTGTTTTTATTCATGCTGGAGACAGGAATAACAAGGTGACTCACCATCACACTAACCTCACAGGGCATTCTGAGAATTGTATGTGAGCACAGACTGAGGGGGTTTGTCCTGTCTTTGTATGGCACCTAAATGTGTTGGGTCCTGGTCTAACAAGAGGCTCATAGGCACTAATAACATACAAATAGTAATCAATAATATGCACTTTAAAGATAAAGAGGCACTCAAATAAGGAGATCAGGTAAGTATCTGAAGTAGATTTTATGCTAACCTTTCCCACTTCATGAAATGTGTAAATCCAAACAAGCATGAGAGATATCTTCTACTGTTCACAAGAGACAAGTAAGCGATCTTGTCAAAACCCACTATGTATCACTGAAATGTCAATGACGGTTTGTGCCTCATATTGAATTACACTGCTCACAGAATGTGTGCCGTCTTTCAATTCATGACAAGTGGCCATTAACAAACAAGAAACAAAACAGCTTTCTTACTAACTTGGCTTTCTGATTCTTAATTCGGAACAATTTAATTGAATGGGAAAAAACATGCCTGCAGTGTAACTCCAAAGAAAGCACATCTCCTACTGATGTCAGTAGGAGTTGTGTGCACAAGGACAACGTATGGACCCAGCAGGAACTTTCAGTGATTGAAATACTGTTCTATTGGCTTAAAAATACTTATGTTTTTATAGTAATAGCTGTGTACTACAGAATGGTAACCAGCTAAGTCCAAAGTCGCACAATGCTAAATATGGAGTGACCTATCTTTCCTTTAGGCAACAAACATTTCAAGGTCTTTCATAAAAGTTTGAAAATATTACTCTTATTAAAAAAGAAAAATATTACTACTTTTAAACAAGAAAATTCAGAATAAATAATGGATTTCAAAACCATTAAAGACTGTGCCATAAAAGCCAAGAAAATAAAAGCTAATAGCAACTTCTTAACTCCTGCTGTTAACCTTTTTAGATTTTCCTGAACTTTGCATTATTTGTAACACTTTTCACATTATTTAAATGTAAGGTGTCATATTTATCTGTGAACCGTAATAGTTTCCCAGTACAAACTCTCAGGAGGAAAGTCTTTCACTTAGAAATAAGCCCCAGCTTGATATTATTGAAATACAGGTCTTTGCTACTTTATATTACTCTGTGTTCCATGTAAAATGAATGAATGCACACTGTAAGTGTTTTCAGGTTATTATTTCCATGAAACAGGTAAACTTTCAATAATAAAGGAAAGGTTTTCATTAAAATGAAGCTTCTATAGAATTTTGTTTGACAGCAATGTCAGAACTGGGGGGAAAGCTGTATAAGTTGTATCTTAGCTGTCAATCAAGTCAAACAATTAATTCATCCCTTACAAAAAAATGTCAATAACCTGGAGTTAAGGCTGCTGCATAACAGGGCCTTTGACTCACACCCCTACCCATATGTTAGAAATTCTAGAAGTGCTAAGGTAAAGATATCCCCACACACTGCCAAAAAGAATATTAGTATTTCAAGAAAAAAATCAGTTATTTAAACAAACAAATACAGTTAGTTAAGGTGCTGCTTCACACACAGCCTTAACCTAGATTTGATGGGTAAGCCAGCACTTTGCATGATTCTTTTAGGGATGGCGAATATTTGCCTAAATTGCAGGAAGTTCCGTAATTTATTGCTGGCCTCCTGGAAAGCTGATACCCTCCTATGTCATCCCCGTGAGGAGCAGATGAATATTGAGGGCTAAAGAAGACCACCAGACAGGTAACTGTGAGAGGAGAACTAATTTTTTTAATGCAGAACTAATTTTTATTGGGGGGGGGGGCATTTGGAACAGAAAATATTTGAGGAAATATCACGGAAAAATGTGAGTGGGGGAGAAAGGTAATGGGACAGATAAGATGCAGCACGGTCAGATCAAAAAGGGAAGAGGGACAGAACTGTAGCTTACTCACCCCAGGGGTGAAGAGAGTAAGCAGAGTGCTCCTTTAAGAAAGTTCATGTGTGCTTTTGGGGTTGTATTGGAATCTGCAAAGTTCATACAAATTGAGGGCCAGCAGCTACCCCAGGAAGTCAGAAAATGGCCAAAAATTTTAAAGAAAAAAGTTTTTTCTTGGTTGCTTCTTAAAATTTCATAATTTAGTTCAGTTGCAGGATTTTGGGGACACAGCAAGTAAGGGTTTATTACTTTTAAACACAAGTGTCTGATAACATTGCTTCTATCACTGTCCCTCACTCCTCCCATGCAATCCCCATTTTTATAAAGTAAGATGGAAGGCAGCTGTCGCCTACAGGGTGGGCAGACTTAAAGTTAGGATGTGGGCTTGTGGAGTAGCATAGTGGTGAGGTAGGCAGAGAATATGTACTGTTATCTGGTTTAATTTTTCATTTCCTTTGTTTTTATCAGGTAGCATATATGTGCCCTTTGTACATTAATGGACTTAGGGTATGTCTATTCTGAAGAAGGCAAATTCACCATCATCAGTGTGTTCTGGGTTTGATCCAGTGGTCTGTCAAGACATTGTCAATTGATCTCCAGCTCAGTGCTGTAGCTCCAGCCCCATAGCTGGAGTAGAACTAAGTCGACTGGATGGCATTTCCAGTCACATTAGCACAGCATGTACAGGGAGGTAATTGGAAGTTAGTAAGGTGATGGAAGACAAAGGTATTTCACATACCTTACATATCTCCTGTTGACTGCTGCTGAAATGTATGGTGAAAGTAGATGAGGTTTTAGAACATTCCTAAAATACCTTTCAGGTTACCAAAAGACTTGCTAAGCAAAAACTGACTCCATATCAACTTAAAAAAAAAAAAAAAAAAAAAAGATTATACAAAAGTCTGAGAGCCTGCTTTAAATTTCATGCTTTTTGAATTGCAACTTTTTGTATATGTCCTTAGGCTTTAAACACTCAACTTTACATGTTCATTATCTTTCAACTCTTTTAAAATACCTGTTGTATAAGCCTTGAACAGCCTCCAGTCTTTCTCTCTGCTCAGTGAACTGTGAAGAAATATTATTGTACTGTCTCCAGGAATATCAAGGTTTCTTTTGTGATTTCACAGTTGATATCTTAATTAGTGTTTAGGAAATTGAAACCTATCATATTCAAATCTTCACATTTTGTATAGATTCTCTTTTATTCTTCTTTCTTCATCTCTTGTGGGAAGTCTATAGCCAACTTCTAAAGCCATTCTTACCTTCACACTGTATGTTTTACAAGTACAATCTGATCCAGCTCTTTTCATATGTAAAAAGTATGTCAAAGAAAAATAGCATTGCCATATGAAAATGTAATGTGGGAAAAGGATTGACTTTTCAGATGGCTATATCAAAACCCAATTAGGGCAATGAGATCAGTTGAATGGAGAAGCACTGTTGGCAGTTTGCTGTTACTAATAGTTCAAAGGAGTCAGATACTGCAAACGTGCCAATTATATATATTGTTATCTGTGACTACAGCACATTACATGAAAATAGATTGTATTCCTTCTTGTTCTGTTATACTGAAAACTCAGTAGACTTTAAATGTGATCAACTAACCAACCAGTGAGACTCTGAAATGAGAACACAGTACATCACAAGTCTTTCATTAACTTTGGTGGAGGAAAATGGTTCACTGAGTAATGCTATGGAAAAAAAAACACAGAGTAAAAATCTTAAAGTCCTTGTGGCTGAGGAGAATTCTAGTAATTGTAATGACTTTGAAAGGAGTCTGTCTTGTTTGGAAGGTGGAGGAAATCTGTTTGGAGAGTTAAATTCAACCCAGTTTTGTACACTAAGTTTCACTCATACACTTGTACCATTTGAATGTCTTACCCTCCTCATCTCTGTTTTCTGAAACAGTACTGACAATTATTTTGTCTTGTTTACACTAGTACTTAAAATATTTCATAATAAGATTCAGAAAGGAACATTGCTGAAAGCTATTTTTGAGAATACCTCCAAACTAAAGGCCAACATCTGTAAATGGGAAGAAAGCTTTCATATTCTAATTGAAAATGAATTAAAGCCAATATGGTATATGAAAAATAAATGAGGAAAAGTTATATTCTATACTAGATGATGCTTTGGAGTAACCTTAAGTCATAGCCTTATAGGGTATTTCTACACTGGGGCTGTAAATCGACTGAAGGGCCCTTAAATCAACTTAAATAAAGCCCTGTCTATATTTAGAAATCATTAAGTCGCCTTAAGCAAGTGCTTAAGGCGACTTAATAATGCCTACCCTGTAAATCAGCTTAAGCTTTTAAGCCAACTTTACAGGGCAGGCCCCTGGGCGTGATGGGGCTGCAGCCTGATCCGGCCAGGGGGCCCGATCCGGCTCCAGCCCTGTGGTGAGGAGCTGGGCTGTATTGGCTGCCAGCCTTTCACTGTAAGCAGCCAGGGGCGCAGGTCCTGACATTGCCACTGGCTGCCAGCAAGCAGCCAGGGATGCGGGATCTGACATCACTCCTGGCTGCTGAGCATTGTCGGGTCCTGACATCACCCCTGGCTGCCTGCAAGCAGCCAGGGGTGATGTCGGGACACGTGCCCCTGGCTGCTTGCCGGCAGCCAGGAGAGATGTTGGATCCCACGCCCCTGGCTGCTTGGAGGCAGCCAGGGGCGATGTCTAGACCCACGCCCCTGACAGGCAGCTCCGCAACCTGGTCTATTTCGCAGAAGTGAAATTGACCAGGCTGGGGAGCCTCCTGCCCTGATAAGCGAGGGAGGGAAATCTGTCCCCCCTCCCCCCACTTATCAGGGCTGGCAGGAGCCAGAACCCCCCACTGCCAGTAAAGAGGGGGTGGGAGCCAGGTCAGGCTCCTAGCCCCTCTTTGCTGGCCCTGGCAGAGAGGGGCTGGGAAGAGGACCCAGCTCCCAGCTCCTCCTTAGAGGGCAGGAGCCGGATCAGCCCCTGTCAGGATTGGGCCCTGGAGCCCATTGAGCTCAGGGTACCCAATCCCGACTGGGGGGGGGGGGTAGGAGGGGGGGAACCCGGGGTATGTCTGTCCTCTGTCTACACAGACATACCCTGAAGTCGACTTAAGAAGGTCGACTTAAAGTCGACCTTGTTAAGTCGACTTCCATGCCCCCCCCCGCAGTGTAGACATAGCCACATAGAGCACATTGAATTAATTCACAGAAGAAGTAACAAAGGACCATAGTATATTCTCTATTTGCTTTAGCCACTTTTGTTATAGTTTTACATCTGAAAAATATGAATGACTCTATACAAATGAATAAATGAGATGTCTTTTGATGAGGTGGCAACTAGACACCTTATTCAAAGGATTCTAAAAATCTTCATGTTTGATTACCTTTCTCAACCTATAGAATAATTGTGCTATGCAGCGCCTATGTAAAGGAAACCATTTTCTTTGGATAGACTAGAAATGAGACTAGAAAAAAAGACTAGAAATCAGATTCAGGAAAAAAATCACCACAACCTTTTATTATTTTCAAATTTCATGGTTCTTAAGACACTAGCATGAGATTTTGAGCATGACTTATGATTTATGAATGTCTGGGATTGGTAACTCTATGCTGCTTCTAGCAAGAAAAAACCCAGAAGCCACTAGCGTCCTAGTTAAACTAGGACTACCACCAGCTGAAATCTAATAAAATTCATGAGCATTCATAAGAGTTTTACTGTTCTAACAATGTTGATATAGTGGAAGCAACAAAAACAAAACAGAAGCAAAACCCATCTCCTATGGATGCAGTCATACCTATCTATATAGCTTATTTTGGTTGGAGGAAGCAAATTAAGGGCTTGTCTACTCTACAAACACTTTTCCTTAGCAATACTTGCAGAAGCCCCAGTGGAAAAGCAGCATTATGGCAACAGAAAGAGCTTTGCTTTCATAGTTATGTTAACTTCCTGAATGACATTTGCCATACCAAGCACTCTGCCGATGGCCTAGTTTCATCTCTGCATGGTGCTTCGTTGGCTAGAGCAGCAGTACTCAACCACTGTGTTGGGACACATTACTGTGTCACCCATCACACAGCAGTAAGTTTGTCATGGAGAGCTGTCAAGATGGCTGGACTTGACATGGGCAGAGGGATGGTGTGTCCTGCAGGCTCACAAAATGCTGCTGAAAAAGTGTCACAACCTGCAAAAGGTTGAGATCCACTGGGCTAGGGACTGTGTTTCCACATTCCTAGCCAATGCAGCTATGCCAGCAAAACTTTGAAGTGTAGACTAGGCCGAACTTATCCCAGTATAAAACGCCTTGTGCCAGTTTGACTTGTGCACTAGGACTCTTATCAGCCCAACCATGTGTGTAAATAAATAAATAAAAACATACCACTTTCTGGGAGTTATGTAGCTACACTTTTAAGTAGATAAGGTCTTAGGCCCTGATTTGAATAATCTCTTCCTAAAGGACAAATGAATATAAAAATACAGCAAAGAAATCATTTCTCTGTTCTTTCAACAGCCTCCCTCTTCACCCTCGCCATTGTCCAATTTACAGGCAAACAACTAACAGCACCCTAGAAACACACACACATACATATAAAAACAATGCATTCTCAACAAATTAAATGAGCTTTAGTGTACGACAAGACCAAAAACTTTCCTGACCTCAGCCAGGAAGGAAAAGAAGCTGTATACACAGACAGAACATCAAGGAGTACTCCAAGAGCAGTTAATGGGTCAAACCCATCCAGAAAATGGCAAACACATTATAAACTTAGAACAAATATCTAATTGCAAATGGAGCCAGAATTGAACAAAGATACATTAAATGTCAGTTCAGAAAGAAAAATGTAGTGTTGGCTCTACCTACTTATATGTAACATTACTCATTCCATTTTAGCTCTGCCAATCAACAATACAACAGAGCCTTAGCATCTCTGAGAGCCAAGCAGTTTACATACAGAATGGTGACATTTTTCACAGTACAACTCTTCCAACATTGAAAAATAGTTATCCTAAAAGGAATAGTTGAAGTGAAATATGCTTGTTACTATCTCTTTTATCCAAGAGCCCATAATGAATGCAACAGAGCAACAAGAATTATGAGATATGAACTAAGCAATCAAGGAAAACTACTTGGAAAGGAAGTGGTCATGAAAGCTGAGTGAGGATCATAAGAAAATTTATATAGATTCTGGAGCTGAAGTTTAGCATGGAACAGCAAAAACTGGTGATATCAGAAGCCACTCTAGGTGCTGCAGGAATTAAAACAAAATAAGTTCTTTCACACATCTGTACCCAACTAATCTCCAATGGAGATCTTTCTCAAGTGTTCTATTCCCACTTGTCCAGCTGGTTGATTCTGTTGCTTGAGTCTCATGATTTATTACACCAATTAGACTTGTTTAGAACCACCATAGAATTTTCTCACCTTTATCAGGATAATTTTTTTGCCTCTAGAATTTAAACAAGAAAACTTAGTATTAACGTAGTATATCAAGACCAAAAAAGGAAGTAAATCTACAGTATATCTTTGACATGCTCCCTATAATAGTTCAGAGAGATAGCTAGTTAAAAACCTTTACAGCAAAGGCATGATGGGAATATGTTGGGTTTTTTTAGTTTTTTTCCTCAGGAAAAAAATGGCATTGTTAGACCAAAGCTCCACTCATCAGTAATCCACTTAGAGAGTTCATTTCGAGCAGTTTGGGCATCCTTATGAAAACTATTTCTAATTTCTAGTACACCAGAGTTAGTGAGGAACCATCAATATGTTCTTAGAGCTTAAATGCAATGTGATAAAGCCAAGATATAGATTTTATTACTGATGTGATGATCCAAGTGAGTAACTGACAAATGCACAAAATATGTTTGCTAGGTTTAAAAATCTTGCAAATCCACAAATAAACTTAGTGGCTATGTTCACACACAGGGAGTTATTTCGATACAAGTTGTTTCGATACAAGTTGTATCGAAATAATGCCTTATTTCGAAATAAGTTAATTCGAATTAACAGTTTGTTAATTCAAATTAAGGAAAAAAGCAGGAATTGAAACAGCAGTTTCAGACAACAGTTATTTCAAAACGAGTCACTGTTGTTTCGAAACAACATGTTCAGACGGCATTGTTTCGAAACAATCATTTCAAAACAACATTGTTTCATCCCCACAGGGGGTTTAAGTTGTTTCGAAACAATGCCGTTGTTTCAAAACAACGGAACCCATTGTTTCAAAACAACGGTGTGTCATGTGAACATGGCCTTTCTTATTCTGAAACAACCTCTGTTGTTTCGAAATAAGACTGCTGTATGAACACACCCCGTAACTTTGTGAAAAATGAATTCATCCTCTTGAGAGATATTGAATAGGATAAAAGATTTCCTGCTGAAATAAAGGTGGATTTTAAAAAAGGGGAGTGGGAGGGGAACAGGGTAAATGACATATATATGATGATTAACAGTGATACATGTCCATTTTATCTTATTTAGAGTCTCATTCATCAACATGCGAAAGTAAACAAATGATATATATGCTATAGTAGCACTACTTGCTGAATTTTGGGTCACTGTGGAATTTTAACTACTCTGGAATTTCAGTGTCAGTCCTACAGTAGTACTTGATGCATTATCAAGGAGATTTTTAGAATAGTTAGGAGACAGCAGTTTCTTTTTCATACATATGAAATAGTATAATTATCTCTGTGCTATCAGAGCTCCAGATAGGGAAAAGCTATTCAAAGAAAAAGAAAGGATTTGACATTCCCTTGAATTGCAAGCTGTCTAGTCTCCACTGAATCAAAGAAGCATTTTATTTATTCATTTATGAAGCATCATTCACAAGAATTATGGCATTTACAGAACTTTAAGGTGCAAGTACATTAATAAAAGGTATATGACAAATAAAAGCTTGATAAGGCATAGAAAATCCAGTATCGTAGATAGGATTTGAAGCCTGAAACAATGTTGAATAGCAAGCACAGAAAAAGAAATAGGAAGGAAACATCTGAGAATCTAAAATTAATACTTAAATTACCATATCATGTAATTAAAAGGAAACTTTGTACATATTATGCATGAGCAAACAAGAAACATTTTAACACACTAGGAAATAATTCAGAATGACTGCACTACGGTCTATATAAGTAAATCGTAACAAATGGAATTCATCAGGTTGGAATATTAGAATAAGGAGGAAGTCCCTCTCAGACACTTAAACCATTCTGGTAGGGGAAGATAAAAGTGATGTTTTTCCATGTATGAAGAATCAAATGTGTGTCACTGTAAATTACTTCTATTTCAGATTATAGAGAACAAAGAAAAGCAAATAATCTCTACGCAGTGTAGCTGTAGCTATGTCAGCCCAGGATGTTAATGGTGGGTGAGAATCAACACCTTTATTAGATGAACTTCTCAAATACTCTCCAGGTGAGACAGAGTACATGGAGGGTGAAATCCTGGGTCCAATTTATTATTCACTTCAATGATTTCAGAGGGGCCAGAATTTCACACAAATTTTTTCAAAGATGTCTCTGTGTATGCATATCATGGATGCCATCATGGGGTACAGAGCACAGACAGGCTGCCCTTTGTCACTGGTCCTCAAGGGTTAGATAACATTAGGATTAACATGAAAGCAGTTTATCTACACAAGATATCTTGCTTTTCAAGCTGCAGTGGTGGTAAATTCTAAAAACAGTGACACAGAAAGAAACTATGGAACAGCTTTCAAAAGGCTAATAGATCTTGATTGGAAGAACAACCCTCACTAAATATTCAAGTTTAGGTCTCCTTACTACTACTTATAACTCCTTGGATCTTCCTTCTTAATTCTTGTTCTCCTTTGTCAGGACTGGATTAAAGCAGAAGCTTTAGGGGCCCCAGCTCCAACCCCATTTTAAAGGGGGGCCCTGCAGCCTCTCTAAAATCCAGCCCCAGCCAAGCACCACACTGCCATCAGAGGCCTGCCTGCCCCACCTTGAATTGGCTGCTCTGCTCCAAACCAGCCAGCCTCGGAGCAGGGCAGGAGCACCATGGACTCTGGCCTCAGGGTCCCCCTCTCTCCCTCCCTGATGGCTGGTCAGGGCATTGACCCCAGACCCACCCCTCCTCTGCAGAACCTCTGGGCCACAGAGTCCCCCCCAACCTCCTCTAGTGCCAACCATGCTGCTGGCCTCAGGCCCCTCACAGTGCCAGGCAGATTGCAGAGCCCAGACCTCTGTCAGCCCTGAACCCCACCACCCCTGCCTGGGTGCCATTGTCAAGGGAGCCACAAAAGTGCAGCCCAAGGCCACCCACCAGGGCGCCAATCCAGTCCTGTCCTTTGGGCTCCCATTCAGGACAAAAATTAAGCCCTGCTTCTGTCCCTTTGAAGTCAATGCTTGAATGGTTTCAGGAGGCATCCGTTGTCCTGAATTAAACATTTGTATATAATATGTCCCTCACTCCACTTTTCCATGCTTCTTACCCAGATTACACTTAGTTATTTTATTTAACTTCCATGTCAGGAACAGTGGGGGTGAAGTACTGTTCATCTGTTCACTGTTCCAAAAGCATGTATATTTTTAAACAACCATTTTATTATATCTGAATTACTATAGTAATGCCACTAAAACAAAACAAAAGCCTACACTTGATAAGTCAATAGTACCCTAGGTGGCTGACTGAAGAAGATAACACATAAAGCTGTATATATAGAGAAAGGCAAGTTGCCCTGTCACTCTAAGAAATATCGTAGGTCACTAGTTTGAAGTTTATTCTAGATGTCAGTCACTACCAGCCTCACTCAGTGGCTAAAACACTGATAAGCACTAGCGCTGTAGCAACCCGGAGAAATCTATGGTGTGAGAAACAGAAGTACTGAAATCTGTTGCCATGGCAACCAAACTCTAATTGCATTTCCAAAGGAAAACCAGTTCCTAGATGAAAAATAAAGTGCTTTCCCAAGGAAGAATTGGGGTGGGGGCAGGGAATAGTATTTGGGATCAACAGGTTTCAAAAATGCATAGAAATTAGTCTGGTCTCGACACAAACATGCCTCAAAAGAAGATGCTTCCCTTTATTATAGAAACATTGGTAGCATCACTGATGTGAAAAATTCACTTCAGATGTTTCCAGTGAATTGTACTGAGCTTAAAGGGACTCCAATGTTTTTAAAAGTGACACTTGTGATTTTTAACCTACTGTTGCTAGAACTATAATTGAAGAGATCAGAGAAACATTCTCTTTCAGTTTGTTTACTTTGAGTTTGACAGCACTTAGTGAATAATCAATATTGCTATTTTACTATAGTCAGATCTCCCCATTTCTGTGTGTCTGTAGTAAACAAAAAGATTGAGAAAACACTAAAAATATAAATGTGATTATAAATCCATAATAATTTGCTGGAAGATTCTAGATGCGTGGAGCACACAAAACAATTTTAAACCATATGTTGAAATGGATTCCATTCAAGATTCATCTGGATATTTTAATAAAACTACACCCTATGATGCGACTGGATTGACAGTCAAACATTCCCACTGAACTTCGTGCTACGATGTTGCTTTAAAATGGTAGTGGTTTCCCATAAGATGTGAGCATCTACAAAATGCCTGGATGGATATTTGATTCTTTAGATTTGACCTTTAAAAAAAATAGCCATTAGAAAGGCTTTGAACATCCTGACCATGATAATAATCATACAAAAATCATACTAATTGTATTTAATAGCCACCCAGCAGCCTTAACACTAACACACGCATATATTAACTCTGCTAGCCAGCAGCCTTAAATAGTCAAAGGGAGGTAATAATTTACCATAGCTGACAACAGAAAAGCCTCTCACCTGTAAATTATGACAAGGAACATACCCTCATCCTGTCCCATAAACTCTATGAAACAAATGACTTTTGCAGCATCCCTATAAAGTCATCAGATGTGATCTGTATCAGACCAAAGGGCAGCAAATTCCAGTGTCCTGGGGCCCACACCAAAGACACCCTGCCAGCAGCTCCCTCTCTTTTATGTAGCGGGAGATATAGCTCAAGTCCCTTTGCTGACTGAAACTGTGACAGAATGGCGTAGGGCCAGAGGCAATCTCTCAGGTGAGAGAGTGATTTATTATTCTTTTTCATCTGTACCACCTTCTACAGACAGGAAAAAAAAAAGCTCAGCACCCTTCTTGCCTGTATCACTTAGATGCCATTCTGTAGAAGACAGCAATTCTTAAGATGATTTTTCACTACCAGGGAAAATGGATTATAAATCATATTGCAATGGATTAGTTCACTGGATGTGTAGCGCTGCCATCTACTGGATGACATCAGAAATATTCAGCTGTGTTATAAGCCCTGTACTGCTAGCAGTTTGAGATTCTTCTTTAGCTCAAATGACAAAGGCCAGAGATTTCTGGAGGAGGAGGAGGATCTAGATTCTGTGACTGTCTAAGGTCCTAGTGGCCACAGGGAGAATGGACAGTGGGACCACCATTAATCTTTTTGTATGAATGCAGAAACAATTGATTCAGTATGAATTCACCTTGAAGCTTATCTCAGTTCCCTAACAGTCCTTTCCCATTTCCTTCTATTTGTTTCTGTAAGGCAAATGGAAGACTTTGTGACGGTATAACAATAGTGGGCAATGGAGGCCTCCTCCCCTAAACACATTTCCATTTTGCTAGATTATGTAGTAAACAAGTAGTTATCTAGGTGTTAGACTGTAGGATAAAAGTGGTGGGAATCAACACCCCAGCAGACAGTCTACGTGAACAGGAGAGGGCCTGATCACCCCTCCCTTTAAGTAATGGGCTATCACAATAGCTTGTTTCCCTGACTTCACTGGACTTTGCCATAGGACCTTGAAGGGTGCCTCAGAGGACATCACTCCCCTGCAGAAGCCCGTGGTCATGAAGTGGGGTCCCCGACTGGTGATTGGGTTGTAAGCCTGTCTATATTGCTCTATGTTTAACTCTGGATATATATTTTTATCTGGATATTTAGTTAAGTAATCTGTTAGTTAAATAAACACTTTATTTCCTGCTATGTGCATCTCGGTGGTTGTTGCTACTGAAATCCTGGACCTGAAACCCACTTGGTAGTGGGGAACAGTTTCTTAAAATGGCAGCACTTTACTACTGCAATTATCTTAAGGGTGGGATTTTCGAAAGCATTCAGAACTAGGGTGACCAACTAGCAAGTGTGAAAAACCAGGATTTGGTTGTCACAGGTTGCTCCCTGAATCTGGTCTGGTGTACCATTGTGACCCCCAGATCTCCATTCTTGAACCCTTATTCACCTCGCTTTGCGAAGTGACCACTCACTTCTAAAGTCAGTCCACGCCTGCCAGAGTTGTAACTAAACAATGCTGCATCTGGGGTGCATTCTGACCAGAGCACATCCCTTACAACAGCGGGCACCTGAAGCGAGTGATGTAGAGCGCGCCCTTTAATGGAGTGGCTCAGTGGAGCCACTCTGGCACGCCTGAAGCAAAGCCCCTCTCACTCCTATGTAGTTATGGCTCTATCACCAGCGTCCTATGTGTAATCAGTCCCAGGCCATGAGTGCATACCTCTGACAACTCAGGTGACAGTCCCCAAGACAGCAACCTTAGCCCCAAATACCCCAGTGGGAACTTGTGTCTTACAGAGATTGGGATCCCTCTCCAATCACCATATACTCACGTCCATCCATTTAACATTGAAAAGGGTTGTGCCCAGCCTCCCTCACAGATGAGTTTTCACTGACGAAGTGAGATGAATAAATCTGTTAGTCTTTAAGTGCCACAAGACTCCTAGTTTTTTTTTTTCCAATTCTGCTGTTTCTCTTTGATCCTTGGATTTGTTATCCATTTGTTTGAGCACAGCTGTTAACATATCATTATCTACAGCCAAACCCTAAGATATAACTGCACTTGATCCGGTCCCTCAGAGAAACAAATTGACAGAGCCAGATAGATACCCAGAATTCAACTACTACAAGAGACACCAAAGAAAGAAAACGAGAACGCCACTGGTCATCACCTACAACCCCCTCTATAACACATCATCCTGTTCTACAAGAGGAACCCTCAATCTCTGAAGCATTGGGAGACAGACCTCTCCTCACTTATAGACAGCCTCCTAACCTTAAGCAGATACTCACCAGCAACTGCAGACCAAACAACAGAAACATTAACACAGGCACTTATCCCCACAGAAAACCATGCTGCCAACTTTGCTCAGATATCTGCACAACAGATACTGTCACAGGACCTAATCAAGCCAGCCACTCCAACAAAGGCTCACTTACCTGCTCATCCACCAATGTGACTGATGACATCATGTGCTGGCAATATTGTCTCCCAACTCTTACCTTCTGCCTTATATAGTCAACAAACAAGACAGTCTCTATGTAAAAGAATAAATGGACACAAATCTGACATCAGAAACCACAACATTCAAAAACCAGTAGGGGAACACTTCAATCTCCATGCTCACTCCATTGATCATTTCTTAATAGTTGTGCTCAAACAAATGGATAATAAATCGAAGCCTCAAAGAGAAACTACAGAATTGAAGTTCAAATGAAAATCTGACTCTGTTGCCTTAGAGTTAAATAGGGAGTACAGATTTTTTTATTTTTTTGTAATTACACCAAGTGATTTGATCTCACATACCTCTATATGCTGTTCTCCAGTGTCTCAATCTAAACAACTGCTTGGATTTGCTGTAACAGTCTGACCTGATCCTATGACTTTGACTTCCTGCATTTATTTTCCTCCCATTCTGAAAATTCCCCATCTTCAAGCACCTGATGAAGTGGGATTTTCTTCCATGAAAGCTTCTTTGATAAATAAATTTGTTAGTCTTTAAAAGTGCGACAGGACTCTTACTTTGTCTTACTGAACTAGACTAACATGGCTACCTCCTTGCAACTTGCCAACATTCAATTTAAAAGTTTTTCAAATCTTAAAATTCAACCCTGAGCAAAAAAGCATCCCAAAGATAATCCACCTATTTTTCTTTTCCTTCCTGTTGTCTTATTGATATTGCATACTGTGGAAATCCAATGAATAAGAATTAGAAAAAGATGCTTATATTTATATATATTTATATCAATATTAACATTGATATAGATATAATCTACACACCACATTATGGTGAATAACAGTGATTAGTAATTCTTTTCTTGTAGTGCTGTTCCTGAAATATCCCAATATACCTGAAAAGTAAATTTAGTATCTCAACATCCAATTTCGCTTTTCACTAATTCCAGAGGGGTAGTCATTTTAGTCTGTACCAGGGGTGTTGCTGCCCTACTACAAGGCCCCCTGCTCCGCCCTGGGGCCTGATCCAGCTCCAGCCACTGCCGGCCAGTGGTAGGCAGCCCAGGTGGACACAATCCAGTCGAAGCCGCTACAGGCCATCATCAGGTGGCCAGGATCCAGAGGTCCCAACCCAGATCCGGCTCTGCCTCCAGCCACTGCTGCCTAGTGGCAGGTGACTCCAGTCTGCCTCTGGCTCCTTCTACTGCTGGCCAATGGCCCCCCTGCTGACTTGGGGCAGGGCCAGCCAGCCCAGAAGCAGGGCATGAGCCCTGGCCCTGCTCTGTACAGCAAAAACAATGAGTCCTGTGGCACCTTGAAGACTAATAAATTTCTTTAGGCATAAGCTTTCGTGGGTGCCAACCCACTTCATCAGATGTCCTGTGTTGCACTGTTCCGGAGATGGACATCAGATGTACTGTGTTGTAGTGCTCCACAGATGGACTGTGTTGTTTTTATTCTCACTGAATTTTCTATAAAAGTTTAACCTGATTTTTGTAATGACTCAGGGTGATCTTTCTTGCCAATCTCAAAAACTTGGGTGTTTTTTTTCCCAAAACTTTGATGAAATTCTTGAAAGATGGGCATTGTAATTCATTCACTAACTCTTAAGCAGTACTTGCAACACAACACTTAACCAAGCCCTCTAAATTTGTGTCTTCCAACAATCACGTTCTTCATTCATGTGTCAGCTGGGATTCACTTCACCACCTTTGAGTTTTCTCACATTATACAGTACGCATCTGGAAAACTTTTAAGACTCAGAAAACTGTAAGTCTGAAAGAAGCCAGCAAGCCACAAAGTTAAATATGGTTGAGACTGAGATTCACACATTGTATAAACATCCTTCTGTACACTTTCAGTTACAGGACAATACATGAAACTGCAACACTACTTAAACCATATGCAATTATTTAGGAAGACCAAATCTCATACAAGTAAAATATCTATTCCTTCTCAGGCAAAAGTCTTCTGTTTGCCTACAGGAAATAATTCCTTTTCCCTCAATCATATCAATACAGGGATATTTCTTCTTGGGATGATAACACTCCCTAGAGTGAGGATGGAATTGTCAACATCTGTCAGGGCTGGCCAAACTGCTTCCATTACAAAGTTAGGCTTGTGCTGAACAGGATGACCAGTTGTCTCAGTTTTATAGGGACAGTTCTGACTGGGGCTTTGTCTTATATAGGCACCTTTTTCTCAGGGTTAAATAGGGACTATGGATTTTTTCTCATTACCCCAGGTAATGTGACCTCACCTTCCTCTATAATGCTGTTCCCCAGTGTTTGAATCTGAATAACTGCTTTGATTTGCTGTAACAATCAGACCTGATCCAATGACTTACACTTCCCTGCATTTATTTTCCTCCCATTCTGTAAATTCCCCATCTTCAAACACCTGACAAAGTAGGATTTTCTCCCATGAAATCTCCTACAGTAAAGAAATTTGTTAGTCTTTAAAAGTTCCACAGGACTCCTTGCTTGTTTTTCAAATTGAACTAAGCACTGGAGTGCATGTTGTGGATCCTTTTTCATACTTAAGTAGTGCTGCCAAAAAGCAGCTCTTTCACCGGCATGCTAGCTATTTTTCACACTACTCCAAAAAAGCTTTTATAATGAAACTATTCTGGCAAACACTTTGAATTCATATTTAGAATAAAGTAATACACAAAACCTGCAGTCCTTGGACCTTTATTTAAAAAAATCTGTGTGCTTAAACAAACTAAGCCATACACTACAGCAGGCCTTGACACAATAGACAGTAAAGAGCCTCTCTGCACACCAATAAGGCCCTGGAATTTTCTATTCTAGTTATGTTCTTTAAAAATATATATTTCTTCCATATGTCTCTCTTTTGTATACCCCTCCCACTACCCCCGCCCCCTACACCTCCTTCTTCTCCATAAAGAAATAAAGAAGCATGCTATTGTGCCTTGGCACTTCAAATCATTCTGTTATCTTGCACATCCTACAGTATATATTCTACAGGGGTATTCAGGAGGGCAATTTGATTTATTCTTCATATTGCAGGAATGAAGAAATCAATGTAAAAAATTAAGTGTACTCCTTAACTTCTCCTCTGGGTCTTTTCAGCTGTTTCCTTTCCCCAGGCCAAGGGTCTGCAGCATGTGGCTCTTTGGCTATCTCTTTGCAGCTGTGGGCCCTGGGCATCCTGCTACCACCAGGGGACACTGTGGGCAGCTTGCACTAGACTCCAGGCTGCCCCCACAATAGGAGGACCCTGCGGGAGGCCCGCTTCTAGTTCCAGACTCTCTCCCCACCTGCGGCAGTGTTAACGAATTTTTCCATTCTTAACAGACAACAGTGGGTCCCAGAAGGTCTCCCCAAACTTTTGAGTTTCTATCACCTCAGGCCAGCCCGGGTTAACACAAATAATGGAGGTGGATTAGATTTTATAACACAGGTTAATTAAGACTATGGGATGGGGTAGAGGAACACTATCAAAATCAGCAACAGGTTAAAACTTAAACCAGGTAAGTGCAACTGGGAAGCCCTTGTAACAGGTAAGTTCCCCTGAACCCTTGAATTTGCACCCCAGATTTCACCCAGGAATGGACAGAAACCTTGAAAGAGTTCATTAATGTAATGTGGGTCCCTTAAGGGAGGCCACTGCCTCACCTCTATAGCCCCGAACCGAACGGGCCCAATCCCCCAAATCGAACTCAGGCAGATACCCAGGGTAAGTCCCCCCCCCCGGTGCGCCCCTCGATTGGGGTCTCACGGTTGTTCTTCGCCTGATGGCGCAGACTCCGAGAACCTCGGTGGAGGATCCCACGCAGATCTGTCATGGTCCAGGCTTGGTTCGGTGACTTCTGGGCCTTCTTCTGGCCTGGCCTGTATCAACAGTCCATTCGCCCCACCAGCAAAGTCCTTGGCAGCTGGAGCCCGAATCACAAGACTCTCAGTCCCTGCTCCAGATCTTCGGGGACTTCCTGAAGCATTCGTCCTCTTCAGAGCCTTCGAGGGATCCCTCACTGCAGTCTGAATCCCTGGTTCAGACCGAACCAGAAATTCAGCCACGATCACAGTCCAAGAGGTCCCGAGGCTCTCCCTCTTCTCCCCTCAGGGCCACAATGGAGGCTGGCAGTCAGTCACGAGAGATGCAGGCACCAGCAGACAGCGCAGGGAAGCCCCGTCCCCTCAGAGACAGTCCTTTAAAAGCAGACCCCCTGACCAATCCTCGGGGTCCCTTTTCGCGCCTCTGGATTCACCCTCCAATCAGGGCGTGCCCCTTTCGTGCCCCAAAAGCTCTCCCCTTTATCTGCATGAGGAAGCTTCTGGAAGGAGAAGCCCATGGGATCCCTCAGGCTCTGCTTATCTGCCTGTCTCTGGGCAGACTCACACCTTGGCGAGTTGCCAAGTATTCCTATTAGTTACATTTATGAAAATACACTAACTTACTCTATTCATAAACAGAGTTACACAAACTTCTTAACTATTACAGGTCATGCTAACTCCTGCTGGGGAGGAACAGTATCAAATAATACCCATGCATTATTACATACTTCTCATTATATAAAACATATTATGATCCTAAACAAATAATATACTGTAAAAATCCTCTACAGCAGCTGCCCTGGCCCAGCTTCCAGCTCCCCCAACCAGGAGGCTATACCCATAGGGATTCTCAAAACATTTGGTTATTGAAGGCATTTTAAAAAAATGGGTCTTCTTTTCTACCAGATTACCAATCCCTACTCCAGGCAGTACTGCTAATGCATGCAGAACTTCCATCTACTCTCTTCCCTCCCGCAACTCCACCCCAGAATTGCTTGCTTTTGTCTGTTACCTCTGGAATTGCAAAGAACCGCTTGAAATATATCAACTGTGGGAAGAAGCAGAGTTGAAAGCTGTGGAAACAGAAGCAGATCACCAATACTGAGAGGAGACTGCAGATGGGAAAAGATTTTATTTCAAGGGATAGAATAACATTTTTTGAGGCATGGTATTTCTCCTCCTGCATCCCCAGACACAGTTATAAATGCTTTTACACAAATGACTTTACTCCCAGTTTATACCAGTGAACAGAGTCAGGCCCTTAATGGCTGTGTTCACACACAGGGGGTTATTTCGATATGGTTGTTTCAAAACAACTTGTATCGAAATAACACCTTATTTCGAAATAACTTAATTCGAATTAACAGTTTGTTAATTCAAATTAAGGAAAAAAGCTCAAAGCAAAATAGCAGGTTCAGGCAACAGTTATTCTGAAACAAGTCACCGTTGTTTCGAAACAACATGTTCGCACGGCGTTGTTTCAAAACAACTGTTTCGAAACAACGTTGTTTCGTCCCTGCATGGGGTTTAACTTGTTTCGAAACAACCGTGCGTCGTGTGAACAGCCTAAATCTTATTTTGAAACAACCTCTGTTGTTTCGAAATAAGAGGGCTGTGTGAACACAGCCAATGTTCAAGTGCAAGGTCAATAATGCTAAAAAAGGGGGGTAGTTAAGAATAAGAATTGTTTCCAATTACTGCGAATTTATCTTGTCTTTTGATATTTGGTGCATTTTTAAGCATCCTCTCTCAGAATTATAATTTTACATAAACTCTCATGTTTCATTTTTAAAAAACCATGAGTTTCTAGTCCCCATGGCTACAGAGAAAACCTCAAAAATATGACCTACGGCAAATAAAAATAATCGTAAAAATCATGATGTAACCCAGTCTCAGGCTTTTTGTACATTTTGAATCTGTCATAATAGAGTAGAACAAATTTTTACATGTACTAATAATCTGTCCCTTATTACACTCCTATACGCTCTGCATTTCTTGAGAATTTATCCCCATTTAGAACCCCTATGTGGTTCTAAGTGTCTCCCCATTGCCACACTGATACTGTCTTTGTCTATTGCCAAAGTGACCTCTGTAGTACAAGTTGTAATTTAGTAAGCTGATTGTGCACAGATAATACCATAGAAACAAAATGGCTTGCTCTTTCCACTCTTCAAGCTGTATTTTCCTTTGTATTTCATAGCCCTTCTTGGTTTGTGTCTGTCAATCTTCTTTAAAATGTTACTCCATTGAATGTTTTGTGCATGTGATAGCTCCATCATGTCTCTTTCAGAAACCTAAAAGTACCCACTCATAGCCAGAATTTGAAACTACTTCAATTAATTGCAATCAGTTGGCTGAAGGAATTGAATATAAACACAGGAGTTAGGCTTACTGTAAATTGAGGACAAAGGTTTTGTTGGCATTCGAATGTGCTGGATAAAGTATGGAACTGAGGACCTCTGCTGACGGCTGAACTGAATTATTTCTTCAATAAACAATTATCATCAGAGACAAGAGGAAAAGAATGATTCATTTTGTCTGCTTGTTAGTATATCTATTAGTATATATTTGTTTAAAGCCCTAACAAGGCCTCTGTTAAGGACTTCTAAGGTCAATTTGCTTACCTGAACAGAAACGATCTGGGATTTAAAACACCATCTTTCTTATGTTTGCCTCTTCTGGAACAATATTTTGATTCTGAATACAAAATTCATCTTCCTAGGTCTTTTTTTTTTTGAAGGGTGCAAGAGATTTAAACGGGGAGAAGAAGAGGAATGACAAATTGTGATATTTGTTGATTATAGATAAAAATAAATAATTTTTGGAACCAAAGATACATTGTAGACCTTTCAGATTTTGTTGAAAATACATCTACTATTGTAACTATACTAGATGCCACTCTACAGCCCTGCTTTACAGTTTCACTTTGTAACATGCCAATCATACAGAATCAACAAAGCCACAATACTTATGCAAATAGAAGTGTTACACATCTGAGTTACTCTTACCTTTCTTCAGTTTTAAGTAATCTAAATGGGCATCCTCTTCTTTTACAAGAAAAATGCTCTCAGCAACTTCTCTAGTTCTTCCATCTGCTCTTTCTCCTTATGTTTCCCCGGGGGGTCCACATCTTGGAGTGATCCTCAGTGCTCTCTCTCTCGCTCTCTTTCTCTCTCTCTCTCTCTCAAGCCTCAGGAGACAGACCTTTCCTTGCCCTACAGACAGCCACTCAGCCTTAAACAGATAACTCCACCAGCAACTACAGACCTAACAACAGAAACATTAAAATAGGCACACACCCCTGCAACAAACCACATTGACAACTTTGCCCACATATCTGTACAAAATGTACAACCATTGGTCTTCATCAAATCAGCTACTCCATCAAAGGCTCATTTACCTGCTCATCTACTAATCTGATCTATGCCATCATGTGCCAGCAATGCCCCAACACCTTATACATTGGATAAAGAGGACGATCCTTGTGCAAAAGAATAAATGAACACAAAACTGACATCAGAAATGACAAAACAGAAAAACCAGTAGCTGAGCACTTCCATCTTTCTAATCACTCTATAAATGATTTAACAACCATACTCAGAGAGGTCAGTGGGACATCAAGACATCAAAGAGAAATAACTGAATTGGAATTAATATACAAATTAGATTGTGTGAAAGCAGGATTAAATTGAGGCTATGGCTTCTTTTCCCATTACAACAGGTAATTTGACTTCAGCTCTCCCAGGGTTTGAACCTTAACAACTACTCTGATTTGCTGTTACTGTGTGACCTGATCCCATGTTTTACACTTCCTTGCATTTATTTTCATTCCATTCCATAAGTTCCCTCATCTTCAAAGCATCTGATGAAGTAGAATTTTCTCCCATGAAAGTTCATGCACAAAATAAATCTGTTAGTCTTTAAATGCCACAGGACTCCTTGTTTTATTTCCCTCAACATAGAGCCTTCTTTTGAAACTCAAGTTGCAACACTCTCCATGTCCTTTTTTTTAAATTGCCTTTTATATTGAAAATGATGTGAAAAAGTAACTGGTCAATTTGCCCCCTTTGTTCACAGAAAAGTCACTATTACGTGCCTAACTAAGCATTCTGCTATACTTTGAATCTCTTAACCGCTACTGTTGAAATCATTCCACTTCATATTAAATATGCATCTGGAGAAAGAGAATAACTACTGTCAAGTGGCAATTGGAACCCCTATTCAAATCTATTCTCCGCAGCCAGGAGTAACTGAACTTGGCTCTCCTACAACCCATGTGATTCCTAATCATTGGGTTAAACGTTATAAGGAAAGTCTATATTTTCCCCACTTCAGTTTGTAATGTACTACCATTTTTGCAAGTGGCTTAGGTACCTGTGTATAAGAGACTGTTGCCAGCTTTGGTTCTGAAACAAAGATTGGCACTTCCCTCCAGCTTGCATATAGGCCCCTAAATCTGAGAGGGGTAGGCAGCCTTTCCATTGGTAGCTCAGGTGGATTCCTACCTGAAACACTGACTTTGGTGGATTCCATTCACAGGCATCTCTCTCCCCATGCATTGTATAAGCAGTCCCAGTGCCTAACCCAGAGTTTGTGGATGCCAATGTTAGCTAAGTGCCTAAAAATTTAGTGCTGCATCAATTCATTTTGCAACATCTAAGTCCTTTTGTGGATCTGGGACTTGCCTCCAATACAGATGTCTGACCTTCAAAAAGTCTTTTAATCTATGTATCTGGTTTCCTATTAAAACTTAGGACACTAATGCAGAGCTAACATACTTCACTTTGTGGTGGAGGGCTTAACTAGCATTAAAATCCACTTTATGATCCTCTGATAAAAGATGTTATAGAAATGCACAGAATTATTGTGTTCCATCCCCAAGTGTGGCAATATCCTAGCTGTTCAGAAAAAAGTATTAGTCAGTTCACTTACCCGAAGAGAAATTATTTTGGATTTAAAATGAGAGAACAGAATTTAGGGGATGGACATGGGAGCTTGACCATCAATTCAAACACAAGTGAAAACCTACATAAGACTGCAAACACTGAGTAATAAGGGACTGTCTCTGAGGTACGTGTAAGATAAGCACACAGGAAGTGTGCTAGGTAGCAAATACCGTACGTGCACAGTCAGGTGAATGACTACATTTATGTATTCCTTTATGATGCTGATTATAATTTATTTTATAACACAATTTTAGTGCTTTGGGCCACAATTTTCAAACTGGAATGCACCCTCAGAATCACCTGTAATATCTTATTTAAGGAAGTATAACTTGGTAACTTTTATAGACTTTGACACCTGTCATGTTCCTTTGGACTGATTTAAAATTTTAGAACTGATTGTTAAAATGATTACATGTTTTACATTTTAAAATAAATTAATAGAAGAATATGCATATCTTCTATTTACTGAACTATACAAATTGGGTAATGAAATGTACAAAGTAAATGTTATAATATGTACATGTTTCATGCATTTTTGTATTTCTAAAGAAATTAAATTTAATTGAAATAATAAAAATTGATATTTGTTCAGACAAGACATGTGCCTATAAATATGAGCATTAATCTTGACTTGACACATGAAATACAATCTCAAGGAAGTATGGAAATAAACATTTGAAATATTTAAAACAATGTGTCTTTTGCTCCTTGTGACAGAATGTCTCCCCTCACTCGGCATGAAAGGGTTAAAAGAGCCCTGCACATAGTCAATAGGAAGACACTGTGTGACAGACAATCAGGGATCAGGGCACCAGTATATATGAACTATACACAGACTCTAGCAAGGACAATGCCTCTCAGGAGCTTGAAAGAAAAGAACTGTCAACATCCTGCACAACGCACTGACGTGTGCTGAGATGCAGCAATGCCAAAGGCCCTGAAGCAAGAATGGGGAAGATAGTGGGGATGTGGGAAAGTGGCCAAGGGAAATTGATGGAGCGGTTGTGTGAGAGGCTGCCATGCACACAGGGTCCCTGGGCTGGGACTCAAAGCAGTAGGTGGGCCTAGATGCCATCTGCACCCCAAACTGCCATAGAACTGCACTAACCACAGTGGGAAATAGCTCAAAAGGACTGCAGAATTGACTGGGGAAGTGGGGATCACGGATTGTGACTTGACTGGAGGGTTGGCTCATGAGAGGGTGGGTCCAGCAGAGACAAGATGACATACAAGACACTGCGGAGAGGAGTGTCTCCCTGGCTGAAAGCTGATTTCCCCAAATAACCGGCAGGTAGGTAAGGTGGATCCTGTTACACTCCTGTATTTCTCACACTTCAGTTATACTCAAGTATTTATATGCAATGTAAATATTTTAAAAGGTAGTAAGTAGATCTATAATACTCCAGGCAGTTTAAGAAGAAAAGTTTCCTGGAATTATTAGCACCACACGTGAAAGCAACTGACATTCACTGACCAAGTCTGTGGGCATTATTTTTAAAAAAGTCTGTTTCATTTATACTGTAATTGCCTATTGGGCATTCCTGAAATCATAGATCCAGTGAATTCATACATTTTTCAAAAACACTACTCAATGTGGAGTAACGTTCCAATTTTCATTGCATTCAATGAGAGAAATGAAGTGAGAGAAAACCACAGATTTGCACACAATCACCATTTACCAAGATTCTCATGTTAACACTGGGGGGGCGGGGAAGGGGGGTAGAAGTCATTCAGTGAACCTCTGGACACAAGTTCTTGAAGATATTATGATCAGAGAGCTCACTGCAAGTTTAAGCATAAAGGAGACAGCAGCGAAAATATTAATAAGCCTGTCAAATTAGCAGCAAAAATATTAATAAGCCTCCTGAGCACCAAAACAGGACCTAAAGTTAAGTGTTACCTCTTTCCATAATAAGCCAAACACCTATATCTGAAATAATAACCTCTACTTCAGTTAAAAGCCCTCTTAGGCAAGAACCATCATTTCTTTTGTGAGGACTTTCCCAGGTGCAATGGGGCCCTGACAAGGGCCTCTAATCACTATTGCAATACTACTCATACAGAGCCTGTCAAGGCTTTTTCCCCACTCTGGCACTCTGAGTGCAGAAGGTGGG
>ML682066.1:2632879-2658301 GCA_007922195.1 Podocnemis expansa
GGCGCAGCAGGCTCCGTGGGGGGGAGGAGGAGTGCAGCGAGCAATAGAAGTTGCTCAGCTGCTCTTAGAGCAGGGGCACTCAAACGGCCTTCATGAAAATAGGCCACTGTCACGGTCCACCGGAAACCTCTTTGTGGTCCGGATTGCGGACCGCGGGCCGCCATTTGAGTACCCCTGATCTATGGAAATAGTCATGCTGTTCTATGAACACTGCTTACATTTTGGTTGGGAGTTTCACAGGAGACCAAGGGTGTTAGGAGCCTAATTCCCAGTAAATTTTAAGAGTTGAGCATGCATCTAACTTGAACACCTAGTTCCCAAGTCAGATTCACCAACACAAGCTTGTTCAGATTTTAAATGCTTTAAAATAGAAGCAATTCAAAGGCAAAGTTCTCACAATCCACATAAATATGAAAAGACTATTACAGATCTTGTATGAACTTCAACATTCATAGATATATTTTTATTATATGGAGTGGGAGAAGAAAATAATAAAAGGCAAGTTATTTTGCTAATGTATAGAAACAAAGGTTACTTCTGTCAATTACTTAAGCTAGGCTAGACAAACTAAGAAGGAAAATTCTTTGTTCAGTTCCAGCATGATAAACTCAGCTACTATGGAAGGCAATGGAATTACTGTTTGCCATGCAATAGTTTAAGAGCAGAATCAGACCCTAATATTTTTAAATCATTTTCAGTGAAAGATAGCAGTATGCCAAGTTTAATGTTCATTTTTGTTGAAAAGACTGTTACATAATATCAGTGAAAACAGAATAAAGAGGATGAAATGTTAATGAGAAAGAAGGCTTAAGCAACAAAGAGCTATAAACTCAATCCTGTTCCCACCTTTTCTACAAAATAGTATTGTGTACATACAATTATGCACTATATCATGGAGTTGGTATCACTTGAACCAACCAGTGTCACATCTGCTAATTAAAAAAGCAAGGAGTCCTGTGGCACTTAAAGACTAACACATTTATTTATTGCATGAGCTTTCGTGGGAGAAAATCCCACTTCATCAGATGCTTTGAAGATGGGGGAACTTACAGAATGGGATGTTTTAAGTGCCACAGGACTCCTTGCTTTTTTTGCTGGACTAGAGTAACAGGGCTGCCATTTTGAATCTGCTAATTAGGTGTTTTACATGTGTCCACCTGACTGCAGTCACAGAGACATTACAGGCTAGAATTCCTTGCTCCATACCCTTTTGACAGAGGTAAATCAGGATAAAGTTTCAGAAATCCACCTGCCTAAAAATACTTTCTTCTGTGGGACAATCAGACTTTTGTGATGAAAAAAACGCAAAGTTCAACAGCATACAAGCCATTACAAACTTCAAACTCTACAAAGCTCATTTTAGCTTCACCCATGTTATCTTTAAGAATGAAACAAAAGGGGCATATATATCGTGGTTTTTTTACAGCTAGTGTCCCACTTATCCTTTTGGCCACAACTACACTACTACATACCTTTTTTGGTTCCAAGATCTTCAGGTCTCAAGTTCTTCATCAGATCTTTTTCTCATCCATTTCAGCTCAAGAGTTTTTATTTGTTCTAGCAGGACAAGATTACATTCACACCTCATAGCACCATTTTTCTGCTGTATCATCTGGAGGAAATTCTGTGTTCTCTATTTATACTTAATCCCCTTCCTCCTCTCTACCCTACACCCAAAAAAATCCACAACACACTACTTTGACTCCAGATAGCACCCTTTTTCTTCCTACCCTCTCTTTCTGCTTCTAAATCCAGAGGTCAGTTTGAGTTTCCCAGCACTTTAGTGATCTCTAAAAAGAATCAATAGAATTCTGGTTTATTACTGTTCCTGAGTAGAGGTCTCACTGTCTCAAGACTTGTCTACATGAAAACTCAAACTCAGTAACTAATTCAGTTGTAATTCACACCTTTATTTCAGTACAAGTCTGTGTGTGAACACACATTTCTGTGTAATTAAGTCATTCTGATCTAAAAAGTCCAAAGCATGAACTGCAATTATCAAGTCATACTGCATAGCGTAGTGGTTAAGAGCGCCGTAGTGGTTAATACTGACGCCCTGTGATACAGGAGACTGGGGTTCAAATCCCGGTGGGTTCCTATCTACCTTCCCAGTAGGGGTCCTTGGGCAAAAGACCCCCTAATGCCTCACTTGCCTACCTCGAATATGAGAGTGACATGAACTAGGAGAGTCATGCCGGCTCGGATGTCGCCCGGATTAACAAGGTCCGCGCCAGATGTTGGGGAACCAGGACAATCTGACGATAAGTGGGCTACTGGAACAAACCATGCATGGACGAGACAAGAGAACCTGGAATTGATGGAATGCTACTACAACAGCAGACCTAAGGCGAGGGGATATATGAAATGTATGAGGGAACTATGGATGGACAAAAGACCTACATCCACACTAACTGAGAAACAGCTAGTTACCCAACGCTTCAACATAGTAAAGAGGCAGCTGCTCTCACAACTGGAGATAGACCAACTGCACGTTACCTCCCACACTCAAGAAGAAGCCCCAGAAGAACAACTAGATATGCAGCCAACACCTGAAGCTGGAACTTCACTGCCACCCCCTCCATTACAGAACACAGCAGCTGATATGAGGCATAAGATCATGGATAAACTAGCTACAGTCAATCCTCAAGACCGATTACCAAGGCTCGTGGGAGAAGTACCATCAGATAGTATGCTAGAAGATGCCAATAGAGCCCTAATGACAATTCCTACTACCACCATCACTGAAACCAATGAACTGGTATATGCAACAGCCTCTGTAATCCTGGAGATGCTTGGCTACATGATCAAGAAGAACAGCAATACATACCCTCCCTGGAAAATGAGGTTGGAGGATAAGATCAAGGCAACCCGGAGAGAAGTTAGCCGGCTGGTGGAACTACAGAAGGGTGTAGAGATTAAGGATAAGACTTGGCTACTGAGAAAATACAAGGGCCTGACTCCATCTGAAGCCCTAGAGACTGCTAAGCAAAGGCTCACAGCACTGGCCACCAGGCTAAGGAGATACACTAGAGAAGCAGAGGCCAAAAAGATAAATGCCCTGTTCTCCAAAGAACCATCCAAGGTGTACTCCCAACTGCAGTGCAACAACACAATAACAGCAGAGCCACCAACAGCAGAAACTGAACAGTACTGGAAGAACATCTGGGAGAAAGAGAAGACTCATAACACCAGTGCAAAGTGGCTTCAGGACCTGAGAACAGACCACAGCAATCTCCCAGAACAGGAGCCAGTCACCATCACAATAGCCGACATCCAACAGCGGGTCAAGAACATGAAGAGCTGGACAGCACCTGGCCCGGACATGATACACACCTACTGGCTAAAGAAACTAACAGCAGTGCATGAACGCCTAGCAGCACAGATGAACCAGCTGCTAGCAGCAGGCTCCCACCCAGACTGGCTAACACAAGGAAGGACAGTGCTGATCATGAAAGACCCCCAAAAGGGAACAGCACCATCCAACTACCGGCCAATAACCTGCCTCCCCACAACATGGAAAGTCCTATCAGGCATCATAGCTGCCAAGCTACAGGACCACGTGGGCCAGTACATGAGCAAAGCTCAGAAGGGCATTGGGAACAACACCAGAGGCTCAAAACACCAGCTGCTCATAGATAGAGCAGTCACCCAAGACTCAAGGTCTAGACAGACCAATCTGAGCACAGCCTGGATTGACTACAGGAAAGCCTACGACTCAATGCCGCACACACGGATCTGTGAATGTCTGGCGCTATACAAAGTCAACAGGACACTAAGGACCTTCCTCAAGAACTCAATGGGACTGTGGAAGACAACACTGGAAGTCAACTCAAGACAGCTTGCACAAGTGGCCATCAAGTGTGGCATATACCAAGGTGATGCACTGTCCCCGCTGCTGTTCTGCATTGGCTTGAACCCCCTCAGCCAGATAATCACAAGGACTGGATATGGATACAAGTTCAAGAGTGGAACTACCATCAGCCACCTCCTCTACATGGATGACATCAAGCTGTATGCTAAGAATGAACGAGACATCGACTCGCTAATCCACCTGACACGGATCTACAGTGAGGATATTGGGATGTCATTCGGACTGGAGAAGTGTGGCCGGATGGTAGTAAAGAGAGGAAAGGTAGTCAAGACTGATGGGTTGGAACTACTAGCAGGCCACATAGCAGACATACAGACCAGCTACAAGTACCTTGACATCCCACAGTCACATGGGACTTACGATGAGGAGGCAAGGAAGACAGCAACATCCAAGTACCACCAAAGGATAAGACAGGTCGTGAAGAGCCAGCTCAATGGGAAGAACAAGATCCACGCCATCAACAGGTACGCCCTGCCAGTCATCAGATACCCTGCCGGTATAGTGAGCTGGCCAAAGGAGGACATGGAGGCTGCCGATGTGAAGACCCGGAAGCTCCTCACAATGTACGGAGGTTTCCACCCCAAGTCCAACACCCAGAGACTGTACGCCAGCCGGAAAGAAGGTGGGCGGGGTTTGGTCAGTGTCAAAGCCACAGTCCTGGATGAAACCCAGAGCATCCAGGAGTACATCAGTAAGATGGCACCCAAAGATGAGCTGCTGAGAGAATGCCTGAGACAGCAGCAGCAGACATGGGAGGAAGATCAAGCAGAAGAAGTGCCATGGCAAGACAAGACCTTGCATGGAATGTACCATCGACAGATAGCTGAGGTGGCTGACATTGGGAAATCCTACCAGTGGCTGGAAAAAGCTGGACTAAAAGACAGCACTGAGGCACTGATCATAGCAGCACAAGAACAGGCACTGAGCACCAGATCCATTGAAGCAGGGGTCTACCACACTAGACAGGACGCAAGGTGCAGACTGTGCAGAGAGGCCTCAGAGACAGTCCAACACATAGTGGCAGGATGTAAGATGCAGGCAGGAACAGCATACACTGAACGGCATAACCAAGTAGCTGGCATTGTGTACAGGAACATCTGCACAGTGTATGGGATAGACCCTCCCAAGACCAGATGGGAGATCCCACAGAAGGTCATGGAGAATAACAGGGCTAAGATCCTGTGGGACTTCCAGATCCAGACAGACGGGCAGGTACTGGCCAATCAACCAGACATCGTGGTAATAGACAAGGACCAGAAGACAGCAGTGGTGATAGATGTAGCAGTGCCAAGTGACAGTAACATCAGGAAGAAGGAGTATGAGAAGCTGGAGAAGTACCAGGGCCTGAAAGAGGAACTAGAGCGGATGTGGAAAGTGAAGGCCAAAGTGGTCCCGGTGGTGGTAGGAGCACTCGGGGCTGTGACTCCTAAGCTGGGAGAGTGGCTCCAACAGATCCCAGGAACAACATCAGAGCTCTCTGTCCAGAAGAGTGCAGTGCTAGGAACAGCTAAGATACTGCGCAGAACCCTCAAACTCCCAGGCCTCTGGTAGAGGACCCGAGGTTGAGGATGACACATACCACCCATAGGGGTGAGAGAGGAATTTTTTTTATATATATATATATTTACTTTGGCTCCTCTAATAGACATTAATTCTATTTACCAGCACCCTTATCATTTGTAAATAATAGATACACCATCCTCTGTCACAGACAGAGGTATAATAGAACACTTAAGCTATGTCTACATCTAAAACCTTAGTTTGGACTTATTTAGTCTTAACTGACTAGTTCAAACTTAGTTTGGACTAAGCACGGTTTTTTAGTTCTAACTAAATTTTAGTTCAAACTAACCCTGCTTTTTTCAGTTCAAACTAACTTTTTAGTTCGAGGTCTAAAACAACACAGTTCCAACTAACTGCTAGTTTGAACTTCTTTAGTTGTAACTAGCATGACTACATAGTGCTAGTTCAAACTAAATTTCAGAATAACTTTGAACTAATTTTGCAGTGTAGACATAGCCTTAGAATCCAGTATTTGCAGATGTACAATCATATGGATTGTCATTTCTCTTTGGACTAACAAATGTGACACACCATAACCACATATGTACAAACATCACAGTGATTCTTCAGGAGTATACTTAAACAGTTATCACTGTAACTTCAGTAACTCCATCACATAATGTCTCTCTTCTAGAAACTTCTTGGCTGTAAATTAAGAAATATCAAGAACTAAAATAAAAACCTAGTTCCTGCTACATCTGTGACACAGAAGTTAACAACAGCAGAAGCTGAGCTTTTGATCATTTTAAGGTCACCTATCCCCACTCTTAAATACCTTTGATGAATCATCTGCACTGTTGTTGAGCCCGTTTGCCACTTGCCAGAGGCAGTGCTGTTCCCTGTCCCTGATAAATTAAGGGGAATACACAAAAGAGGAACCAATATCTCTACAAAAAGCCCTGGTTTGCTAGAAGCTAACAAGATATCCCATCTTTGGCTTCTGGCTCCCAGCCCACCTTCCACTGAGCAAAGGAAATGTTGCTTCAGAGAGGCAACTCAAGTAGTCACAGGAAAATGATATATGATCAGCAACTAAGGGAGGTGGATGACTGGAATCGATAACCTGAGGTAGCTACAAAAGAAGCACAGTGAGAAGCCGAGCACAAGAAGGCTCAGTTGAAAGTTAGGCGATCATCCAAAAAAGCAGACTAGTTGCAGAGATTTAGCCCCAGGAGATGCACAGGAACCAAATGCTGCTTGAATGCATTCCAGCGAGAAATGTCTATACTCAATTTTTATCATCTAGTCAACATTTTGGAGGAGGGAAGAGGTGTTTCTCCTATTACAGACTCCTTTCCTACTGAAATTTCTTGGCCCAACCCCTAGGAGTAAGTAGGGGCACTTGGGAATTGAAGAGTAGCAAGGCTGCCTCTCATAGGCAGTACTTTCTATGGCACCTACACTTCACAATGCTCCCTGTTACTGCTTCTGTGTGGCCTCCTTGCAGCACTGTAGGCATAGCAGCCAGCCTAGGTTCTGTACATGCAGGTTCTCATCCCTGGGTTCTTACATCTGTTGTGAGATGAAGAAACCTGGACAAAGTTGTCATGGCAATTTGGACTGTTTCACTTTAGGAGAAAATGTGAGTTCCTTCTGTAAGTGCCTGGGATTCATCACATTACAGTCTTGGCCCCATTGAAATCAATAGCAAAATTCCTATGACTTCAGTGGGGACAGGATTTCACTTTAGTGTGCAATGGCTGTGATGAACTAGCCACATGAGAGCTAGTTACTGTTCCACTGTTCCATTGTTTACTGTTGCCACAACTACAGTACATCACAGCCTCCTCCCAAGCACTAATAGTTGTGGAAGTCTGATGTAATGGTCAGTGGTAGTGGGAAATGAGAGTGTGGTGAAGAGTTGTATGCAAATGTGCGGTTAAAAGGGTTGATGGAGGGCTGATACTCCTAGTGCTCTGAATTAAGTTTGTATACCATAACCATTACCACAACTACTGTGGTGTATTATGTACGGGTATGTCTACACTTAGGCTGTTAGTTCGAATCGACTCAATTTGAACTAATCAGGATGAACTAATTATGATTAGTTTGAATTGAGTCAATTGAACTAACATGACCACACTAGGAAAACCAATTCAAACTAGCATGTCCATAGACAGGACTTGCTAGTTCGAATTGGAAGAGGGGCATCACGGGAGGGGTGGCAGCATGGCCCCCTGGCAGGGCCATGTTGCCACCCAATCCCATGCCAGGCTCCAGCCCCCACAGCCCAGCACAGGGAAAAGCATCCCCTGCACAACTCTAGGCCCCTGTGGCCAGAGCTCGGCAGGGGACACTTTCCCCCAGCTGTGGCTCAGAAGACAGGAGCCTAACAGGGGATGTTGTCCCCTGGCAGGGCTCCCTGGAGCCAGGGCACCCCACACACAGTCCAGTGGGAGTGGGGAAGAAAGGATTCCCCCAGCCCTGCGCTGTCAGCACCTGGCTGGGGGAATCCTTTCTCCCCCCCGCACCCTGACTCTGTCAGTCCTGCACGGGGCTGTCAAACCCCGCTGTCAGCAGGGTGCAGAGGCAGCCCCACGCAGGGCTATCAAAAGCAGCCCCACAGGGGGCTGTCAAACCCCGCTGTCAGTGGGGTTTGACAGCCTGGCTCGGGGCTGCCTCTGCACCCCACTGACAGTGGGGTTTGACAGCCCTGCATGGGGCTGGCACTGGTCTTCCTTCCAGGGTGCTATGCAGCTGGGAGGAAGGTCAAACACATGAATTCGAACTAACTTTAGTTCAAATTCATATGTCTACACAGCATCAGTTCGAACTTTAGCATCCGAATTGACGATCCCTTCGAAGTTACAGTGGGTTTTGTAACTTCAAAGGGACCTCTCTTGGATTCGACCTAAGGGAAGCCTTAGGTCGAATCACCCAAGTGCTGTGTAAACAGCTCTATTTTTAAATTTGACCTAACGTTTATTAGGTCGAATTTAAGCCTGTGAGTAGACCAGTGGTTCCCAACCTTTTCTCTGCCATGGCACACCTTGATCCCTTCAAATTTTTCAAGGCACACCACCATTAAAAAACTCATGGATATTCAAATTAACTTAGATTACTTATGAATATTCATGAACCATGCCACAGTGTTTTGGAAATGCTTCTATGTGGGGTAGCAGAGCAGGGGTGGCAAAACACAGGAGGTCAGGAGTCGTGTGCAGTGGCAGGAGTGAGTGTGGGGAGCAGAGCAGGGCAGGGATTTCAAAAGAGGACAAGGGCAGCCATGTGGGGAACAGCACAAGTGTGGCAAGAGAGGAGAGAGGAAAGGAGACCACAAGTGGCTTTGTGGGGGACGGGGCGGACCTGGGGAGTAGGAAGGTACAGCAGGGGAGCATGGCGCAGCACCCACTTCCCCCTTCTCCACAGTGGCTCCCTGCCACCCAGGGCAAATCCTCACCCCACTGCTGCTCCCTCCCACCCCAGTGGGTCCCGTCCTCTCCTCCCCCAGTCCCTGTTGCCTGTGATGGACCCTCCCATCACTGCAGGGCCCAGAACTAGGCCTTCAGCCCCCAGCTACATGCCCCCCACAGCCACCTCATCCTCCAGCTACACACACCCCCAACCAATAGCCACTCCACAACCCCAGCTACACACCCTCTGCTACACATCCACTCCCACCCACCTCTGCTACACACACACACACCTGCCATACACAACCCCCAGCAGCCCTCCCTCCCAAAGCCTTTACCTGGGCTGTTTTCAGGCTGCCTGACTCAAGTTGCTACGCCCTGCAGGAGGAGATTCACACACTCCTAGCTTCCTGCTCCTCTCTGCCGGCTGAGCCTAAAGTGGTGCCACCAAAACGCTGCGTTTGGGCTGCTCCTGCTATTTTTAGGGGAACCCCTGGAACACCACGTTCCAGTGCGTTCATCTATTTTTAGGAGGGCCAGAAGGCTGCCTGCCTAAAAATAAGGGGTCCCAGAACTGTGTTTTGGTGCCCTCCACCTTACTTTAACCCCTGCCTTTTCCCAGCTCTGCACAGTCCATGTGGCTGGGCTGAGCAGGGAAGGTACTTTAACTCCAGCTCTCGGGGATGCTCGCAGCACACCAGTGTGCCCTGGCACACTGGTTGGGAACCACTGGTATAGACATACCCTATGTGTTTGTGGGTGTGAGATAGATGGCATGTTAGTTGGCTTAGTTCTCCTATTTCTCTGTGTGTGAGACAATCCTAACTGCTTCACCTCAGTTTTGTGTATTGATAAACCATTGTATCTGGATTTGTTTGTGTCCCAGTCTTCTTAGTTCTCTGTTGCTGTTGCTCAACTGCCAGTTTTGACATGCTCTTTCTATTCATTCCTACAGCTGAGTCACAGAGCTGCAATATTGCAGTTAATATGCCAGCATATTTTAATAGATGATAAAAAATTCAAGCACCTGTTTCACCAATACCTGAATAGTCCCATTAGATTAACCAGTTTGACTTAATCCTGTTTGACAACTCCTATGCTTGATGAAGTCACTTGACATCTGAGTCTGTCACTCTCTATGTGCAACTAGGATAATATTCACTTCATATAGGTGTGGTGAGGATCAACATTTGTAAAACATTTTGACAAGAAGTACTAGTGCTTCATAACAATAAGGCATAGAGAAGAGTTAAAATCATCTTACCAACTAGTTGGTAGATGGATTTCTGCATGAGAAGCAGATAATTTTAACTTACATGCAGGTATTCTAGTACAAGCATCTATCCCATATTTACAGCTGGCACACCATATTGTAATAATTCTTGTTAGATACTTAAAATGGAACACAGCTGATATTTCTTTCTGTATTTTTTTCCCACATTTGCAAAGTGTTGGCAACAAGTGTAAAAATCATTTTCTTCATTTGCATAATCTATATAAACCAGCTGCAGTTATTTACAAACTCTTACTGAATAAAAATCCTCTTCTTGTGTTTGCTAATTATTTGGTAGAATGAACACAATCCAACAGTCATTTTGTGATGTGTTAAAACTATTACAGGCAGGTTGGCAAGGGACATATTTGCGAAGGGAAGCCTTCCTTCCACTCTCAGGTAGTCTTAGGTATTGATACACCCTCCTCAAACCCCCCACACCCCTAAGCACTTCAGAATCTTTATTAGCACATCTATCATCACAACATTCTGCAAGGTAGGAAGAACTATCTTCCCCATTTTAGAGATGGGGAATTGAGGTAGAGACAGGTTAAGTGACTTGCCATGACCATACAAAAAGTTTGATCAAGCAGAGACTTGAACCCAGGTGACTCAAAACACTGTACCCTTTCACTCCTCTTCTATTCCTTCTCAATGGTTTAAAAAAAAAGAGAGAGAAGGAGGGAGGAAGTGGGATTTCTTAGATCATATTGTAAACTCTTTAAGACAAGGCATTCCACCTCATAGATTTTAGGACCAGAAGGGATCATTAGGATAATCTACTCTCACCCTTTGCCTAGTGCATCCCATTGAATTTCACCCAACAGTTTCTTCTTTAATCCCTTTATGAATGAAATAGAGTATATTTGCAAGATATTGAATTGTCTAGGGCTGACAAGAGATTTCAGAGGGAGAAAAATAAGTTACTCCCACTGATTTATGTCATATTAAATTGTTTTGAGATCTACCTGTTACCCAGCTTTCAATCGATGCAAGACATGACATTGATTTTGTCTAGATTATATTGGTTTTTATATAAAAAAAAATACGTCTTGCAGTACTAACTGAAACACAAAACAAAAACCAAAATATTAAATGAGTTGCGTCTTTCATTCAAATTTATAGTCTCATCAAAAAGCTGTTAGTTCAAGAACACCTCTTTTTCCATATGACCATGTACACTGGAATTAATTATATTTTTATCTTTGCTTTTTTGTAATAACCATTACATTATTTTGGCTAGGATTGTTCTGCTTACCTATTACAATATTGGCATAACATTACATTTCTTCCATTTCCTCTAGAACTTCAGCTTTAAGTATGACAAAGCATGATGATCTACTCCCCACTGCTGACCCTTAAATCTGCTAGTGTATAGAGCCCATAAAGTTTTAGATTTGAGCATGCAGGCAGGAGCTATCAGTAGGGGCTCAAGTGATTGCCATCTCTCATGAGATGACTGGCTGTGTGGATATGAGAAAAGTGGTGGACAGGATATACCTTGACTTTATCAAAGCTTTTGATACAATCTCCCACAGAATTCTTATCAGGACATTAAAGACATATGGACTGAATGAATTGACTATAATATGGATAGAAAGCTGTCTAGGTCATTGGGCTCAACAGGTAGTCTTCAATGGTTTGATGGCAGCTGGCAGCCAGTAACAAGTATCCCAGGGGTCAGTCCTGGGGCCAGCTTTGTTTAACATCTTTATTAATGAACTGAAGGATGGAGTAGATTGCAGCCTCATCAAATTTGCAAATGATATGAAACTGGGGGAGAATAGTAAGGATAGAGTAGGGATAGGATACAGAATGACCTAGACAAATTGAATGATTGGGCCAAAAAGATCTGATGCAGTTCAACAAGGACAAGTACAGAGTCTTGCACTTAGGATGAAAGAATCCCATACACTTCTACACACTCAGCACAAACTGGCTAAGCAGCAGTTCTGCAGAAAAGGACCTGGGTATTATAGTGGAGAAGAAGCTGGATATGAGTTTGTGTTCTACTGCAGTATAAAACAGCACTCCTACACAGTGGATAAGTTGCACACAGGAAAGCTAGAACCTCTCAGAAGGCCTCCTACTTCCTACAAAATTCTGATGTCTCATATTGGAAATGACACTATGGCTTAAGTTAACTTTTTTCCAAATAAAATCTATTAAAATTTAAAATTCAAGTCATCACTTTATTATCCCTTGTATTTGTTTTATGGTTTATAGTAATACAAATATTATGTTACCCCCATATTCTCAATTGAGTGACTTGTGATTTGTGTACTAACTCAGGGAATAAATTTGTACTGTTCATATATTACACAGCAAGTATTCGTAAAGTAATGTCATGAATAGTATTATGGGTGCAAAGCCTCACCAATATTCTCTGGTTCCTTTAGACCTCTGGTTAAAGTAGATAAAGTGGGAGCTCAGTCTTGGAGGTCCTGATGGATTTTGTCATGTGTTGGCAGTATGCAAGCAGTGGGAAAAAGGGAACAAAGAGAAGAAATGTATTTTTAAGAGATTATATCCAAAAAAACCTTATAGCCACCCAAACAAGAGTTAATGTAAGGACATGTGTGCATGACACTAGCTGGTACCCTTATTGTATTCTGATAAATACCAGCCTATATATTCTGAGATTCTAAACTAATCTAAGAGAACTTTTATTTAAAAGAATGAGCTGTCTTGGAAAGCTTCTGATATTTGATTTTCTGCAAAATTATTATTCTGCCTTTCCTGACATATGAAAGAGGGCCCATCAGCAGCAGTTGTCTTCTTTTCCCCATTGTAGAAGAAGGGGAGACTGTGAGTGGTAGGCAGGGCTAACATTTTGTAGTGGAGATGGGGCTGGGAGACTCCCGGGTCCTTCATGTGTTTCTGCTATGTTAACTTCTTGTGGAAAGGACAAGAGCACCAGAAAACTTTATAGTTAGACATGAGCTTCTGCTACTCTAATTTTAGAATCCTTTTTCTGGTGAATGGAGTCCCCACAGCACTAGCCAGACAGCAGGGAGTGTACTAGCTTCCTAAGCCAGGGAGAAGAAACAACTCTCCCTCTCTTTTTAGCAGTGTACCTCTGAACATTCCCTTATTTCTATCTCCCAGCACAAAAACAAAGTTTTTTATTGGCAAATCTATAAGTGTGACAGTTTAGTTTTGCTGTATAGGTTATAACTTTCAGATGGGTGATTAGAGTCTAAAATTAAAGCACACACGGCCAGAATTTTATTACTTAAAATTCTCAACAAGTATCTTAATTGGCCAAATGTAAATCCAGCCATATTTAATATTAACCAAGGAAACAAAATATGCCTGTTAAAATATTAATAAAGCTGCCCTGTAGATTTTGCATTGAAATTCCACTTAAACCCTGGTCCAAATTTATTAACATTTTAAATCTATATAGCTAATGCTCAGTGGACTGAGGATAGTAGACTCGAGGAGGAGTGTTTATTACTATATGATTGAAGGAAAACAGAGTATTAATATGCAAACAGTTCAGCTCTTTATGTGACTCCATTAGTTTGTAATATTATACTCCACTGATCTCTGACTTTTGTTAAGTGCCAGTCTGCTCTATATTTGTTAATATAAACACAATTCTATCTCATGTTGATTGTTCAAAGAAAGTGAATTAAGATTTTTCTTGCTCCCAAATCTAATAAATTAGTTTGTAAGTGTAAATGCCAATTCATGTCTTTGATTTCAAATACAATGATTAAATAAAATATGGTACAATATATGAAGAGACAGGAAATTCCAGGCAACAACTCTATTGCTGTTTGCAATTTTGAGTGGCAGCTGACAAAAAAAGTTGGAGTATGTCATCATTACGAGCTAATAAGCATCAGATGCCCCCATCCTGTCAAATATGTACATGATAAAAAAAATAGAGTACTAATAACTTGGCCTTCCTCATTCTGGACTTCTTGCTAGCCCTTCCTTGTCTAGTGACTGTTGCCCCTGGCCTGCCTTTCTGTGCCTTACCCTTCCTGGATGCCTACCTATTATAGACTCATAGATCAGTAGGAAACAATATGATCATCTAGTCTGGCCTCCTGTAAAGTGCAGGCCGCAGAACCTCACCCCTCCACTTCTGTAATAAACCTCAAATCATGGCTTAAAGACTTTAAGCAAAGAGAATCCATTAGAAAGTGAGTTGTGCCCCATGTTACAGAAGATGATGAAAAACCCCAGAGCCTCTACCCATCTGCCCTGGGAGGGAAGGGGGGGGTCTTTTTAACCCCAAATAGGGCAGTCAGTTAAACCCTGATTATGTGAGCAAGACTCACCAGCCAGACATCCAAGAAATAACTCTCTGTAGTAACTCAGAACCCATTCAACCAAATGTCTCATCACAGGCCATTGGCATATCTACCACAAGTAGTTTAACTTTCTTTGACACAGGCATATTGTCACTAAGACATGAAAGGGATTCATCAATTTCTTGCTTTTCATTGAATAACCCACATTAGTTTGCCACTTGAAACAGTTGTTCTCAGAAAGCTTCCAAAAGATGCAGAAGACAACCAACCATCTAAGTGATCAAACTATTGATTAACTAGTTGAACATCTCTGATTTTTCACCAGAAAAGTTTTCTACATAAAGGTTAAAAAAGCCATTTAAGTGACAAATAGGGGTGCCATGTCAGGTTTTTTCCAGGGCGGGGAGGGGGGAGGGAGGCTGCCTTAACTGTGATTGCAGGGGCTACTTACCTACCTGCAAAGTCTAATAAGAAATTAGCTGACAAGACCACTGTATGAACTTTCAATATAAAATAACTATTACATCCACTCACCTCTAATACTAATACGTTCTGACATCTTGCGTCAGGTCATTTAAGGGATACTGGTTAGGTTTAAAATGTTCTGTATATTCTTTATTTCAATCGTATTTGAGTTTGTAGCAATGCCAGAAAAATCTAGATTACATTTTATCATTTAGGCTACTAACTTTTTGCAATTCACCAAGCTTGGAATAGATCATTTAAATTTTAGAAACATCTTACTAGGGCAAGGCCCTCTGAGCCTCTGCTGCATCTCCCTGAAATTATAGGGGCAGTTACCATACTACTAAAAGACTAGAAACTGACTTTAAACAGGAATGAAATGAACATTTTCAAGTCACTGCCATAGTACTGCTAACCCCAAATAATCAAAAATCATAAGATTGTCTTAATCATGAAATTATGTAAAAATGACAGATTTTTTTTCTTTTTATTTGTCTTCTGCTTCGTGAGCCTTTAGGATGCATGTGGGTCACATTGTAAAGGATCTCCATAGCCATAACATCTAGAAAAACAATCAAGGAGTCCTGTGGCACTTTTAAAGACTAATTGATTTTTCACATGATCTTTTGTGGGTGAAGTCCGACAAAAAGGACTAGCAACTTACTTTTTCTTTAAGAATGAAGGCTGAAATCACATGTACTTGTCTCTGGGAGCTGTGGCTTTAAGGAAAATCAATTATCATAAGACTTATGGCCAAACCATGAGAGCTGGCAGCATTGCTTTCACTTCTGTTTAAAGGCTAGTTATTTTCCAGAAGGCTGTAGCAGTTCTCATTGGAGAATACTTAAAAACACCAAGAAAAATCTTTTTTTTTTTTTTTTGCCCTCAATTCTAAGTTGTAGATTCCTGAGGTATACCAGGGCCACTGCAGGCAGGAAAGGAAAATGAACAGGCAAAGGAGCTCCGAGCAGCTATTCCTTCTTGAGTGAAAAACAGATGGAGGGTCAAATCATCTGGCCCTTAATCAGCTATTGCCTCAGCACCTCCACTCACAGATTTCACATTTTCCCTTTCCTGAATTTAACTTTGATGCAGAGGGCTCAGCTTTATTTCTTCTGAGTCCCCTATGTTCTTTCTTCAACAACCTTCCTGTCTACAGGATCATCTAAGGGTTTGTCTACACTTGAGAATTAAAATGGACTAAGCCATCTTACTGCACTTTAACAAGTTCACTGTCTACACCAGAATCCCACTTATAGCACACTAAGTGCCCTCTTACTCCAGAACAATAAAACCTCATGAGTGAGAGGAGCAACAGCTATTACAGAACAGTTCTCCTGCACTAATGATTGTGTGTACAGAGCAGAATATTTAATGTGCATTTACAAGTCTCTGGAAACGTCCCAGAGTGCCAAACAAGGCCACTCGTGGACAGTGAGCTGTCATACTTGTTAATTTCCCTTCTAGCAGAGCAGGGAAATCGCCAAGGAATAAAATGTCCACTAGAGCAGTGAAACTGATATAAGGGCTGCCCTGGGGACTGAAGCCACTGGGGTTCCCGGTCCACCATTAAAGGGCAGGCAGCCCCTGCAGCTCCCAGCAGCTCCACAGCCACAGCCACCAGGTCCGCGCAGCACGGCAGGCAGCTGCTGGGTTCCTGGGTCCCTGGCAGCTCTGCAGCCGCAGTCACCGAGGTTCCCCAGTCCCCAGCACTCCATGGCTGCTACTGCTGGGGACCCAGGAGCCCTGGCAGCTGGAGCCATGGAGAAGCTGGAGACCTGGGGCCCCCAGCTGGGGCCCCCAGCTGCCAGGGCTCCCTGGTGACAAGAACCACTGAGCCACCAGGGATCCAAGGAACCCTGGCTGGAGCAGCTGACCACCAGGAAGCCTTGGTGGCTGAAGCCACCAAGCTACCAGGGACCCAGGATCCCTGATGGTTAGAGCCTGGCCCCAAGCAGGGGGCTGCAGCAAGGAGCCTGTGGGCTGTGTATTCACTGCAGCTCCCTCTGCAGGGAGCTGAGATGTCTTAGCTCCCCCCCCCACCCCCACAGCCTCTTCTGCCATTGAAAATGGTCCTAGTGGGGACACACTCCAAAGGCAAAAGGATAGCTGTGTGGACACACAATTGCATAACAACTAAACTGCATTTATTATAACACAAATACTAACTGTGGAACAATTTTCTAACATAGACATCAGGTGCATTGCTGGCACCGGTCACATGGGGCCCATGCCCCGAATCCTGGCGCCAGTGCCCCGGCTCCTGCAGGGCCCCGCCTCTCCCAGTCTCCAGCTGGATCGGTCCAGAGATCCAGGGCCCAGCCTCCCATGGCCACAGCTGTAGCTCCTAGCCCTGTCCCTGCCCAGGGGGGTGGCCTGCGGCCAGGGGGGCAGGGCCTGGGCTGGTGCCCCGGGTCCTTCCCCAGGGCAGTGATGCTCCTGGTAGACATACCCTAAGGATATTCAGATCCTTAATCTAATCACCTTCCAGTTCTTAACTTAATCGCCCTCCTTTTGTGTGTAAAGACATACTGCCAAGTTCCAAAGGGGCAGCTGTATTAGTCTAGTAAAGCAAGAAAAGCAAGGATTTTGGCTTCTTTGACTATTGCAACAGGTAATTTGACTTCACCCTCCTCTATGTGCTGTTTCCCAGGGTTTGAATCTTAACAAATGCTCTGATTTGCTGCTACTGTATGACCTTATCCCATGTCTTACACTCCTTGGTATTTATTTTCATCTCATTCTCTAAGTTCCCCCTCTTCAAAGCATCTGATGAAGTGGGATTTTCTCCAACAAAACCTCATGCAATAAGTAAATCTGTTAGTCTTTAAGTGCCACAGGAGTCCTTGCTGTTTCTCTCCCCCTCCCTTCCATTTTCCCCTCACACTCCAGGATACTATCTGGGAGCAGTTTTTCTCATCTGCAGAGCTCACATTCCACACCCTGGTTGCATGAGCTTAGATGGGTGCTGCAATCAGACCTCCTGTAAAAATTTGGGGAGGGGGGTGGGGGGAGCATCCAGCCTCCTCTGCTCCTCCTAAATGGTGCCCCAGCTGATAAATTCCTTCCCATCCAGTATCAAGTATTCTTCCTGTCTTCCCAAATAAGTCTCTTATTTCTCAGTATCAGAAATAGTCATGTGCTGTAGCAGAGGCAGGGCCCATGATCAGAGAATCACTATCAAAAAAGCTTGCAGGGAATAATATTTTCTCATCATGTTATGACAAACACATAGCTCTAGAAGCTGTGTTATGTATCTTATGGAAGTTAAAATGTAGCAATAAATAAATTCATATCATTATGTCTCTCTCTGTTATTACACCATTAAAGTCATCTTGCTTTTTTCCATAAACCTGTGAATACAGCACAGCATTATCTCTGGGATTGCTACAGCACCTAGTTTGAAAGGTTAATACATAGCAGTTTCATGACTAGGGCTGTGTTCACACAGCACTCTTATTTCGAAACAACAGAGGTTGTTTCGAAATAAGAAATACCCTGTTCACATGACGCATGGTTGTTTCGAAACAACGGCACCTCACTCCGGCCCTGGCAGCAGCGGGCTCCAGCCGCGCGCCGGGGCCCGCGCCGCCAGGTTTGGGGGCAGCCAGGGCTTTAAAGCCCCTGGGGTGAGGTGCCCCGCTGTGCCTCTCTTGGCGGGTGCCTGCAGGGGACTGCAGGCACCCTCCAGGTGAGGCACGGTGCCTGCAGTCCACTGCAGGCACCGGCGGAGTGAGGCACAGCCCCACGCCTGACTCCGCCGGTGCCTGCAGCCCTCTGCAGGCACCCATGGGGTGCAGCGCCCCTCTGCACTGCACCCTGTGAGTGCCTGCAGTCCCCTCCCCAAGAGAAATAGCAGGTCCACACTGTGGACCTGCTATTTCACTCCCTTATTTCGAAGGACAAAGTTTTTGTCCTTCGAAATAAGGTGTTTCAAAATAACATGTTATTTCGAAATAACGTTATTTCGAAACAGCTTGTTTTGAAACGTCTTGTTTCGAAACAAGCCTGCCCTGTGTGGACATAGCCTAAGTGTGAGGATGGAATCACATAGATTTCATCCCAAGAGAGGTGACAGCTCAAGACCCAAGCACTGGGAAGCAACCTGTAAGGAACCAGGATGGGCCAGAGGTTCAGCCAGCTCAGTAAATGACACCCATCGCTAATATCTGAGAGCTAAATGTTGCCACCAGCTATTGAAATTCCAAGACCCATGCAGTTTACTCAAGATTAACTGTAAATTGACTAAAGCACTCATATATTAAGAATTTTATTTACTTTCCTACATGAGTAAATCACACACACTATTTACAAACACATTTGTTTCAACTACTATGGTTAAACAATCACACCTTCTATCCACATTATTTTCCTTCTGCTAAAAGTTCTGCTCCTTAATTTTAATTTCTTTATTTCCCATTAGTTCCATTTTGCACTTAACTTGTAAATTTCCCCCTTATGTATTCAGATTATGTTCTCTCACTACAATGCTTTTAAAAATAAACTTAATGCAGAAAGTTTGAGATGACAAGTTTTCTGTCTATTCCACTTGCAAAGAAATGATTGTTTCTTGTCAGCCTTTAAAATCCTGACCAAATAATCAGTATACATCTGTTTGGGTACTAGAAAAGGCATGTGTTCAGGTTCAAATACCTGTAAAATTTAAAGTTAAATAGATACTCTTTTCATTATAAAGGATGAAGTTACCCTAGTGAGTCAGAAGAAAATTGCTTCCTAATTGTAGGTTTTATAAAAACCCAAAACTTCTGTAATTTGATCCTGCAACTTTTTCATGGGCAACTATTAACTCACACTCATCCATCAGTGGAATGCCTATGTGCATAGCTCATTAATAATTATTGTTTAAGCCTCAGGCAGATCAGGAAGAGGATAGATTTTTCTTAGACTTGGCACCAAGTTGGGACAAACTTTCATATTTCAGTAACATTAAGTTAAACATTTTTTATTTTATTGGGAGTCTTGGTAGAGTTCATGTGTCTTAAGTTCCTGCAGGCATGTAACATAGTGAAAGTGTTGGTTTAAAAAATAAACAACCCCCATTTCTAGCCCCTCTGGTTGTGGAGAATAGCTTGAAAATGTGCCTAAGGGAAACACTCACAAGTGGTACCACCTAGTGATTGAGCAGGAGAAAGGCATGTTGTTTTCTTGCACATCCCCCTTTTTCTATTGCTCCATTTGGAGGCAGTGTGGGCTTCCAGTGTCTTTGCCCTCTGGCAGGTCATGTTCAAGTCTGTCCATTTCAGAGGATGTATAGAAAAAGCCAAACAATGAGGGAGTTTTCATAATTAAGCAGGAGGCCTTGGAAGGGGTGGGGTATGCCTACACTGCAATTAAACACCCACAGCTGGCCTGTGCCAGCTGATTCAGGCTAACAGAGCACAGGCTAAGGGGCTGTTTAGTTGCAGCGTAGCTATTCAGGCTCAGGCTGGAGCACAGGCACTGACAGTGTCCGAAGCTCAGGCTGCAGCCAGACCTCAAATGTCTACACAGCAATTAAGCAGTCCCTTAACCTAAGCCTTGCAAGCCTGAGTTGGCTGGCACAGGACAGCAGTGGGTTTTCAGTCATAGTGTAGATATATCCAGGATTCCCATCTGTTCATGGGGTGGGAGTCACTGCCTTGCCTCTTTTCTCTTTAGGGTCATCTCCATAACCCAAACTAAATTCCCCATATCAGGGGTAGGCCTCTGTAGCTGTCACTCTTTAGGAAACCCAGACCCACTGGTAGGCAACTAAGTCCTACACCCTGATGCATTATGCAGCTGCCATCCAGGAGTATTTCTTACATGTCCCCTCTTCCTACAGAGTAAAGCAAAGAACTAAAATCAGCCTCTAGCCAGGGAGTCACAGGTCCCTTCTTTGTAGGCTTATTCAGATCACTTTAGCCAAACAGCAGTGCTTCCCACAAGCTCAGAGTGTGGGTCAACTATCTGTTTTTGTGCTCCTCTGTTCCCATTTTTAAGCTCTTCCTCCAGCCCCTGCAGGTGCAGTGGGACAGAACCCCTTGGGCTCAAAGCAGCTAGTTAACCCTGTATCAAGATGCAGTTCCCTGCCTTGGCACCTCCTGCTGATTATCTGAGGAATCAGCCCTCAGTTGGGCAGATGCCTCTTTCTGCAGTGTCTCATGTCTATCTACACTCAGTCCCTACTCTTGTGACTTGGCCCTCCTCCACTTCTGGGGAATTCTGCAGTCCATTTTAGGCCTATTTCCACTGTGGCCACTGCAGTCCTGCCACCAGTCCTATGGTAGTTAGGAGTGGGAAGGGACCTGGGCCCACCTTCTGCTCCGTGTCCCAGCACAAGGACCCTAGATGTGGAAGCCTTTCACTGAATCTTCCCCAACTACTTTGTAGCTTTCCCTGGGCAATCACAGCTTTGGATCTGCTGTTTCTCAGCACACAGCAACTGCTCTGTCCAGGGTACTGCCAGATTTAACTCTTCAAGTCCCTGGCAGGCATTCCTTGTTCTGCTTTGTACTGGCCTCCTGTGCCCTGACTGGCTGCCACACAGCTCCTTTCTATTCACTGCCTTTACAAAGGTCCTCTTTACCCTTTCCTGGCAAGGAGGGGATGGCACCCCATCAAAAATCCCTTGAATCCCACACTGGAAAGAAAATACCATCCCAGTAACCCCGTGCATCTTGAAAACTCAAGAACCAGCATCCAAATACAAAGCCAATGCACCTTCTGTTTCAGGTATTAACTTTCACTTGAAACTCTATGGCTGGGAGAGAAGGTGAGGCAGGGGAGATCAAAGGCATGTCACACAGTTTTATCAGCTACTCTGAGGCCTGGCACTGAACTATTTAGGCCAGTGGTTCCTAACCTGTGGCCCAGCAACCATAAGTAATCTATGGGGGCCTTCAAAGTGGCCTATGATTCTCCTCCTTCTGACCGCAGAAGGGAGGCACTGCCTGAGGACCCAGGCAGAATGTGTTCCTGTGGGGCTAAAAGACTAGCGCAGGCTCCTTGCTCCAGCCAAGAGCCTGAGCAATCAGCACTCCCCTCCCCCTAGCTGTTGCAGGGAGCACAACAAATCATTCTGCATAGGTACATAGGCACTGGGGTCCCTGTTGGAGCCATAGAGAAAGCTGCACCGATCTTCCATCCCCCTGACTGCAGAAGGGACCCACTGGCTAGGAACCCATATGGGTGGATTACTGGATGGACCTATGGGGCCTATGCCCAGGGGAACGCCTGTCCTGCTGGTGTTGAGGGGGGCAGGGCCACTATGGGCCAAAGGCCAGGCTTCATGCTCCTGCCCTGCCCCTGGGCCAACTGATCCAATCCTGGAGGCAGGATGGGCTGGCATGTGGCACATCTCCTCTGGGGACAAGTCTGGTTTGCATGCTTTATGACCACTGGTGTGGCCTTCCAGGGCCACGGCCCTGGAGGGCTGCACTGCCAATTGGCCCTGCCACCCCCAGGAAAGCAGGACCAGGGTGGGGCCAGAGCAGAGAGCAGCCTTTGGCCTAGGGCCCCTCACAGTGCCAGCCCCCCAACAGGCCACTGCAGTTGGAGGGGCCACCTGTGGGCTGGGGCCCAGGGTCTCGAGGCCCCTTAATCTGTGTCTGGGGACCAAGATGGACTACATAAGGATACACGATGTGTGTGGTTTTCCTGCTGTAGCTAGAGAAACAGGAGATCACCAAGGAGGCAGCCCCCTCACTGAACTTCCATCTGATTGAATGTAGGAGGGAGCTGCTGGCAGAGACTGGTGGTCCTTCAGGACCATAAAAATGATAACTGTGTCCCCTGAGCCAAAAAGACTGGGAACCACTGGTTTAAGATATTACTTTAATTGTCTCCTTCATCACAGGATCATAGAAAATACAATCTTGGCCAGTGAAACCAGATTTTTAAATAAATAAGGTGGGAAAGGAAGTCACAAGAGAGGAAAAGTGCAAGAAAAGTCATATCCCAGGGGTATTTGGGTTTTAGCCAAAGCCAGTGGGTAGGATTATATTTTGGGATTAGGATGATAAAGGCCTAAAGTTATAAAAGAGGATCCCCAGGACCCAGGAGACAGTGAGGCTGGCCACCGTGCCAGTGGAGCTCATTCTTTCCTTGTTCTCCTCTGGATCAGGCAGTGACTGTTATCAGACAGATTTCCTCCATCCCCTGCCCCTGCCCCACAAAACATGGACCCCAGGAAGAAGCAAACAGGTGGAATAGCCAATCGGCTCATTTTGTTCACCAATTAAACCTGATTTCTGACAAACCAATATTTGTTAATTAATTCCAGGTGCTGCACTTGTCTTGAAGAACAAGGCATGATTTTTAACAGATCGTGTGTTATATCAACTGGCTTTTTTGTTTGGACTAGTTTAGTCTGCCTCTTTTCACATCTGTTCTTTCACTATCTGATGGCATTTTATGAACTTGGGAGTACTTTTCATGCATGAGCTCACACTTAGGTAAATTTGTAAGCCTGATTGTTAGCATGGGAGTTGTACTTTTGTTGGCTCATGTTTCCTGTGAGCCATGTCTGGTGTGCATCAGAGCTGATAATGCCAAATTCAGAGTGATATAAGTAAAGCTGTCAGACCCCCAAACTAGTGGTTATTCTAACTCTAGAGTTTAAAGAGCCAGTAACAAAAAAGTGAGCTCCTGTATCACAGACTGGGTAAGAAGCCAGAACCAAAGAATACAGTCTCCTTAGGCACCATATCTACCACCCAGACATGTAGTCTTTAAAACGAGAAGTTACTGCAAACTAGATTACTTGTACATGAAGGTGCTAATCCTAAAGAATCAGTCACTCCCCTAGGTCAATATGTATAAATTAGATCTTACTAAATATCACATTGTAACCAATACCTCTAGTAACTAAAACCTGTTGATTAATGTAAGAGAAGGACTCATTAACTGGTTAAAGGAAATACATACATTATAACTGATTGCAAAGTTTGTGGGGCATAATCACAGTGGTGATGTTAAATCTCCTAGTTTATAATAATCTCTCTGGTTCACTTATTTGATTAGATTGGTGACCTGCTTTGTTCACAGATCTTTGTTAGAAATCATGTCCAGAGATGCAGAGCAGGAATGAAGACAAAGCAGTGATGTGATCATCTCCTTTTACAGTTTCAGCCAAAATGCATAAAAGTTACTGGCAAAAGATGGAATCTTAGACTTCATGTCCTTATCATAGGGCCTTATATGCTTCGCTGAATCATGGGGCAGCCATTTCCTCACTGCTCTTTGAAATGTGTCTAGGAGGAGCTCACTAGGTGAGCGGATTGTCCTTAAGGGGCCTTCAAACAGGCTGATAAACCTTGATGCAGATCTGTCTTGGGATGTCTTCCAAGAAAACATGTTCAAGATATGAATGCACCGCCAACATTCATAACTTCATATATAAATAGGGTACTTGGATTTAAACAAGATAATACTTAAGTCTGTAACTTTTCCATCGATACCTTACATGACATACTATTGCATTGTTGGTAAATTTGTATTTAAAAACTGACTTTTTCCTTTTGCAGTTTCTCACTTCTTCAGAGTGAAGGGGATAAAAGCATTGAAAAGTTAATGTACTGCGCATCTCTGGGAGAACAGTTGTCAGTCATAACTGCTACTGAAGTTAATACTATTCTAGTTGAATTATAAAAAATTTGCATATATAAATTAAATTTACAGATGTTGTAAATTAATCCTCCAAAAACATACTTGTGGAAATACTATTATCAGATGACACTATACCATAATTTACTTATTTGTGCATCGCCTTTGTAAAGGAACTCTTGGATCGGAAAGTAATCACAAATATATTTCATGTTTTTTTAAGAAACTTTATAGCTTTAAGATTCAAACCAGCATGAAATTGGACGCTGAGAGCTCCAAAATATTGTAAGTCAGAGACAATTTATTCTTATACAGGCAACTTAAGAAAGGGAAATGGATCATGTCTTTGCATTTTAAAACAGCTCCCTAAGAAACTGGGATAGTTCAGGTAGGACTTAGATTAGTGAGCAGGTAGCACTACCATGTGACACACAAGATTTCATGTCTCAGCGTGGGCATTGTAAGTGAAAGGGCCAAAGTCTGTATGAAGGCAACATGAAATCATAATGTTGGCCAAGTCTACTCCAAGTAGCCAAGGGACAATGATTCTGACATTTCACTACTCAGGAAAAGTATTTAATTTATAAACACTCACCTTTGATGAGGATTTGACTGACTTGTAATTTCTTAGAAAACCAAAGATGGATGACAGGTAGCAGTTTTGACAACTTGTTTTAAGCTACCATGCATGTTTGAGGGTCAAATATTTAACCAGACTAAACTAAAGCAATGAGATTTTATTAATCATTAAAATTATAGGCTGTGTTCACACAGCACTTTTGTTTCGAAACAACCTCATTGTTTCAAAACAAAAAAAAACATGCTCACACGACGCACCGTTGTTTCAAAACAACGGGAACCCGTTGTTTCGAAACAAGGGTGTTATTTCGAAACAAGTTAAACCCTATTTGGGGGCGAAACAACCTTGTTTCGAAACGCTTGTATCAAAACAACTCGTGTGAACATGTTGTTTCGGAACAAGACGTTCCGAAACAACAGGTCAAGGGCTGCCCCCTCAGCACCCTGGCCAGGGAACACTCAGCA
>ML682066.1:2663301-2677826 GCA_007922195.1 Podocnemis expansa
TGGCCAGGGTGCTGAGGGGGCAGCCCTTGACCTGTTGTTTCGGAAGGTCTTGTTCCAAAACAACATGTTCACACGAGTTGTTTCGAAACAAGCGTTTCAAAACAAGGTTGTTTCGCCCCCAAATGGGGTTTAACTTGTTTCAAAACAACGGTGTGTCGTGTGAACATTTTTTTTTTGTTTCGAAACAACGAGGTTGTTTCGAAACAAAAGTGCTGTGTGAACACAGCCCAACTGATGGTGCCATCACATCCCCCAGATAATTCATTCCAGAAGGTAGTGGTTTCTTCCTGTAAAATTGATGCTAAGCTTTTCCTTTTTTTTTAGGTCTTTGGTGGAGGAGATCATCAGCACAGAGAAACCAAACAGGTCTATTATCTGACTCTTCTCTACAATTAAATTCAATTCTTCTCTACAATTATATTTTGAAAACAAAAATATGTCTATGCAATGAATATTTAAGACTTTCTCATGTGCTGTTCAAGTATATCCCATTTAAATAACTGCAGCTGACTTAAGAATCTAATGAATTCTGCTTTATAAGTTTACAGTAGTAAGTGAAATCAAATGGAGAACAAACTAAACATTTAGTTTGGCTTTATTCATCCTAATTTACCATCCTTAAAAGTCAGCCTGCTGGCTGTGCAAACTTAACATTGCCTTCCAATAAAAAATATATACTCACAAGTTATTAGACTGAAAATTCACCTCTTGATTAAGAAGTGAATTTGTAATCACTTTATAATTTGTAGACTTTTCCAAAGACTTCTTCTACACAATTTTTTTTGTCTATAAATCATGCGGGGTGATGATTCACAAGGAAATTTATATTACTGAAGAACATAGACATTGATGTTTTTAGATGTTTTCAAAGAGGAGTAGGGAGTGGGCTGAGGGAAGAAAGGCAAGTAGGATAATCCCAACGAGCTAGCTTCAATTTAGGAGTAGCAAGAAGTTGCTGAGCTTTCTTTGCAAAATAATGGTAACATTTTATATGCTGGCATGACTCACAAGCTGTCTCTATTGACTCTTCGAGGTACCTGGTTTGCCAAATACTTATCTGTGTCTTTGGCAGTAAAAACATTTTTTGCCATAAATATCTTTTCTATTTAAATTTCCTGATGTAAATTTAAATATTTATTGGGACAAACTGCATCTCAATTTGTCAAGTTCCCTTCCAAAGTAGTCACTAAGTTTCAGGAGAAAATTGATAAATATTGAGTTATTCAAGTAATGACTGATTAATGCAATGCTCCTGTTCCAAGAGAATGAGCTAATGTACATACATTAAGCCTGCTGACATTCCAGTTTTGAGGGGTTGGCTACTGAAAGTGAAGAATACTGTATATCTGTGAATGTATACCTCATATTCCAATCATGAAAGCAAGACTGTATGCTAATTTGTGTTCCAAGACAGCCATTTGCAAAACTATAAATATTTTTAAATGGAAACTCAAAATGTCAGTAATTGTCACCATTGAGCAGACATCCATGTAATTGCAAAACAAGAAGTCACTTTTACCAAAAAAGATACCCCCAAAACAAATTAGGTTAGTTTAGATGCACCAATGCACCTTTTCGCAATGCAGGTTTGAGACACAGTTCAGGTGTGTGTTATAAAAGTGTGGTTTTCCCCTGCTAATGCTAATCAGATTTGGTATGCATTCAATCTGATTCTTCTTTGCCTTGCATCTTGTATAGTCATTTATAGCTGTGCTGGGCTAGCACAAATACCATTACTCTTATTTTATGAGGTGTTAGACCGTTTTACATGGGTTCAAGAAATTACTCAAATCCACAAGAGCTGAGAATCAATCAAACGAGAAAATGCATTATACAACCATTGCTTAATGGCCACATTAAAACTGCCAAAAAGTACTAATGGTATAGCCTTAGGCATAGTTACAGTTCTTTAAGTTTCACGCAACATTAGTGATCCTATTTTCAGGATTAAAAAGAGATGGACAGACAGACAATTTTTTCTCTCCCTTATACCACTAAAGCACTGATAAAGAGGAAAAATGAATCAAAGCCTTGTGAAAACTCTTGTTTTCCTTTCTGTCACCAACAAGAAATACAGGTTGACTTGTTTTCTATTAAATTAAAAGCTTCAAACCATGTGGAAATCAATTAACTGAAGTTTAATACCTAAATAAAAAAGTAGACAAAAGAAATGTCTAATTATGAGAGAATAGTACAAATCATTTCAGAACCAACTCTTGAGTATTTCTGAAGTTGTGTAAAAGAAGCAAGGAGTCCTTTGGCACTTTAAAATATTTATTTATCGCATGAGCTTTCATGGGAGAAAATCTCACTTCATCAGATACTTTGAAGTTATGTGTTCATCTTCCTTGAAACTGCTTTTGATTTTTATACAAACTCCTTTGATGCAGCAATTTCTACTTAAATTTGACACTAGATATGAGCTGCATCTTCAACTTTTCATTACCCACAACTAAGTAGCCAGAATTTAAGGGCCACTGCTAAGCTGGAATTGCATTCTCTCTCTAGCCAGTCAGAGAAGGAACAACTACTACAGGGAAATCCAAAGGGGCAACCATGTTAATCTAGTTCCATAAACAAACAAGGAGTCCTGTAGCACTTAAAGACTAACAAATATATTTATTGCATGAACTTTTATGGGAGAAAATCCCACTTCTTCAAAGCGTCTGACAAAGTGGGATTTTCTCCCACAAAAGTTCATGCAATAAATATATTTGTTAGTCTTAAGTGCCTTGTTTATTTTACTTTAGGGAAAAAATTCAGGTACGAATGAAGTCAAACTAAGAGCTCATAGAAATACAGACTCACAGCCAGAGTGCCACCTCATGGCTGGGTGTGGTTGTTTCACTCCTGGGACCCTTGCTGATAGTTCTTCCAGAACTTGGATGGTCTGCCTTTTCTTATGCCTTAACCCTCCATCCAGCTCATAAGATGGTTCCACACCTCTTTTTGGTTAACAAAAGTAAAACTGGGGATCCCAAAACAAGAGATTTTCTGATCTTAGGTTACTCATTTACTTGTCCTTGAGGCTCCATCTTCAGTCCTACTGTGTACAGTAGTTCTTATGTCAAGCGTATATGCAGGGGTTAAAGTATAATTTGGGAGGCCCCGGAACGCTCCCACGCTGGCGGGCCACCTTCCCACGTGGGTGGGTCCCCCAGACCCCAACTCCTGCCTCCCACATGCCAGCACCCCACCCCTTGCCCCCAATACCACCAGCACGAGCTGGGCCATCCCCGCACTTGACAACGGCAGCATGGCTGGAGAGGTGGGGGCAGTAGGCCCCAGGTCTGGGGTGGTGGTGTGGCTGGGGTAGAGGCTGCAGGCCCCAGGTTGGGGCGGGGCATGGATGGGAAGGGGTTTCAGGCAGGGCTCGAGCCCCTCAGCAACGTCCCTGGCCCCTGCCCCTGTCTCTGCCCACCAGAATGCAGCAGAACACTGCTCCAAGGCCTGCTATTTTTAGGGGCCCAGCATTCAGGCCCCTAAAAATAGAACACGAAACCAGAACACTGCATTCTGGGGCCTGCTGTTTTTCAATGGTGGGCCCCAGAACACAGTGTTTCGGCTCCACGTTCTATTTTTAGGGGCCCCAGAACTCTGAGCCCTTAAAAATAATGGGCCCTGGAACAGCGTGTGATGCTGTCTGGGTCCAAGGGACTGGTCATGATTATATTCCATATTAATATTTCATATTTGTAATAATCCATATTGGATATCCCATATTTGGTATCAGAGAAAAGCTGTAATCTGCTAAGAATGATTATATGGTTTATATGTAGGTATCATGCCTGTACTAGAAATTAGAAATCTAGGAGGAAACCTGTTCAGCCAGTCACCCAAGCTGCCCACATGACTCAACTCCATTTTGATTTGGCAAGGACCCTGAGAGCTTGGGGAGGGGCAGAAGGTGATAAAAGGCCATACCCCATTCTCCGTTTTGTCTTTAGTCTCCAGTCTTCAGCCTGTCTGCAACCAACACCCCCCTCTGGAACTATTCTCCTGGGACTGAACAAAGGACTGAGACCCACCAGCTGCTGCTGCTGTTGGGTGCACACCAGAGGAGTGGGACTAGAGGTTTGGCCCCTGGTTTTGCAGCTTGCCCTGATTTTGGCACATTCAGAAGGTTATCCCAGGAGGCCCAGGCCACACGGCATTCTGGTGTACTTTAACCCCTGCATATATGTGCCTTACTTAGGATAGGGTAACCCAGGCCACTCTCTTCACTGAGTTCTATTAAACAACAAGGTCTGTTCCTTTCTACCTCAGACCCCTTGTGCTGCTTCTGATAGCTTGAGCTAAAACCAGCCTCTGCTCTGCTTTCCTAACTTCTCCTTAGATCTTTCCAGCTCCTTCGTTTTTCTTGCTGGAACTCTAGTCACCCTGGAGCACCTTGCCCTTTCCAGGGCCTATGACAAGAATTAATTCTGTCCCTATAATCTTCTTTAGTCTGCCTTAAGTACACCTTCACAGACAAAAGGAATTCCCTGTCTCCTGGACTTCTCTGTCTTGGATCCCTCTCCCTAATCCTCTTGGTACTACCCTCTATGCCTGCCTTTACAAAGGTCAAGCTGGGTTTGATCATCAATGATGCCTAGCAACTCTTCAGTTGCTACCTGGGGTATGTCTATGGCAGCTGGGAGGTATGATTACCTTCCTGGGTAAACAGTTTCACACTAGCTCAAGCACTGTGGCTATTGTTGCATGCTTGAGGGTTCAGACTAGCCAGCAGAGGTAAAGGGTCAGACAGCCCAGAACTCGGGCAGCTTAACTGAGCTGCTACCAAATCTTCAACATCTCCATGCTGATATTTTTAGCTTACTAGCTGAAGCAAAGCTGCATGAATCTGTCTGCCTACATAATGCTACACAATTAGTCTCTCTTATAGAAGTATGATTATGAAGGAGTTTTCCTAGTTTTGCTGGAAGTTAAACACACTACAATATTTTAACAAGAGAATGAAACTGTTAACTACATTTCTTAGACCATCTACATGTCATTCACTACCACGCACTTACACCACATGGACTGCCAAGGCAGAAGAGGGGCTAGGCAACCCAGAAAGACATCACCAGAGTCCCAGTGAGGGAATTAGCAAAATTCTTAAACCAGCACCCATCAGGTGCATTTATGCTCCTAGATAGCCCTCTGCATGAAACATGGAATAGCAAGAAATTCCATTACTTGCTATTTTAAAGTGCACCTTTCTCTGAGCAAATTAAGACACCTTTCTGAAGAAAGAAATCTGTCATTCTTCTCTATTTCTACTTTCAGGGGTTAAAGTATAATTTGACAAGCCCCAGAACCCTCCTGAATTGGCAGGCACCCCTTACACCATCCGGGCCCCCCTTATACCGGTGTGGGCCCCCCTTATGCACTGCAGCTACTGTCCCCCAAACACCTGCCCCCCACCCCTGCTACTGGCTCCCACACACCTATCCCCACCCCAGCTCCTGCCCCCCAAATGCCAGTCCCCCACTCCAGCTCCTGCCCTCCACCCCAGCTACTGTTCCCAGGCCCTGTCTGGCCACTGGTCCCCCTAAACCCCAGTCATGCCTCACTGCCTTCTCCACTACCCCAGGCTGACTGACTCAACCACGTCCTTTCCCTGGTGAGCCAGCTCACCTGCCTCTGAACCCCTCGCACGCCAGGACCCCCTCACCTGGCCACAGTGCCAAGCCGCCCTGGCCCTGGCCCTGACCTGCACCCGGGCTGAGGATCCAGCCCTGGGCTGATTCTGACTGAACATGCTCAGAGGCTCTGAACATGCTCAGTGAGAACCAGCTCAGGGTGAGAGATTTAAATTCTCTCAGCTGGAGCAGCTCCCCTGTCCTGCCAGAACACAAAGGAACTGCATTCCAAGGTCTGCTATTTTTAGGGGCTCTATGTCAGGGGGACCCTAAAAATGGAAAATGGAACTGAAATGCTGTGTTCCAGGAGCAACTGTTTTTAAATGATAGGCCCCAGAACACAGCATTCTGGCTCCATTTTCTATTTTTAGGAGCCCCGGAACATTTAGCCCCTAAAAATAGCAGGCCCCAGAATGCCATTCTGGTGCATTCAAGCTTACTTTAACCCTTGTCTGTTTACCTATTTTAAGAGAAAATGGTCCAAACTGTCGCATAGCCTATTCACACCATTCTTTTTCTTTTCTGTCTTCCTTCATGTGAATGTACTTGCTTATAGCTACTTCTCTGTACCAAGAAACCTATGTAGAGGATAGTCTAGTGGGAAAATCTCTAACAATTAACTTATACAACGATGAGTTCCTTTAGTTTAGTAATTTAAAAAGAAAATGCATGCTGGTAATTTCCGCAAGAATATTAACATAAGAAATTATCCACTGAAGATATGTATCTTAGAACTGATTTTCCACAATTTAAGGAGTCCCTTTCCTTTGTTTTTCTGAAATACAGCTGGGAGATCCAGATATCCATCTAGTAGAAGTGGGAATATAAAAGTGAGTCATAAGTTCTTAACAACAACCTGAGAAAATTCGTATAGCTGACAGTCTGTCAATACAAAATGCTCAAGGAAGCAAGGTCTGTAAAGGAAGAGTTTTCAGGAAAGTTCAAATACACTAATTAAAGCTTGCTACTGAGAATGAGCAATTTAGAAGTTCTGCTCTGAGGAGCTATTGAAGTTGTCAGCAAAGGAGAAATAAATATATTTGTTTTCTTGTCGCCTCTCACAGTCTGTATTTATACACCTGCCAGGTTCATATCATTTTTAACCTTGTTTATTGAAGTTCTGTTATGTTTTTAAGTTCTGTGGTAAGCATGACTTGTTACAGGAGCTGCTATTAGAGGTGGTCAAAAATTTCCAAACAAGTTATGTTGCTGGAAAAACAGCCTGTTTTCAATTCAGAAATTGTTGTGAACAAATTATCCTGAAACTCCCCCCACTCTCAACAAAGCTGGAAAATTGTTTGTTTGATTGATTTTTCACATGTTAAATAGCAAACAAATGTAGGGATAGCAAGACAGATCAAAAGCAACCAGTTTGAAGAAGCAAATAATCACTCATTTTCCCAACTTACAGAACAATAGCCACTAATTTTTTTTCATTTCATCCAGCCCCCTGCCCCACACTCTTTTTTTATGAGCTTTAGCTAGTACTAAAAGTCACCACAATGTGTCCCTTCCATATGAAGGGTTGTACTAGTTGAGCAGAGGCAGTAGGACCACATACCTACAGCTAAAGCTCTGACCAGTTGTTGTTTATTATTTCTATTAAGTAGTGCTTAGAAGCCCTAGTTGCCAACCAGGACCCCATTGTGCTATATGCTACTTGCCCCTCAGCCTTGCTTTTGATGGGATTTTTCAGAAAATTTCCCACTGATACAACACAACCAGTTTGTTCTTTATCTCTTTTTGCTTTAAGTGCAGCATTAGTGCTTACCTCTCTAATTCTCTGTACAATCTTTTGTACAGGCATTTTATTATGTTTCTTGATTTTATTCTCACCTGGCTTCCTGTTTGTCTTGTGCTAGCCAACCTGAAACATGCTAGTTTTCCTTTTCTCTCCTAGTCCTCCTGAAGTCATCTTGTTTTTCCCTTTTTCACCTTCATCAGATTCTACTTCACTTTTATGCCCATTCCTTTTCCTGTCCCAAATATATTAGTACACCAAGAGTAGTCATTAACCAGACTGAGTTGCTCATGCCATACTGAACCTTGACTTTATGCATCTTAGCTATGCAAAGAGCAGCAAATGTTTCTTCCCTGGCCATCACACAGAGGGTATGTCCACACATAGGTTTTAAATCGAAATAACGCTGGTTATTTCTATTTAAAAACTGTTAGGTCCACACAATGTTTTCTTGTTTTGAAATGACAAGCTCCCTTCCCTGGCACTGGCAAGTGAACTGCAGCTGGGCATGGGGGGCTCTTCTCCCCATTGCCCAGAGAGTGGTGGGAGCACCAGGAGCACATGGTCCCTTTTCCGCCACCCGGCTGCTTGCCGGGAGTATGGGGTGCCTTCTCCTGCTGCTGCCCAGGGAAGCCAGGGGTATGGGGTCCCTTCCCTGCTGCCCGCCTTTCCCCACAGCCCAGCCAGTGCGGAGGAAGACAGGCATGCGGGGTCCCTTCCCCCACCACCCAACGAGCATTCCTGGAGCCAGGTGCGTGGGGGGTCTCTTCCCTAGCTGCCTGGCTAGCAGCTGGGAAGCCGAGCATGGGGGTCCCTCCCCCCCCAAGCCTGGCTAAGCCCAAGGCTGCAACCAGTCTGAGGTGATGTCTCCTCCACCCCAAGGAGCCCTGAGCCAGTGGTGAATGCTTTTCCACTGCCACTGGCTCTCCTGGGGAGATCCAAACAGGGGATCGGGTGGCAACATGGTCCTGCCAGGGGGACATGTTGCCACACCTCCCAGGGTGCCCTTCTCCTAAATCGAACTAGCAAGTCCTGTCCCTGGACATGCAAGTCCGATTTGGGTTTTTTGGTATGGACCTGTTAAATCGATTTAACTTGAATCAATTTAATGATTTTTGTAGTGATTCAATTAGATAGCTTCAAGTTAAATCAATTTAACTGGCTGTGTGTGGACACAGCCAAATATAGGATGGGGAACATGCTGCTAGCACCTGGCTTTGCTATATTTTTTTGGTCCTTCCCATGCTGTGTAATGTGGTGGTGTATTTCTCTAGACCTTTTGTTAAGGCACTTGATGCACAGTTATGTTGTAGGCTAACCATATCTTTTTCAGAAAACTGGTAAATAAATCCACAGATAACATGGGGAAATATGAATGCATGTGCCGAAGCAGGTAAGTGAAATCAAAGAAAGTGCCAGAATTTGATTTGATTTTTCTTATTTTCATAATTACTATTTATATTACATACTTGTATAGGCCTCATTACTGTAATATCCAAGTGCCCCAAAATCTCTAATGTATCTATCATTAAATGTAGAGAAGTATTCTTAATCCCATTTTACAGCAGAACTGAGGTGCAGATTGCATAAAAACAAATCTACACTAGAAACTTTTGTGACCATAGTAGTGTCTCATTTAAAAAAAGAAAAAGGAAAAAAAACACACATGCCTAACATACAGTTCCATTCCAGCAAGTCTTCCTGATACAGAAACAGTTATACTGGCATGTGTTTTGATCAGTAATGCTTATGTCACTTGAGGACATGCCAGTCAGTATAAAATATGCTAGCAAAATAATTTTTTTTTACAGGTATAAAACTGTATCTATGTTAGGGACTAGATCCACAAAGTTGACATAGGATCAGCATTTCAACCCTTATCTTTAGGCTTCCTGCCACCTACTGCAATCCACAGACCTGAGTTAGGTGCCAGGATCCCTATTCCTAACACAATGCATGGGAAGAGTTAGGCATCTAAGAATGACAGCACTCAAAAAAATCCAGCACTGAACGAGTAGCTGCTCAAGCTAACCAATAGGAAAATACAGTGGTTTAGGCCCATTTAGCTGATGTTAGGTGTCTTATGTTTGGACTGGAGGAGCTCCTCTCTCCACTCAGGCTTCACAGCCATGAGGTGTCCCCTAGAACAGAAAGCTGGCTAAACACCTTCTCACAAAAATGGCGGTTATATCAACATATCTTTTCTAGTGTAGGCCTGGCCTCTGTGACTTGCCCACCAGTATACAGGAAATCTGCGTAGAGCAGGAAACTGAACCTGGGATTTGGGGTCCTTCTGTTAGCACCCTTGACTCTGGACCTTCCTTCCCTTCACTGGAAAGAAAAGATATTTGCATTAATGTTAGTTGTTGCTAATTTCTTGTTTTGATGCAGTAAAAGGATGTCAGCAAAGTCTGGAGACAAATGACAATGAGAAGCCTAGGAATTAGGAAAGTCTGAACACATATGTTGCATACTATTTTTAGAATACTATTGAACTATTATGGAACTGGTTTCCCCATGTTCAGTAATGAAATCAGTGGTGCAAAATTCAAACAATGAAGAGAAAAAACTTATCAATACAGAAGATAAAATACTAGAGATCTAGCTCTAAGATAAGGGAAATTCAGAAGTAAATGGTTCTTTATTCTATGAAGGGTCACATATCACTGGGATTTATGGCAGTAAAATTATGTGCTGAGTTTGGTGTACAGGAATTCAATGCTTCATCAATGCAATACATCAAATAGCGTGGAATTATTTTCTCCGGTGTCTCCTGGTTGTAAATTGGAACGAAAAAACATTTCTCCACTAGAGGGACCCAGAATCTATTATTCCTTGTCAGCCATCTGAAGCAGAATGAAATATTATCTGAGTCTTATTTCCATTTCTCTACCTCTGTATTAGTAGTTATTGTCACAGAAGACAGAAGCTAAGAAAAATTAAAGCAGCATCACTAATTTGAGTGGCAATGACAAATTTACAAGAACTGATGCACCTTGAATTTAAGGCTTGTTTATGGTGACAGATGATGCACTTCTATCCCAAAAGCAAGTTATTCTGTGTCTGAGCACCTTAGGTATTGAGTCATGATCAGAACAACGTTGTTTGCTAGCTATCAAGGCCAAAACAATATTATTCAATACAACTTAACTTTATAATTCCTTGTCTTTAAACATACCTGTTACTGTACAGCATTCACAGCAATGGAAATCTCTGGCAACAAGGCACACAGAAATGGGGCCAATAGACAAAGAAAGACATGAAGGGATAATAATGTGTTAGGGATGTATGGGGAACATGTTGGTAGCTTATTAGCCATAGGTCCATGAGTTTTAAAGTCTCTGTTTAAGGGTTAGGGAAGTTATTGTGATGGAGAGGCATACAGCTAGTTTCAAGCAGCTCAGGTCTTGGCTGCATAGGATAAACCAGTCGCAACTAAAAAGGCAACATGGGAGTGTCCCAAATAGTAGTGGAGGGGGCAGGGGCATCACTGGCGCCTGGCACACAGGGCCCGTGCCCCGAATGCTGGCACCAGTGCCCCGGGTCCTGGCTGGGCCCCGCCTCTCCTGGTCTCCGGCTGGATTGGGCTGGAGATCCGGGGCCCAGCCACCCATGGCCGCGGCTGCTGCTCCCAGCCCTGTCCCCAACTGGGGCCAGGGCCTGCAGGCAGAGAGCGGGTCCTGGGCCTGTGCCCCGGGTCATTCCCTGGGGCAGCAACACCCCAGGGAGGGGGGATAGAAAGGGAATATAGAGGTAGATGGGAACATAGATATGGAAGAACCTGAGGAAGTTATTTTATAGGGGTCTAACAGCAGAGGATGATTTTCAGAACAGGAATGAGGTGATCATATTTACGTGTGCAGGTGAGAAATTAGGCTTTGTTAAGAACACTGCAGTGTGATTACCATAATCACAGCAGCAAATCTGAGTAGAATGTGTTTATGAAGTAAGTGCACAGGAGTCCACTGACTTACTAATAAATGTGCATAAGGCCACATCTACTGATTTATAATGCACCCTAAAAGAGAATTATACTGGGCAAAATTTACAAATGTATCTTGCTGCTAAAATTGTATTTGGCTTCTATCTTATTTCATCATTTCAGTATAATTTTGCACAAATATCCAAAAAATCCATTACAATCAACATACTATATGGACTATGGTGAGAGATTTTGTCACACACTCTCAAAAAAACTATGAAACCATCTGATCAGCATCCTGTACAACAAACAGGAGAAGATCAAAAAAGACCTCTCAACATTGGAGACCTTCATGGAAAGCCAAACTTCCACACAAACTTCCACATGGCTGATGCTCACCAAAACCAGACAGGTCACCTACAACACACACTTTGCTTCTCTACAGAGGAAAAAGGACATTAAACCATCTAAGCTCCTGCACGCCACAAGAGACCACACCTGTGATACCCTGGCCTCACCCAACAATATTGTAAATCTATCCAGCTACACACTCAACCCAGCAGAAGAGTCTTTCTTGCCTTGGGGACTCTCTTTCTGCCCCACTATCCCCACGCACATGATACAGTTCTGCAGTGACGTGGAAGCCTACTTTCACTGTGTCCGACTCAAGGAATATTTCCACCACACCACTAACCAACACACTAACTCACGGACACCTTCCTTCCAGTGCAACAAGAGGAATTCTTCATGGACTCCTCCTGCAGGCCAAAACAACAAGCTGGATTTTTATATAGAGTGTTTCTGCTGATGCGCACAAGCTGACATTATCGACAAGCAGTACCACTTACCCCATAACCTCAGCCGGGCAGAACGCAATGCCATCCACAGCCTCAAAAACAACTCCAACATTATAATCAAAGAGGCTGACAAAGGAGGTGCTGTAGTCATCACGGATAGATCAGATTACGAACAGAAAGCAACCAGACAACTCTCTAACACCACATTACAAGCCATTACCTTCTGATCCCACTGAGGAATACCAAAAGAAACTACAATATCTGCTTAAGAAAATCCCTAAGGAAGCATGGGAACACATCTGCATGGACACACCCCAGGAGCCCCAAGCAGGGGTATTTTATCTACTACCCAAGGTCCATAAACCCGGGAATCCTGGACGCCCCATCATTTTGGGCATTGGCACTCTCACACAGGATTGTCTGCATATGTGGACTCTCTCCTCAGGCCCTACACCACCAGCTCTCTCAGTTATCTCCATGACACAACCAACTTCCTGAAAAAACTACAATCCATCAGTAGGCTCCCAGAAAACACCATCCTAGCCACTATGTATGTAGAAGCCCTCTACACCAACATTGCTCACAAAGATGGACTACAAGCCATTATAAACAGTTTCCCCGCTGATAACATGGCACACCTGGTAACTGAACTTTGTGACTTTGTTCTGACCCACAACTACTTCAGATTTGGGGATGATCTATACCTCTAAGTCAGTGGCACAGCAATGGGAACTTGCATGGCCCCACAGTATGCCAATATCTTTATGGCTGACCTAGAACATCGCTTCCTTACATCTCGTCCACTATTGCCTCTCCTTTACCTGCGCTACACTGATGACATTTTCATCATCTGAACCCATGGGAAAGAGTTCCTGGAAGAATTCCACCGAGACTTCAGCAATTTCCACCCCCCCAGCAACCTTAGCCTGGACCAGTCCACAAAGAAATCCACTTCTTGGACACTACCGTATGTATAAGAGATGGACACATTAACACTATCCTATACTGCAAACCAACTGACCGCAATGCATACCTACATGCCTCCAGCTTCCACCTGGGACACATTACATGATCCATCGTCTACAGCCAAGCTTTAAGGTACAACCGGATCTGCTCCAATCCCTTAGACAGAGACAAACACCTACAAGATCTCTACCAGGCATTCCTGAAACTACAGTACCCAGCTGGTGAAGTGAAAAAACAAATTGACAGAGCCAGACAGGTACCCAGGAGCCGCCTACTAGAGGACCGACCTGCCAGAAAACACAACAGAACACCTCTAGTCATCACCTACAGTCCCCAGCTTAAATCTCTCCAACACATCATCGAAGATCTACAAGCTATCCTCAAAGATGATCCCACACTCTCTCAAGCCTTGGGAGGCAGGCCTATCTTTGGTTACAGACAGCCTCCCAACCTGAAGCAAATACTTACCAGTAACTGAACGCCATAGCACAGGAACACCAGCGCAAGAACCTATCCTTGCAACAAACCCCATTGCCAACTCCGCTAGCACATTGACTCCAGGGATACCGTCATTGGCCCCAAGTACATCAGCCACACCATCAGGGGCTTGTTCACCTGCACATCCACTAATGTGGTATGTGCTATCATGTGCCAGCAGTGCCCCTCTGCCATGTATATTGGGCAAACTGGACTGTCCTTGTGTAAAAGGATAAATGGACACAAAACAGATATAAAAAATGGCAATATCCATAAACCAATAGGAAAACACTTCAACCTCCATGGACACTCAGTGGCAAACTTGAAAGTTGTCATGCTTCAAAAAAGAAACTTCAAAAACAGACTTCAGTGTGAAACTGCAGAGTTGGAGCTAATCTGCAAGTTTGACACCATCAGGCTGGGTCTGAATAGAGACTTAGAATGGTTAGAACATTACAAAAAGTGATTCATCTGTTCACACATTCTCTCCCTTTGATCTACTGGTGTGAATGGGCTCCATCTGCTCTCTGAACTGATTTTGCTAACACTTGCCCTCCTCCATTCTGGAATGTGTATATATACCTCTCCACTGCAATTTCCAGTTCATGCATCTGATGAAGTGGGTTGTAGCCCATGAAAGCTTATGCTCGAAGAAATCTGTTAGTCTATAAGGTGCCACAGGGCTCGCGCTGCTTTTGCTATACACAGATTAACACGGCTACCTGTCTGGAAAATTCTCTTAAAAAATGAATGTTCACAACTATGGCTGTGTTCTCACACAGCAGGTTATTTTGATATACGGTTGTTTCAAAACAACCGTATATCGAAATAACGCTTATCTCTAAACAACTTATTTCGAATTAACAAAATGTTAATTCGAAATAAGGAAAAAGGCGGGAAAGGAAATAGCAAGTTCACACTGTGAACTTGCTATTTCGCTTCCGCAGGGGACTGCAGGCACCGGCTGGCTTCAGCGCTGCCCCGCGCTGCTCCCC
>ML682066.1:2677926-2758001 GCA_007922195.1 Podocnemis expansa
GGGACACCCCTCAGCACCCTGGCCAGGGTGCTGAGGTTTCCCTGGCCAGGGTGCTGAGGGGGCACCCCTTGAACTGTTGTTTTGGAACATCTTGTTCCGAAACAACACGTTCACACGGCGTTGTTTCGCCCACAGACTAGGTCTAATTTGTTTTGAAACAACACGGTTGTTTCGGAACAACGGGAACCGTTGTTTTGAAACAACCGTGCATCGTGTGAACAGCCGAAACCTGATTTCGAAACATCCTCCATTGTTTCGGAATAAGGAGGCTGTGCGAACACACCCTATGTGTCCTAGTCTGTGTTCTGCTTACTACTCTGATGAAGTACCAATACTGAATTTGTAATCTGGTTGCCAACAGATAGTGCAAACAAAAGTCCAGGCAGAAATTGAATTAGGAGTGAGAAGGGTAAGGGTATTCTTATAAAAATGTCTCCCAAAATATACATCTTCAGAAAGTTACTGGAGAAGAAAAGTAGTTTTGTGTAAATTTTGCTATATACATTTTTCGTTCCTTACTCCTGTTCCCTTTTAATACAAATGACTTTTTGTCTTCAGTCTGTGTTGTTAAATAGTTTATGTGGGTTGGTGCCCCATGCACCAGTGTCCCTCTTTGGTCAAACAGAGAGTTGCACAGGGTTTGTTCAAATTGGTCAGTCTGGCCTGCCTGTCTGAGGCCTGGTCTATACTACAGAGATTGGTCAAAAAAGGTCAGCTTTTGTCAACAAACAGTCCTGGGGAAGACCAGCCAACCTGGAGACTAGGCAGGCTGATGCATGGCAGCAGCACTCCAGGAGCAGGGGAGGGAGTGGTTGGTGTGTGGTTCAGCCTCCACTAGTGGCTCTCCATGGCTAGGAGCCCTGTCAGGCTGCCATGCCAGGGCCCCTGGAAACTGGCAGAGGAGACCAGCCAGGCTGGCACTGTGCTGGCGTGACTGGGGCTGGATTGTTGCAGGCAGTGAGACGCCCCTTTAGGCCATGCCCAGGATTGCAGCCGCTAAAGTCCCTGCCTTAATCTGGCCCTGGGGACATGCCTAAGTAGCTGTGGTCCTATTTTGGGCAAGGCTGTTACTTTCTGTCCTACTGGGGTGTATAGGATATTCCCCATATATTTGCAAAACAAACAAGGAGTCCTGTGGTACTTTTAAAGACTAATAAATTTATTTATTGCATGAGCTTTCATGGGAGAAAATTCCACTTCATCAGATGCTTTGAAGAATATATAATAGATAACCCCTACCAAATACAGGTTATCTGACCTTTGTCTTCTTGGGGACTGCAACTGCCTTTGACTCTTAAATCTCTGTTAAGAAGTAGACCAGGGAACCCAGACCCATCCACTTAACTGGTTCTAGCTCAGGTCCCTTAACCAAAATAGGCAGATCTGTCCTCATTTCTCCTGCTTCACCCTGTGCTTCTTCCTACCTCTCCTGATGTTGTAGATTACTGCAGGCTGTGGCTCTGATTGTCCTTTCTTTGAATTATTTTCACTGTGGGCCAGCTGCTCACCAATTTGCTGACAGGACTTTCTTTCTCTAGCCTGCTTCTCACCTAACAACTATTCCACACCTTTGCTTCTCCACTCTTTTATTCTCTCAGCTGCTGTTTTGGCTGGCAGCTCCTATATTAATTTCTGAGTTGCCAGAGCCACATGGGACTTATATACCCCATGACATTACTGCTAGAAATAAGAAATTTTCAAATCAACCTTTTACAGATACATTGATGGCTTTCTTGAGACATCTTACATAGTCAAATAGTCTTGAGAAATAAAACTTCCAGAACGTGGAATCTGTCCTCTGGGACCTAAATGCTAACTAATGGAAGTAAAACCTTCTCATTGACATCTACCCAGGGAACAAAATATCATGCTCTGTGTCAGGTTGCATGTTAAGTCTTAATTGTGAAAAAGTTACAGTATTATGATCACCTCGCAGCAGACATCTCTTTTAAAGTTCCATATTATACTGTTCTAATTCTTTAGCAATAACTTTTCATTTTATTTACAATTAATTTTTAAATTACTGCTGTCAGAGTACATTCTTCTAAATAGAGATGGAAGGAGAAAGGAACCAATTCCCATTTCTTACACTAATACATCCAAAGTAACTTAACTGAAATAAATGGAGAGGCCCAAAACTGGGTCCACTGAGAATAGATTTGTCCTCTAGACTTCCATTACATTGTATCTTGACAGTAAAATTCCATATTCTTATAATATTTAATATATCAAAAAATTACCTACAAGAAATAAACATGAATTTTGTGAACTTGAGGGGAATTTAACTTATCAAAAACCCCAAAACATTTAAAGTGAAGTGGTGTGCAAATAATCACTTCTGAAAGTCATACAGTTTAATTTCTACGTTATGAACAAAGCCAAAACAAAAAAGCATTAACTTCAATTTAATAACTGAAATTTTCCTAAGAAGTTTTAACACTGCAAATAATGTCTGCTTGCAAACCAGTAAATCAGTTGCAGAGAGGAGAGTCAAATATTTCTTTGTCTTTTATGATTAGTGTCTGTAGATTCCAAGTCAGGCCCACCTACCCTGAGGATCTGGGGAAGTCTTCCACAGTTGCTCTAGCATTGACATCATTCTGGTGGTACTAACGAGGTTAAGAGTATGCAAGTAGAGCAGCCCTTAAAATGCTGGTTGTTTTACAGCCATCTTGTCTGGAACTGCTCTGGCACTTAAAGTCCAGTCTAGCACTAGCATTTCTGCCACTGGGGCTCCCATTCAGTAAATTCAATGCAGTTTGCATTGATTTCAAAGGGAGCTTTGTCTGAGCAAGAAGTGCAAAATCTTGCCCTTAATTTTGCATAACCAAATTGTGTTCTAAAGCACTTTAGAGATGTAATAAAATTATAGGGATAGAAAGTAAGAAGTGAAGATAAAAGAACAAAGCTGTCAAGTTAAAATATTCTGAAGTCTATCCTTTATATTACCTCGTCATGTTTGGCATGCTCTCTGGTTTAAGACAAATCAGCCTAAACAAAGAAGGGTGAAATTATATAAGCAATAGAACCAATCTGTCCATCTTGGTCTTCCAACCTGTCTCAAAGACATTAAGAATCTGAAACACTGATACTTTAGCACTAGTAATATCACCAGAAATAGTTCTATTAACTTTATACATGTCTTATATGTATTCAGTAAATGAATCCTAACTAGAAGTAGAAAAGCTGGTCTTTAAAACCTTATGTGTTCTCAGGGCATCCACTATAACAGAAATTAGGATATCATTTTTATTTCACTGTCCCATCATTATGAATTGATCTGATAATTATTGAAAGAGCACTTCCCATAATGGAATTTGCTATTCTTATGGATATCATGTCTTTTCACATGTTTCATTTTAAATTTACCATTACTTAACCATTAGTCAATGAATGCTTCAAATAACATGTGATGGAGATTATTACTCAGCCACCTGTACTTTCAGAGCGATCAGCCATATGAAGCAAGGGTGGCACTAATAATGAATGGTCTTTATTAATGTGGCCTGCTCCATTATCTTATTTTTTTTGACATTCCAAATCCACATTTAGTTTATTTTATGTGCATACCAAGAAAGAAAACTAGGAGGAAGTGAATTCTCTTGTCATATAACACAGAAGGATAAATAATGGAAAGCAACAAAAGGTTTGAATAGTTGGAATTATAAGTTTTTTAACATAGAAGATTTTTAATGTAAATTCAATTTTAAAATTACTGTAGTAGATTTAAGCCAGGCTTTAAATAACCTTTGTATTTTATGTATCCCCAAGAAATATTGGAAGTTATAGCCTTGATTCATAATTAATAATGTTAACCACACATTATATTGCTCAGCTTACAACATTTAGCATTTAGCACTTTCTTGCTAAGTGAGATCAAAGATTTACATCACTAACTTAGAAAACTTATTAGGCTTTTACACTCGGGCATTTTTCACAGGTTCACTGGGCCCTTTAAGGATGTTGGAATAGCAATGGAAAAGGATCACCCCAGAAGACTACTCTGAAAGGGTTAAATTGTCTAAGTGGGTGGGAGGAGTTTTGTTTTGAGGAACCTACAGGGTTTCTTTCAGTTTTGTTTCTCCTCTTCCGATTGAGAAGGTGGAAGGCCTAGTTTTGCTGATTTCATCTGTACTGTTGCTTGCACATTTAATTCTTATTTTAATCCTCTTTCAAATTATTAAAGTTCTGTTAGACCAGTCCTGACTGCTGTCTGCTTTACTCAGCTGCTTCTGCTAACAAAGGAAAAGTAGCTGTCTTGAGAGCGTTTAAGTAGGAGACAATTAGAGAGAGCAGACAAATTGCTGAGGGAAAGCGGAGCTGCAGCCCAGAAAGCTGGTAAGTGAGAAGAGGTTTCCAGGACCAGGCAATGAAAAGTCTTGGTTCTTCTTTGTGAAGGCCCAAGCATTCCACCTCATTTCTGCTTTATTGTGCTGTCTAAGCAAAAACACCCATTTTCAGGTGCTTTAGACAAGTATTTTGTGGATCTAGCCAAAAAAACACCTCAAAGATGTCACAGAGGGGCAGGGAGGTTCCTCAGAAAGGCCCAACTAAGCAAGCATTTGTTGCAAGGGGGAATTTTGCAGTACTAGTGAGTCTTATGTTTGTGAGGACAAATGTGATGAGGAAAATGATCCAGGGGTGCCATGTGCTGGTCTGTTGCCTAAGGTGTGTGTACCTGCTTATGTAAATAAGTTACCTGGTCCAAGTGACATTGTACAGTCTAAGCAAGAAAGTCCTATACAGCCAGTGCTAAACTATTTTCCACCAACAAAATTTGGCAAATCATGGCAACATTTCAATCCAGCCTGGTACAAACTGTACTCCTGGTTGGAATACTGTGTACTGGAAAAATGCTGTTTTTTGCTTTGCTTGTTGCCATTTCACTAGAAAGGATGTAAGTAGTGTTGAAAGTGTGTTTACTCACAAGAGGTACAGCAACTGGAAAAAGAGTACTGAGAATGATTCAGGTCTGAAGCTGCATAACAGAAGTGCAGTCCACAAAGACTGCATGGTGGCTTGGTAAAGTTATAGACAAACACAGATAAGCAAAGTAGGCTCAGTTTTAGCCCAATGAAGTGTTGCTCATAAAGAATTTATACAAGAAAATAGACATTACATGGCTACTTTTGCAGAAATTCTTTTGTTCAGCTCTAAACAAAAAAACCGTTCAGTGTGGACACTGGGAAAATGATGAGTGACAACAGAGGAAATTTTCTTGAACTCTTGCAGCTAGTTGCAAACCATGATCCCAGAACTGAGTCTAAACTAGATAGTTTACCTTGCAATGCAAAGTACACACACTGTTCAATTCAAGATGAATTATTAAGTATCATGAGCAGAATGGTTTTAGAGTCAATTTCCCAAGAAGTCAAAGAAGCTGGGTTTTTTGCATTAATTGCTGATGAAACAAAGGACATACATAAGCAGGAGCAAATTTCAGTGGTCCTCCATTATTGGTACAGAGGCAATATATTTGAACGATTTGTTGGCTTTTGTCCATGTCGTTCACTGGATGCTACTTCACTAATGAGTTATATAAAGAACTCTTTGGCATGTTGTGGCATAGATATAAAAGCCTGCATAGCACAAACCTATGATGATGCCACTGTTGTGAGTGGACCTCTAAATGGTGTGCAAGCATAGTTTCTGGAAGAGGTACCACAAGCTGTCTGTGTTCATTGTTACAAGCACAGGTTGAACTTAAACAATTGTTGATGTCTGTAAAAACAAAGATGTTACAAATTTCTTCACTCTTCTTGAACAACTATATGTGTTTCTATTGTGTTCCTCTTTGTGTTCACATTTCACTGAGTTGAAAAAAGAAACTGGGAGCAGAATTATTGAATTGAAAAAATTGTCAAGACACTCACTGGATATGTTGCATTGCATCATGCTTAGCTGTTAAAGCAACACTTTCAGTAATTTTATTGCTTCTGAATATAATCAGCAATGAATCTAATTCTGAAAGAAGTGTAGAGGCACGTGGCATTCTAAACCAGACAGACTTTTGCTTTGTGTTTTTCTGAATCTTTTTAGTGAAGTGCTTCTTGAATTTAAAGTGGTATCAGATTACTTGCAGAAATCAGATTGTGATGAGGCTCAAGTTTGCTTCCTTTTTAACTCTTTGATTGATAAACTGCAAGAGCTGAGGTATCAAGAGGAGAATTTCAACAAAATTATTGCTGATGTAAAGATTATTGCAGAAACAAATTCCATTGAAATTCAAACTAAAGAAAAGAGAATCTGCTGTAAGCCCCCAAAATTCAAAGCTATATTACTGAACTCAACACAGCAGAAAGTATGCTTCCAAAAACTGACGATGATTTTAAAGTACAGGTGTTCCTTCCTATTTGTGATTGCACCATCAGTGAACTTAAACAATGATTTACAGACAATTCTCATATTTTAGATAGGTTACTTTCTTGATTCAGAGAAACTCAGACCATTTGAAAGACAGTACAATAGTGATATGGATGGATCTGAAGCAGAACTGAGACTATTTCCTAAAGTTCTAGAGAGGTATGAACATGAGAGAGAAGTAAAAATTGCGACAATGAACCAAGTGCTTAATCTACTTAAAGAACTGAAAATGTCCTTCAGTGAACTCTATCAATTGTGTGTTATTGCCATCACCATACCTTCATCAAATTCAGGTTTGTGAACAAATTTTCATGTCTGCATCAAATTAAGATCTATTTTAGGAGCAGTATGGGTGATGAATACCTGTGTAACATTGCCAGACTGGCAATGGAAAAGAGACTCTCCAGAGCCCTTGACCTCAAAGCAGTGGTTAATCCCTTTGCAGAATTGCATAAGAATCAGTGAATTACACTTCTGTAGATATTTACATGTGTATTTTGTCTCTGTTCTCCTCCCTCTCACTGACTTCCATCTTGATCAAATTTCAAAAAAAGACATCTCACACTTGAGGGGCCAACTCCTTAATACTGCACAGTATACATGCTGTCACCCTTTCATTTCTGAAAGATCACCGCAACCAGAAGTTATCAGCTCTTCTTTATTTGCAAATCTCATTTCAATTCTCTTTACGTAGTACATCCAAAGTAGTTCTCATACTTACAGTCCAAAAGTCCCCAGAGAAGCTCAAGTTGATCAAACCAAAGGCTATGTCCACATGCAGGGCCTTGTTTCGAAATAAGTTATTTTGAAACAAGTTGTTTAGAAATAAAGCCCTTATTTTGAAACGACAATTCGAAATAACTAAAAACCAATTCAAAATCAGGGAAAAGCCCCAATTGAAATAGCATGTCCAAACAGTGGACTTGCTATTTCGCTTTAGGGGAAGGGCACCATGGGAGGTGTGGCAACATGGCCGCCTCCCTGGGCCATGTCGGCAGCCATGTTGCCAGCCAATCCTATAAAAGCTGGCACCGACCTCACTCCCCTGTCCATTCTGGCTAGCAGGACTCTGCAAGCGACAGACATGGACTCTGCCTGGCTGCCTAGCCAGCGCCGTACAACAAATAGACCCTCTGCCCGCCTGCAGAGTGTCCTGCTGATGTGGGACACTCTGCTTGCAGACCCTGATGGTGCCCAGCCTGTGCCCGAGGCTGTCATCCATCTGGGCTGCAGAGCAGAGCTACTTGCCCTGCCCCCTTCTATGCCTCGCCAGATCTGGGCTCGGGAGACCAGCCCAGACTGGTGGGAGCGAGTAGTGCTCCGAACCTGGGGGGACAACCAGTGGCGGAGGAATTTCCGCATGAGCAGGGCCAGCTTCAACCTCCTGGTCACATAACTTGCCCTGCTGCTGCACCAAAGGGACACCACCATGAGGCCTGCTATTCCTGTGGACAAAAGAGTGGCCATCGCTCTGTGGAAGATGGCCACTCCGGAGTTGCACAGGTCTGTAGCACACCTGTTCGGAATTGGGAGGTCCACCACTGGCAACATTGTGTTGGAGGTCACCAGGGCCATCAACAGGATCCTGCTACGACGCCTGGTCACACAAGGGGAGCTGCAGGGCACCATTGCTGGCATGACCACACTGGGCTTTCCCAATTATGCGGGGATCCTGGATGCCACGCCCATCCCCGTGTGAGCCCCAGAGCACAGAGCCACGGAGTACAGAAACAAGAAGGGGTACTATTCTATCATCCTGCAGGCCCTTGTGGACCACTGGGGCATTTTTCAAACTGTTACCTGGGATGGCCAGGGAGGGTCCATGATGCCAGGATCCTCCGTAACTCTGCCCTGTACCAGGGCATGGAGACAGGCACCTTCTTCCCCTCTCATATAAAATCAATGTTGGGGGAGTAGAGGTGCCCGTCCTCATTGTGGCAGATGCGGCCTATCCCCTTTGCCCATGACTCATGCGGCCGTACGCAGGACCCTTCAATCCCCGCTGGCAGATTTTCAACTGCCAGCTGAGCCACTGCCACCAGGTGGTCGAGTGGGCATTTGGCTGCCTCAAGGCATGCTGGGGGTGCCTCCTTACACGCCTCCACCTTGCGGAGAGGACAATGCTGCAGGTCATCCGTGCATGCGTGGCCCTGAACAACTTCTGTGAGATGCAGGGCAAGACTGTTGCTGCTGCCTGGGAAGCTGAGGCACAACTCCTCACCAGGGACTACGAGCAACCCCGACCTGTGCCCCCATGGAAGCAGCCATCACAGAGAGCTGTCACAGTTCGAGATGCACTGATGAACTCCTTTGCCATGAAGGAGCTCTGAGGGCCAGGCCTGCCCTGCCCCACACCACCCTCTCCCCCGTTCGCCCACAGCCAGCCCCCACCCATCCACCCACACTGTGAACTACCCCCAGTAAAACCACTCACAACCAAGAATATGTGTTTCAAACTATTTATTTAACAAAACAGGGGTTAGGGCAGGGAAGGGCTGAGGAGGGTTAGGGGATGCGGAATTGTGGGTGGCATCTCGGGGAGGTCCAGCAACTTGGAAGGGGGAGACTGGGGGAGGGAGAGTCTCGGGGGAGGGTCAGCAACTTGGAAGGGGAAGACTGGGGAAGAGGGTGGGGGAGTCTGGGGGCGGGGAGTTCTTAGGCAGGGCCTATAGGGGGATCCAGGGGTGTTGGCGTTCCCTGCCTAAGGAACATCAGGCGGAGGACCCCCTGCAGCAGCTGGAGTCCGGGGCCATGTGCTCCACCAACTGGCGGACGCTGCTGGCAATGGCTTCGACCACAGTGGGCAGGCGGTCACAGAGGCGCTCGAAGGCCTGCGCCTGCCACTCTAGGGCAGCGAGCTCCCAATCATCCACAGCTGCCGCCTGCTGCAGCAGGCAGAGGGCAGAGTCCTGGCGCCTGGCCTGTTCTTGGCGCCAGGCCTAAGTGGATGCCTCTGTCTGCTGGCCAAGCTCATCGAGGCTCTCCAGAATCTCCCCGCACATCCAGGGGCCCCTCCTCCTCCTCCTCCTCCATGGTGGTCTCAGGGTGCCGCGTCGGGAAGGTGGTGCTGCATGGCGGGCAGCTGGGCGACCTGCTGGAGGGAAGCAGAAAACACAGTCAGCCCCTGCTGCCTGCTGGCCTCGTCTATGAGCAGCCTGTCTGCAGCACACACCTCTGCCCTGACTGTCAGCAGGACTCAGGATCCTGTGGGACATTGCCCTGGGGCAGGGCTACCAGATCCCAAAGCCTGGAAAGGAGAACAGGGAAGTATGAAAAGGATGAAATTGGAGGACACATGGGAGAAAATGTAGTATGGATGTAATGTTCTTTGGTTTTTAGGGGGCCCTGGAACGCTATCCCTTAAAAATAAGTATTCTATGGCATTCCAGGATACTTCAACCCCTATAGTAAAAAGCCTGACAAAATCCTGTATTTTAAAATGCCTGCCAGACATAGAATGTGAGGATAACCAGAAGAATACAAAGGTAAAAAGGAGACTATGTTCTCCTTTTGCCTGACATCTGGTAACCATACCCTGGAGGCACACATGCTAGTGGTGCCCACAATGGTGAGCTGGATTCACCCACACCTTGCTCTAGGGAGTCTCCCAAGGCCACTTGCCAGTGGTGTGGCCTGCATGCTCTCCAGCCACCCAAGATGTGGCTGCATCTTTGACACCCAGCCCCTGTTAACCACCCCCAGGCACATGGGGGCCTGTGACCCTGGTGCCACCTGTCTCTCAGGTACCTATGGCCATGGGAGGGCCTCTGCATCTGCCGACCCTATGCCTTACCTGCCCCAGTGCCCAGCCCTGTACCCCCTCGCTGCCCATGACCTGGACAGGCCCAGCCCTGTGTGCTTCTGCAGAAGAGGAAGACTCACCCACAGGGGCTCCAGAGGTCTGGCACAATGTCCCCAAGTCCATCTTGGACTCCCCAGGGGCTGGGATGATCTCAGGCCCCTGGTCCTCCGTGCTGCTCTCCTCCTCTGGGACAAGGAACAGCTTGGGGGTCTGTGGTGTGGCCTCTGCTGCTGGTGGCGGTGCGGCAGGAGGCTGCCCAATGTCCATGGACACTTCAGACTCGGTGTCCACTGCCTCAGGGCCGGAGGAGGAGCTGTGGTGCCTGCTGGTGTCAACAGCCTCAGCTGACAGGCCACTGGGCTCCAGCTCCAGCAAGGCATGGAGCTCATCATAGAAAGGGCAGGTAGCACTGCTACCTGCCCCTTGGAGCTCCCGTGCCTCCCTGATCCGGGCATGGTCCTGCCTAAGGGCCTTTATTTTGGGGTGCACCTGCTCCGTGGTGTGCTCGTGACCCTCAGTGGACAGTGCTGTGGCAATGTCCGTATATATGTCCTGGTTCCGGTGGCTAGCCCAGAACTGGAACAGGATGTCGTCCCTCCTACAGATGCTGAGGAGGCACTGGACCTCCTCAGCAGTCCAGATGGGGGCATGGCATTGCCCCCCCGGGGCACTGGTGCCATGTGCTGCCATGCCTGAACAGCGCTGTCAGCACGCTGGCAGGCACGTGCGCGAGACAGGACTTCCTGCTTCCCCTGGGTGCTGTGCACCCTGGGAAGAAGGTCAGGACAGTTATTTTGAAACAAACGTTGTTCCACAATAACATGTCCAAACTATGCTTATTTCAAAACGACTCATTTCGAAATAACCGTTGTTTCAAAAGAACATGCCTGAACGGCGTTATTTCGAAATGAGTCATTTCAAAGTAACCTTCATTTCTAAATGAAAGCGGTTTAAGACGTTTCGAAACCATGGCTCTTGTTTCGAAACAACGGGCTCCATTGTTTCGAAACAAGAAGACGTCGTGTGGACATACAGTTTATTTTGAAACAACTGATGTTGTTTCAAAATAAAAAACTCATGTGGACATACCCAAAGTAATTTACCCAAAATTACACAGGCCCACTGATCACAGAGATCATCAAGAAGACCGCTCACAGCCCAAGTTTACAAAAAGCCCCTATGGTTAATGTCACCTTTATTTCTTTCTTGCTTGTGCCTGACATCTGATTCTATATGAACACATTGTACAGCAGAGGACTATTCTGGATGGTCATTGTATAGTGTAATAGGATAGTAAGGGCTGATCCTTTGGCAATGATTGAAATAAGAATCACAAATCAAAGAAGAGCTGCTATGCAGACTCTGGTGATCTCTCTGAGTCAGAACTGAAGGAGAAAGCTCATTTTTGTACAGCCAGCTTGATCAACCAGGCCTTGGATAAACAACAGCATATCTTGGCTGTCTTACCCAGCCACAGGTTATCTTGTCTCAGTTTGTTCTGCATCCTCTCACTGACACCTAGTGTATTCCTGGTGTTTCTGTACTAGTACTAGCTCAAAAGTAAGCAACTGTATTTGAAAGAAATCCATTACCTGTGTTCTGTTCAGCCTACTTTGTAAATAAAAATGTTTACATAGGGACTTGTTTGGAAGCTGTTTTCCTTGTTGTAATTTGAATTTGGTTGGTTAATGCTTTCTTGCAGTATAAAGAGCAAACTATGTCACCTAAATTCATGTAACTCCATAGGATTTTTTTCAGAGAAAATAAGTTTAGGATGAGCACTTGCCCCACCCTGAAATTCACTGTCGCCCCTATATGAGCCCCCATACAATAATTTCTGGAGCCACCACAGGAGTCAGTCTGCATGAACAAGTTTCATCTGCACAGGAAAAAAGGTCTGCATTCTTGTGGTCACTTCCCACTTGGTGTAGTACCTTGTACCTGCATGGTCTGTGGTTTTCATCTTTCATTGCCTTTCATGGCATGTAGGCACTGAAGGGATGACATCTGTCAGCAGATGGAATGGCTGCAGCGCTTTGATGGGTCATTTCATTGCCAGGGCCTCCCACTCAGAGTACTCAGCTTCTTGGGAGAACAATTTTTGATTGAATTAACAGATTGAGTGTAATCTCCTTCCATGTCTTGGAATGATATGCCCCCATGATTGATGTCAGAGGTATCCATCTGCAAGATAAAGGGGTTTGAAAAATTAAGGTGGAACAGATTGACTCCCATGTCTGTTGATCCTTCAGTTTTTTGAAGACTGTGGCACCATTTTTGAACTAGCTTTTTAGAAGCTCCATTCTACATCATAGTGGGACCACAACTGTGGCAAAATCTAGAACAAACAATCTGTAATATCCCGCAAATCCCTGGAAATGTCATTCCTGCCTCTTTATATCGGGCTTGACCCATTTTGCTAGGGTTTGGACCTTTCTCACCAATGAGTACTGGCACCCACTTCACAACCGTAGAGTCCAGGGGTATTGCTGGTCCCGGGCTTATGGGACTCAAGCCCTGAGTCCTAGCACCAGAGCCCTGAGTCTGCCTCAGCGGCAGCTGCAGAAACAGCACACTCACAGCACGCAAGCCCCAAGTCCCAGCTCCTGAGCCCTGGATCTTTTCCCGTCCAGGGGTGTTCCTGGTAGAGTCCAAATATGTTTCTTCCCAATTAGCTATGTGACACATGGAAGGGTTAGCTGAGATCCTGTGGTTCTTAGGGCCTGCAAGACTGCTGCTACATGTAGGCACCCTGTACTTTAGGGGCCTCTGAAATCAAGTAGGAGGTTAACATTTAAGCAGTTCCTATGTGCTGTAAGTTGTCCATTGAGGGACTACAAGTCCCATGATCCCTTGGGAAAGAGAGAGGGACCCTGCCTGCCCCTCCAGGAAACAGAAGGGGACAAAATGGGTCTCAATCAATCAATCAAATCATAGGGTTGGAAGGGACCAACAGAGGGAGAGAGACATGTCTGAAGCTGGAAGCTGCTGTGAGTGCTCCTGGGGTTCCTGAGACTGCTGGAGGCTCACTAAAGCAGGGAGCTTCAGAGGTTGGTGGCTTACTCAGCCCAAAGGGGTCTGAGCCTAGAGCTGACTGAGCTGGATCTGCAGTGAGGGTGTGAGTGTCTGTCTCCCTCCTCCAATTTTGGAGCAGGGCTTGTAAAGCAAAGGAGTCTGCTGAGAGACTGACTGGGCCTGAGGGGAGGCTGTTACCCCAGATTTAAAATCTTGACTGACCAGCAGTCTTTTCCTGATATTTAACAACCCTGGGATAGAGAGGTTGGGACCAGGGGCGTCGCTGGAGTGGGGAGGGACCTGGGGCATGGGCCCAGCCCCCGCCCCCAGAGGGCAGGCCCTGCCCCCAGCCACAAGGCCACGCCCCCTAGCCCGGGATAGGGCCGGGGGGAGGCCGCGGTGCGGCGCTGTGCAGCCTGGTGCGGCCCGGCCCCAAGCGGCAGCTGGAGGCCGGGCCCGCGGCTGCAGCCCCGGATCCCCGGCCAGGTATGGGGCTGCCGTGGCCGCAGCCAGGCCTCAGATCCCCAGCAGAGGACGGGGCTGCTGCGGCTGCTGGTGGCCAGCCGGTCCCAGATCCCTGGACTGGCCGCCGGTGGTCATGGTGACCCCGTCCCCAGCCGGGGATCCGGGACCCGGCCGGCCACCCGTGGCTGCAGCGGCTCCGTCCCCCGCTGGGGATCCGGGACCTGGCCACCAGCAGCCGCGGTGGCCACGTCCCCGGCCTGGGATCTGGGGCTGCGGCCATGGGCCCGGCCTCCAGCGGCCGCTTCTGGCGGAGCCGTGCTGTGCCGTGGCCTAGCTGCCGGCAGCAGCGCAGCCACCCCCTGGCCCTATCCCTGGCCAGGGGGCGGGGCCTGCCGGGCGGCCAACTAGGCCCCGGATCCCTGGCCGGAGACGCGGCCGCCGCGGCCGCAGACCACCAGGGATCGGGCCCCGGATCTCCGGCCCAATTGGGCCGGAGATCCGGGGCACCAGTGTTGGGACCCAGGGCACGTGCCCTGGGTGCCCAGCGCTAGCGACGCCACTGGTTGGGACCAGTGCTTCCTAAATGGGTAGAAACCTTGAGTGGAAAATATGGCTACAGCCTGCCGATTAAGACCTAGAGCAGTGAATTCTTTGAAAACAAGTACTGGAATTTCTTTGAATCTTAACAGAATTATAATAAGATTCACAAGCTGAAAATGATGGATCCTAACAGATATATTCTTGGTCACAGTAAGCACCATATAGAATGACAGTGAATGCTGACAGTTACAATAGACTTCTGCTTTACTGGGTTCTAATGCTTGAAGTTACACACACACACACACACACATTAAAACATCACAACTTCTTAACAATTACCTAAATACTTAAACTACGACATTCCACAAGTGGGGGCTAGTCACTTGTGGAATGGGGAGAGCGTACTCACAACAACCCTGTTCTTTGAACGGCTACAATATGCTGGTTCAATCAGGGTTGGGCTTCAGGTGGCCTGCTTCTCTGGTTAGGCTGTCTCTGCTGTTTTTCTGGCAGGCACACTGTCTTCTTGAGTGGCTGTATTCCTGTTGGTATCCTTCTTTCTAAAAGAACTTAGTAACTCTTCTAAGACCCTGTTCTTATCTGGAATAGATAGAAATCCTTTTCCTTAAACTGCCTCACTCTCTCTCTCTGTTCTTTGCTGCTTTCCCTCGAGGACCTTCTCAGCAACAGAGCTACAGTGTCTCTATTAGCTCAATAGTACTTACAGGTACAGCATTCTCTCTAAGTGCTGCTTTGGTCCAACAGAGGTCTCCAAAGTGCTGGCTAGCTTGAATGGGAGTTTAACAGCATGAGTGCAGTATTAATTGTGTGTTAGAGCTTCAGGTACTCACAGTGACAGGGCTCTATCAAAGCACTACCTAGGTACTGCAGGGATCTCTGCTGGGCTAGCCTGTAAGAGGGTTTAACAGCATGAGTGCAGTGTTAGAGCTTCAGGAATCTGAGCCTTAGAGGTGGAACTCACTCAGGATCAGGCTTCAGATCCTCCAGCCTGTGTGCAGGGTCAGAGTGGTGAGACTCAGAGTTTCAGATGTTTAGGAAGAACTCAATTAGCTGCATGGTCTAAACCCTTCATCTTGGGGTTCCTCCAGAACCAGCACCTCAATTCTGGACTCAGTTAGGCAAATGGTGCAGCCCCTTTGGAACGATATCTTCACGCACCAGATGGAACTTCTTCAGGAATACTGTGCCTCAAGTCAGGACTTAGTTAGCTGATTGGCACAGCTCCATTGGAATGAGACTTTCATGTAGCCTTGCCAGAGATGGTGAGACTCAGAGTTTCAGACCTTAAGGCAGGACTCAGTTAGCTGCATGGTCTGAACCCTTCATCCTTCACTAAGACTCCTAAGCGTATAGGCAGGACTGAGTTAGCGGCATCATTCAGGCACTCAGTGTATTCTCTGGGTTGAAATGCCTCACCCAGAACTTTTAAGCTCAGCTCAAGGCCACAGGAAAAACCTGATACTAGAGTGCCCTTTGGAGTGGGAGAAAATCTCCAAATTCTGGCTGCAAATGCTGCTCCTTTTATACAACTTTAAAGATCAACTCCACCCATTCTGGCAGGTCAGATGACTTACTCTAGCCAATAGCTAAAGGAAGGGGGGAAGTGTGTGTGTGTGGGTGGAGAGGAGAGGGAAAGGAAAGCTTTGGGGGGAGTTGCGAGGCTCAGAAGGGGGCGGGGAGATGGAGTGCATGGGCGGATACCTGATGGGAAGGGAAGCGGGTTCATCTAAAGGCCAGCTATGTCGGATCTTGACCTTATTTCCTTAGTTATAGATATATCTCTAGGATGACTCTTTTTTTGTTCAAAGATACATCTCGTGGAGTAAAGAGGTATAGGCACAATCTGCCTCCATCTTGGATTATTTTGAATGCTGCTTACTTTGAATTATCTAACTAATTCCTTACACTATTACCTATTGGAAGTTTTGTCAGACTGCTTTGTCCTATTTTACTCATAGATTTTAGACAAGTAGACAAAAATCTCTGGCTACATGGCAGTGCCTTTGAACCAGGGCCAGAACTACGGACCGTTGCTTGGGATCACTGCGGATCTTCAGTGTGGTTCTGAGCGGATACACTGGACCAGCAGAGTGCTGCCTTGTCTCCTTCATTGATCCTCCAAGCACGCTCACACAAGCAAAGGGTTGGGGTTCAGAACTCTGGGAAGTGTGCACTCTGAATTGGAAAAAGGGCTGTGAACATGCTAGTTAAGTTTCCTTTAAACTGTATTCTGTGTCTGCTCACTGATTTATTTACTTGCCCCTGTGTATTTAAATTAGTAGTAATATTCAATTCCATCCTGTTATGATAAGTTTCTTTGTTAACTAAAGGTTTGTTACATGCAATTAAGCACCATGAATGTATTATATATATAATTAGTAAATTTGGATTAGACCTGTCCCACAGGTTATTCTTAGCTGCACGGATTTAGTCCTGGAGGCTCCCAAGGCACACCACTGAGTGTGTACCAGACCCAGCCAGGTAGAGGCACCTCCCGGTTTAATTTCCTGTAGAACAAAGGGACTGCAGCAGAAGACTGGATAGAGGATTCCCACAATCCTAGCATCACCAGTGGGAAACTCAGGATCTTTTTGTCATCAAACTTAGGCACCTGTGCACACATGAGTGTAGCCTGCTCCCAGGTAATCCAGGGAGAAAAGGGAGAGGTTTACATGCATGTTTTAGATGCTCATTCCAGGACTTTCTATGGATGATGGTCTAAGGTAGCTTGTAACTCCTTCTACACTGTTTTGCACATCTCAGCACTGGTCAAAATTTCTCTCTCATTTTTTCCCCTAGTTCAGTCTTTGTATGATGAAACACAAGGTGAGGCTGTCTAGGCATTGCAGAAAGGATCAAAAAACGATACTGGGCAAGTTTTCAGATCTGCTGCTTTTGTTCAATCTGCACATCTTCTCCTGCTGCAACTTAGAACCAGGGGTTATGTGGACCCATGGTCCAGGTTTTGGTTCTTGGGAAAATGGTGTTACCTTGAGCCCCTCCTGATTTTTCCAGGCATTCAGCAGGGTGACATGGTAAGCCTTAGTATCCTTCCTTTTGCATGGTTGGTGAATGTCAGAGTTTATTGGCCAATCCATCTGTTCCCTTCAAAAGGGCCTAGTGATCTTGTCAACAGTTTGGATTCTGAAGTGGAAAAGAGAAGTAATGCTTAATCTCCTAGTGGGAGTTCTCATATATAAGTTTATTGCTGTAGGCTTACGTTTCCCCTATTGTATCATATCAATAATAGGTATCTTCTGTCCCCCATCAGGAGTGTGAGGCAGGCCCAATCAAGGTCAATATCACAGCCCCAGGATGCAAAGCAGTATGTCCCTTATCCTTTCTCTACCACAAAACAAAGTACAGAAGAGTTCAATCTCCTCTCGCTGTGCACCATCAAAGGAAAATGAGCACTTGCTGGAACTCCCCTCTCTTGCATCATGCGTACCAGGGTCGGAATGCTGGGACTGGCTAGACCCCTTCAGAGTGGAAAAGAGGTCCTGACTTGCCACACCACTGGACAACCCTGCCAAGTGCTCCACATCATCCTTCAGCACCACTTCCTCATCCACTGTCTCTTCAATGGTGTTGAGTCCATTGAATGCTGCCTTTAGTTCCACCAAAGCATCTACAGGATTGCTGCTGAAGATGACATGCAGCCCCTTATAGAATCATCATGTCTTTGGTGCTGCACCAGAGCAACAGTTTGCCTTCAGTGCCTTCTGGTACACCTGCATCAGCTCCTTGATCTTTGCATAACACTGCTGCATGTTTCTTTCATGCCTCTTCTACTGCATGTTACTAGAAATCAGCCCGTAGGAATTAAATGTCCTGTGGCTGAAGTTAAGCTGCAGCTGCATGGCCTCCTCTCCCCACAGACTCAACAGATCAAGTGTGCTTCACACTGGAGAGTGTCTGCTGAGTTCAGCTAAGAAGTGCTGTGTGAACTGTGCACATTGAGGAATCAGGGAGAGGAATTCAAAAAACCCCAGGCCATTGAACAGCGGAGGGACACATACCTGTGTACTTTTAGGGCAGCTGAGTTCAAACTGCTGACCTGAGTGGTAAGGATGGGCATTTTGTTGGCCACCTGCTGAAGGCCAGTTAGGGTGACATAAGGAAGTACAGCATCTACACTGATGCTGTATCGTTCTAACTAAGTTGCAAAAAGCCCTATGCTGCTCATCGAGGTGGTTTTATTATGTTGGCATAGCAGGAGAGTTATATCAGCAGGAGGAGCATTTCAGTGTACACACTGCTACTGTTTTCTCTATAAAAGCTGTCTTTTATCAACAAAACTGTGTAGTATAGACAAGCCCTCAGTATAGAAGTGCCTCCCAGTATAAGCATGTTCCGTTAAGGCCATGCGAATAACTATTCTATTAGAAATCACCTTTATGCAACTATAACTGTCCACAGTAAGGCTTTTTCTGATACAACAATTTTAATTAAAAAGAAAAATCAAACTCCCAGTAAAAATTATTACAGTGATAACATTTTTAAGTGTAGACAAACTTAAGTACCTGCAGGATTGGAGCTTTAGACTGTAAAAATATTGTCACAGTTTAGGCCAACTGCACCTGTATTTTCTCTCAGTTGTTCAACAAAAGCACACACACTTCTAGCTCACAGTCTGTGGCTTTTTTTGAGTGGAGACATGAATCTTTCCTTTCTGACCGGAGTATCTTCAGCCTAGGAAATCCACTTCACATGTATGTTTCCACAAAGACCTTTGAACTGCCTCATGCTTTCCAGAGATTGTATTAACTTTGTCTTCTGCTAAACAAGTTCTATACATAAATAGTACATAAATATTTGCATTTCTAATCAGTTGTATTCTAAAGGTATTAAAGTTAATTCACTGATGTTTATCTTAATTCAAAAGGGTTGTTCAGAATATTATAGGATATTGTCGATCTGCCACAATCAGCACAAATTATGTGTATGTACAATGCCTTGCAGAAGAGGCCCCTGAACTTTATTGGAGTCTCAAACACTATACTAATATGAATACACCATTAGAATTGTATTATTGTTAGACTAATTATTTCACAGATTGACAATAAAATGTACAACTTGATCTTAACCAATGTCTTTAACATCTTATTTTGTTTGTGTTCCTTCTTTCCTTTACAGACATTACACTGCCAAAAAGTTAGCATATCAGCTTTGCATAATAGCTGTTTTTTTCCCAAATGCTCAGCAAGTAAGTACCATGTGGGAACATGTTGTTGAGAGTTTGGTACATTTTCCTCCATCAATTAATACTGTGTGGCTTCATTAAGCAATTTCTGAATTTTAGGAGGTTTAAGGTTAGCACTTTTTCTATAATCTGATTCACAGTGGGCCCAGTATTCAGTCAATTGTTATTTTCTTTTTTAGCATATTATTATTACTCAATAACATACAACCAAAAATGATTTTTCCACATACTAGGTATTTTGTACATGGAGAATGTTACATTTATTATTAAACAGCTGTCTGAAGTGTTCAGTGTAGCCTTTAAAATAAAACAAAACACTTAAGCAGAGTATTCATTTTTATTACATTACTTCTAACCACCAATGATGGTATAACTTTCCCCAATATTCTTTTGTTTGCTGCTTCTCATTCCAGGAAGCAGAAAGACTGGCTGTGTTTCATTACTAGCAATTTTACTCTAGTAATTACCATTTTCTTTGATATTTCAGGATCAATTTTTCCTCTGTCGCAGTTGAGGACTAATATTTCTGATTTCTCTATGATGAGTTTTATAATCTGATATTTTGACAAATTGTCTCTAAGTATAAAATCATGGGGAAAGTGAATGCTAGATATTCCATATATCTAGTGACATAATATGTGTATTTGAAGGTGTGATGGGAATTTCTTATTGATTGCGATACCTTCCATCATGCACATTTTCTGGGTCAGCAGTTCTCCAAATTTGTGGCATTGAAAGGTGAGTCAGTTTGTAAATTTTAATATTAATGCTGTAGGTCAGATTTTTCACAACTTCCACTATTATAGTGATCTTCAAAGTGCCTGATAAAGTGGGATTTTCTCCCACGAAAGCTCATGAAATATATAAATTTGTTAGTCTTTAAAAGTGCCATAGGAATCCTTGTTCTGCTGGTGATGGTTTGCATGGCTGTTAAAGACAGGGGAAGTGCATTAGCTGAGTGTGCTAATGAATTGATTAAGAAGCAGGGAAGAATTTAAAAAAAGAAATGAAGCTGCCTTTAGGGTGGTTTGGGAATCAAATCATGGGTTCTCTGCCTGTCTTCTCTACAGTAGAGTTGGATGAGAATAGCTATCAATGTCAAAATGCGTGTTTTGCAAAGAACAACCATAGTTAAAGGGTGGAGTTTTTCCGGGCTACAAAGCTATTTCTGTGGCAGAATTAGGAAATGGAAGGGCTGTAATTCAGTGTACAATATTACTGCATTTGACATAGAGCATTCTATCTAATTACTTACCAAAAACTGCATTAAAAGAACACTGAGGTTGTAAAGTCAAGTACTCAAAAGTCAGAAAATGCAGAATTAAGATTGCTTGTTCCAACTTAATTTGGTATCCTTGTGTGTATGATAATGATACAGTCTCTAATTTCAAGATGACACACTTTGTTTTGTTTTTTTGCAGAGTCCCTGCCTCAGTCAGTTTTCAGAATGGATGGTGCTCCATGAATAAGCTCTTACTCAGAATTTCATTTTATCCCAATTGGTCATTGTATTCTTTATTCCTTATTTACTGCACACTATTCAAAACCTGCTCTGAATACAGAATTATTAATTTTTTCAGGAGTTTAAGATTATAGCATCTGTGTGTTTCACAAATATTAAGGAATATCCTTCTTTTGCACATGTGAAACTCTGATACAGAGAAATTAGCCTCAAAGGCTATGTCTGCATTAGCAAATTAGTCCAGATTAAGGAGGCTTAATCCAGACTAATTTGCTCCCCATCTACACTAGGCTTTGCCAGTTTGAACTAGTTAGTTTGAACGGTAAGTTTGAACTAACTTCTTAACTATTTTGATGTAGTCATGCTAGTTCAAACGAAATAAGATTGAATTAGCAGTAAATTCAAAATAACCTCATTCGTTTAGTCTGAACTAAAAAGTTAGCTCAAACTAAAAAAAACATGGCTCATTCCAACTAAAAAGTTAGTTTTAACAAAAAAAATACACAGTTAGTTCGAACTAACTTCAAACTGTTTATTTTGGACTATGCAAGTCTAAACTAAGCAGTTGGATGTAGACGTAAGTGAAAGGCACCCACTAATTTTGGGTGCCCAAACTGAGATGAGAGGCCTAATTTTTCACAGTATGTAACATTTTTTGGCACTCTATTTGTGCAGAATAGAACAGCTTTCCCTGTGATCTCCATTGCAAGTGAGAATTCTCCAGATCAGACCCAGATGTCTCAAGCTGGACACTCATAATATGGTTAACCAGATCTATGCCACAGACTTCTCCTGATAAAGCTTGTTGTTTGTGTTGCTAAGTGCTGCTAGTTTCTGGAGCTGCTATGTACCCAGCACCAGCAGAGAGTGCAACATGTTGGTACTGTTGACCTCAATATTAGTCATAAAGAAAAACCACATGCTTGGTTCAGTGGTGAAGGCACTTGTCCAGCATAGTACTAGTGCCCTAATGCAATGGTTAGAGGTTATTTACCAATGATTACTAACATGTGCATGCCAGTGACAAGGTAGTGACTCAATCAAAATAATATCATGCTGTCCCTTAAGCTGATATAAAGGTGACACTCCTTCCACTCTTCTTTTATGTACTGATACAAACATGTTGTGTACTACATTCCATAAGTTTTGCTATTATCCTGCACCTTGTACTTGCTAATTTAAACAAAAAATTCTCCTCCATTATCTTGTCATTCTATATGTATTTTGCAAGAAGCTGGTGTGTTCCTGTACCACCTCTTGGGAATTTGTCTACATAGCACTTAGGAACTCTGAGTGTTCTTGTTCCAGCCTCTCAGGTAAGGAATGGGTTTACTGGATTAACTAATACATGGTGTGTTACTACTGTGCCTTGGCCAGACCTATTTGGTTCATATAATTAATCATATCTATGGCTCCAGCAAGGTCTCCACAGCTATGTCAGTAAGGGATATAAAGAAGTGTTATCCCCGCCTTGCAGACTTCTGCAGTGCAGATGCAGCTATACAGACAAAGCTGTACTTTTGCTGGCATAGCTTGTTTCACATATGGGTGATGGTCTTACTAAAACAGTGAAAAGCACTGTTTTGCTATGGTCATCCTACGAATGCTTTGCTAATATATTGGTGTTCCTATACCAGTAGAGTATTCCTAGTGTGAACGTGACCTTTGTGACCCATTGTGAAATGTTTGATTTAAGTGACTCAACCAGAATCACATAGAAACTCTGCAGCAGAGTCAGGGATATAATCCAGTCCTCTGGGGCAGCATTTAAGCTTCATTAACAGTGAGACCATTGTGATGATCAGAGTCCACACAACCAAGGAAGAAACATGCCCCCCTGAAGCAATGAAATTAACTGATTGTATACAATCTAATTGTACTGTAAAAATATGTAAGGTAAGGTCTTTGACAAAAGATTGCAATGTCTGAACTCAGTAATCACTAGGAGATATGTCTAGAGGCTATGGTTATGAATGACTGCATGTATCTGTGTATATAAAGAACTATGCTCATAAACTTTGACTCTATCTCATAGCATGGCAGTGAGTGATCAGAAAAGGAAAGGCATTTCCTTAGCAGGGTGTCACACAACACCAGACTCAAGTAGTGATCCATTGTGCGAACCAAGATAAGATAGCGAAGGAGTGACTGTGTTTGCTCTTCGGGGGGAGGCATACTGATATTCATAGAATCATAGAATCCTAGGGTTGGAAGGGACCTCATAGGTCATCTAGTCCAACCCCCTGCCAGAGGCAGGACCACTCTCACTAAACCGTCCCAGTCATGGTTTTGTCCAGCTGGGCCTTAAACACCTCCAAAGATGGAGACTCCACCATCTCGCTTGGCAGCTCATTCCAATGCTTCACCATTCGCCTAGTAAAAAAGTTCTTTCTAATATCCAGCCTCGACCTCCCTAACTGCAACTTGAGACCATTGCTCCTTGTTCTGTCCTCTGTTACCACTGAGAACAGTCAAGCTCCATCTTCCTTACAGCATCCCTTCAAGTAGTTGAAAGCTGCTATCAAATCCCCCCTCAATCTTCTCTTCTGCAGACTAAACAAGCCTAATGCTTTCAGTCTTTCCTCATAGGGCTTGTGCTCCAGCCCTTTAATCATTTTGGTTGCCCTCCTCTGAACTCTCTCTAGCATGTCCCTGTCCTTTTTGTAGTGGGAAGCCCAAAACTGAACACAGTATTCTAGATGTGGCCTCACCAGTGCAGAATAGAGGGGAATGATCACATCCCTTGATCTGCTGGTAATACTTCTTTTGATGCAACCCAGTATGCCATTGGCCTTTTTGGCAGCAAGAGCACACTGCTGACTCATATCTAGCTTCCCATCCACCATGACCCCCAGGTCCTTCTCTACACTGCTGCTACTTAACTGAATGGTTCCCAGCCTGTAGCAGTGCATGGGGTTTTTCCGTCCCACATGCAGGATTTTACACTTGTCCTTATTGAACTTCATAAGATTTTTATTGGCCCACTGTTCCAATTTATCTAGGTCTCCCTGAATCCTGTCCTTGCCCTCCAACATGTCTACTGTTCCCCCCAGCTTGGTGTCATCCACAAACTTACTGAGAGTGCAGTCTATTCCATCATCCAGATCATTGATGAAAATGTTGAACAGAACCGGCCCCAGGACCGACCCCTGGGGCACACCACTCGTTACTGGTTGCCAGCTAGACATGAAACCATTGATTCCTACACGCTGAAACCATTGATTTAGCCAGTTTTCTATCCACCTTATAGTCCACCTATCCAACCCATACTTCCTTAATTTGCCAACGAGAATGCTGTGGGAAACTGTATCAAAAGCCTTACTAAAATCAAGGTATATCACATCAACGGTTCTTCCTGAATCCAGAAAACCAGTCATCTGCTCATAGAAGGAAATGAGATTGGTCAGGCATGATTTACCCTTGGTAAATCCATGCTGACTGTTCCTGATCACTTTATTTTCTTTTAAGTGTTTGAGGACGGATTCTTTAAGAATCTGCTCCATAATTTTGCCAGGGATTGAGATGAGGCTGACAGGTTTATAATTCCCCGGATCCTCCTTTTTCCCTTCCTTGAAAATAGGCACTACATTTGCTTTTTTCCAATCCTCTGGCACCTCCCCTGTTCTCCATGAGTTTTGAAAAATAATGGCCAGCGGTGCTGCTATCTCATCGGCCAATTCCCTCAGCACCCTTGGATGCAGTTCATCCGGCCCCATGGACTTGTGCACATCCAGCTTCTTTAAGCAGTCCCTAACCTAACTTTCCGTCACCAAGGGCCTCTCTTCTTCTCTCCAATCTGCCATACCCATGGTAGTGGGCTGGGAGCTGACTCTGCCTGTGAAAACTGAAGCAAAAAAAGCATTGAGCACTTCAGCTTTTTCTTCATCCTCTGTCACGAGGATGCCTGCCCCATTCAGCAAGGGACCTACACCATCCCTGATCCTCTTCTTGTTATTAACATACTTGTAGAACCCCTTCTTGTTATCCTTTACATCCCTCGCTAACTGCAGCTCCATTTGTCCTTTGGCCTTTCTGATTTTATCCCTGCAGTCCCTAGCAATATCTTTATATGCCTCCTTGGTCATCTGACCAAGCTTCCACTTCCTGTAAGCTTCCTTTTTATGTTTAAGCTCAGAGCAGAGTTCTCTGCTAAGCCATTCTGGCTGCCTCACATGTTTGTTCTTTCTCCTAACTGGAATGGCAACTTCCTGTGCCCTTAGCAGGGTTTCTTTAAAATATAACCAGCTTTCTTGGACTCCTTTCCCCTTCAGATTAGCTTCCCAAGGGATCCTGCCCATCAGTTCCCTGAGGGAGCAAAAATCTGCTCTTTTGAAGTCCAGGGTTTTTGTTTTGCTTCTTTCCTTCCTTCCTTTAATGAGCATCCTGAACTCAACCATGTCATGGTCACTATTGCCTAGCTTGCCATTTACCTCTACGTCCCTGATCAATTCTTCCCTGTTTGTGAGCAGCAGGTCGAGAGGTGTAAAGCCCCTAGTTGGTTCCTCCAGCATTTGTACTAGAAAGTTGTCCCCAACACACTCTAAAAACTTCCTGGATTGCCCATGCACTGCTGTATTGGCCTCCCAGCAGATGTCAGGGTAATTGAAGTCCCCCATGAGCACCAGGGCCTGTGATCTAGAAGCTTCCGCTAGTTGTCCATAGAACACCTCATCCACCTCCTGCTTCTGGTCTGGTGGTCTATAGCAGACCCCCACCACAACATCCCCCTTGTTGCTTTCCCCTCTCAATGTAACCCACAGACTTTCTATTGGCACGCTTCCACTTCCATAATGGAGCTCTGAGCAGTCACAGAGCTCTTTTACATATAGTGCAACTCCTCCCCCTCTTCTTCCCTGCCTGTCTTTCCTGAACAGTTTATACCCGTCCATGGCAGAGCTCCAGTCATGCAGACTATCCCACCACGTCTCCGTTATTCCTATGATATCATAGTTCCTTGCCTGCACTAGTACTTCCAATTCTTCCTGTTTATTTCCCAGGCTCCTCGCATTAGTGTATAGGCACCTAAGATACCCGGTCACTTGCCCTACTTTGTCAGTTTGATTTTCAATTCTATTACATATACCTCCTTGCATTTTTTCTTGGAGTCCTCCTCCCCCACTCTCCTCATGTGTTGGCGCTTCAGTGGAACATTTAAGACAATTATTTGATTCCCCCCCCCATGTTCCAACTACCTTCTCTTTTATTCCTGGTACTACAGTCCCAACACCCCCCAAGTTCCATCCCTTCCCCCAGATCTCCCACATTGCCACTTACCTGTGGGCTTTGGTCTCCTTCCCCCGTTGAACCTAGTTTAAAGCCCTCCTCACTAGGTTAGCCAGTCTGTGCCCAAACACACTCTTCCCCTTCCTGGACAGGTGAAGGCCATCTCTGCCTATCAATCCTCTGTCCTGAAACAGAACTCCATGGTCAAGGAAGCCGAATCCCTCCTGACCACACCATCTTCTCAGCCAGGCATTCACCTCTAGGATGCACCTCTCTCTCCTCAGGCCTCTAGCCTTGACTGGAAGGATCTAGGAGAACACCACCTGTGCTCCAAACTCCTTCACCCTCGCTCCCAGAGCCCTGAAGTCACCTTTGATCTGCTGAGGATCACCTCTCGCAGTATCATTGGTACCCACATGGATAAGAAGCATGGGGTAGTAGTCTGAGGGGCGGATGATTTTTGACAGTCCCTCCGTAACATCTCTGATACGGGCACCTGGCAGGCAGCATACCTCCCTAGAGGCCTTGTCAGGGCAACAGATGGGTGCCTCCGTTCCTCTCAGGAGGGAGTCCCCAATCACAACCCTACGTTTCCTCTTAGGTGAGGTGGCTGTGCTCTCCCCAGCCTCTGGGGTGGATGGCATCTCCTCTACCTCCTTCATCGTGTCCAGCACCACATAACAGTTCCTCACCACAATGGATGGTGGGATGTGAGCAGGTGTGGAGCACTGTCTGCTGCCAGAGGTGACCAGCTGCCACTGTCCTCCCTCTGCCATAGGCATCCCATCCGTTTCCAGAGCTGTGGCAGTAGCCCTTGGCACCGGGATAGGGACCTCCTCCTTGCAGGTCTCATCATGGACACTGTCAAGGAACTTTTCCAGGTCATGGATACTCCTGAGTCGTGACACCTTCTCCTGTAACTCTCCTAACTGTTTCTGGAGAGATGCCACTAGAAGGCACCTATCACATAGGCTCATCTCCCTAGCCTGATCATCAGTGGCAGGAAAATGAAGGCCACAGTCCTTGCAAATCCACACCAGGATCTGGGTGGAGATATCCATCATCAGACACTCTGTCTGGCTACAAACAGTGGCAAAGGAAACAGGAGGGGCACTGGCACCAGCAGTGCAGCTCCTCTTCACCATCTTGGCCTCACCAAACTCCTCCTCAAACTCCCTTGCAAACTCCCCTGTTTGCAGTCCTCTGGTCGTTCTAGCAGTGGCTTTTAAAGGCCTTCTCTGCCTAGGTCAGCCCTTGCCCCTTGCTAGTCACACAGGGGGCAGGCCAATCACAAGGCTGCTAGAGGCTGCTAGAGGCTGGTGATTAAAGGGGATCAGGGAACAATGGTGCAAACAGCCTCCACCCAATTACACAAGCACAGCCCCACAACTAACAGCAATCACCTGTAGGGAAAAAGACACAAGCAAATCACCTGGAGGGAAAAAGGCACAAACACACAGTCAGCAAATCACCTGGAGGGAAAAAGACACAGTCCAATCACTTATCTTGGACGCACCTGGCACCAACTCCTTCCCTCGCAGACTCCCTTGTTGGCAGTCCTTCTCAGAGGAAGGAGAAGGGGAAGGTGCCTAGCCTGACCAGCTCCTGCTCCTGCTCCTGCTCCTGCTCCCCCACTACCACCACCACCACCACCTCTACTGCTGTTCCTGCTCCCTCCTCCCTTGTTCCTGCTCCTGCTGCTGCTGCTGCTCCTGTGGCTGGCTGGCCTCTCTCCCTCCCACTCCCCTGCTCTGTGGGGAGGGGGGGGAGAGCTGGTGAAGAGGAAGAAGATCCACCAACACCATCTGGAGAAGACCAGCTCTCCTGCCAGACAGCCAGCTAGTCCCTGCTGCTGCTGCTGCTGCTGCTGTTACAGCTGGAGCCTGCTGCCTCTCCAAAGAGAAGAGAATACCACCACCACTGAGGGGAGGCCTCCAAAGACTCAGACTGTGCTGTTTGCGGCTGGGGGTGAGCTACCAAGAGACTCTAGACCTCTATACTACCACCACCACCACCCCCAGCTGCTGCTTCCCTGGCCTCCCCTCTCACCACCAAGAAGGCAGCAGGCTCCCACCAATTCAACACCTTTGGACTTTTTTTCTCAGCAGCAAGGACTATAGAACCACCTCTCCCTCAGCAGTAGCAGTCTCCCCTTCCTATAGTTCAGTCCCCCCCCCCTTTTTTTTCTTTTTTCCCCCCCTCACCCCCAGTGGCTGGAGGGCCTCCCACCCCTTTCCTTGCCCTCCAGCTGGCTCAGTGCTTCCTACCCCTCCCTACTCCTCACAGACCCCTCCCTGAAGCCCAGAGTTTGGTTTCTTTCCCTGCCCCACCCCATCCTTGAGAGTTTGTTCTTTTTTTGATTCCCTTGCCCCACCCTTCAGCCCCTATTGTTTTTTCTGCCCCACCCTTCATGTCCCTCAGCCCCAACCCTACACTGCCCACCCCCAGCCAGAGCTGGCCAGGTTCATAGAGTGTTAATTTCTTTTTTGTTCCCCCTCCCTGTGCACTGCACCCCCTGATACAATTGTGCTTCCCACCCCACCCAGTGCAGCCGGAGGAGCCGGCTCTGACTGACCCAGACAAGCCCCTTGTCCTTCCCTCCCTGGCACCCTCCTCCCTTGCCTGCAGCCTAGCAGGGAGGAGTGGTTGCCACCCCATAACTCCCATAAAATCCACCCCTCCCCCACCCTTTTCCCATTACCTGGTCCCCCCACCCACCCATTTTGCTCCTTACCCCAGTCTACCCCCCCCAGGTATCCCCTCCTGTTCTTGCCACTCCGAGAACATGGAGACCTCCCCTGCTCCCTCTGAACCTCTCCCAGAGCCTGCTCCCCCCTCTCTCCCTGCGGCTGTCCCCTTGACCACTGCTGCCACTCCTTCCACCTCCGGTGCCGCCACTAGGGCGCCTGAGGCAGCGGGCACGGGAGGGGCCTCCGCTACTGCCGCCCCGACCACCTCAGCCGGGAAAAAAAGTAAGGGGAAAAAGGCGAGCAAGGGCTCTGCTGCTCCTGCAGCCCCACCACCGGCTGCGGCCCCTTCTTCCCCTGCCATTCCCTCCACCAGTTCTGGGGGTCTTTCTGCCCCCAGAACGTACGCCCAGGCGGCTGCCACCTCTCCACCCACCGCCACAACATCAGCCCGCACCGCCTCCTCGAATTCGACCTCGGGGGGCCGGGGCCCCTTCCCCTCTTTGACCAGGAGGCACGGTGTCCGTTGCCTCCTGGTGGCTGCCTCGCCCCACGTCGAAACGTACGTGCGGGCGATGGCGAGGGTGGTGGGGCCCTCGGCCATTGTGGCGGCCTCCAAGATGTTCGGGAAGATGGTATTCTTCCTGGCATCGGAGGCCGCCGCACAGGAGGCGGTGGTCAGGGGCTTGGCGGTGGGGGGCGTCCACGTGCCGGTGGAGCCCCTGGAGGACCTGGGCGTACGGGTGGTCCTCACCTCCGTTCCTCCCTTCCTCCCCAATGCTGCCCTGCTTCCCCTCCTCTCCACCCTGGGGAAGCCGATATCCATCATCAGCCCTCTCCCACTGGGCTGTAAGGACCCCGCCCTCCGTCACGTTCTGTCCTTCCGCCGGCAGGTGCAGATCCAACTGCCGCCGGCGGGGGCGCGTGACGGGGTGGCACTGGAGGGGTCCTTCATGGTGCCCCATCAAGGGGCCCATTATAAGATTTTTTATTCTTCGGGGGAGGCCCGGTGCTTCCTCTGTAGGGCCACGGGGCACGTCCGGAGGGACTGCCCCTTGGCCCAGCATGACGAGGGAGCAACTGGGCCCCCCGGAGCTGATACGGGCGCCGGCCACACCACCGCCGGCGACCCAGCCCACCCGGCCACTCAAGCTGCCTCTCCTCCATCGAGGGACACAGCTGCCGCTGCCTCTCGGGACGTGGGGTTGACAGCCCCACCATGCCCGGAGGAGCGGCCGGGCCCCGTCGCCACCTCCACTGAACCATCTGGGACGGGGCCCAGAGAGGAGAGAGCAGCGGCCGTGGTGGAGGCCCCAGATACGGGAGAGGGCGCACCCCAGGGGGAGGGTTCCCGTCCCCTTGATGTCCCTCCCCTGGTTCCTTCTCCCCACGAGCCTTCGCCCTTGCCGCCTGTTCCCGCCCCTGCTGGCCGGCCCTCAGGCACCATCTTAGAGGGCCAAGTTCTCCCCCAGAGGACGCGCAGCAAGAGAAAGAAGGCTCTGTCCCTCCCCAGCGTACCAGATGGGGAGGAGGCCCCCCGGAAGTCTTGGCGGGGGGCTGAGGGTGACAAGCTTACTGATGAGCCGCTTGCTGCGCCCTCTGGGGAGGTCCAGCAGGAGGCCTCGGCTGAGGAGATGGAAGCAGTAGAGGAGGGGAGCAGCACTGCCCCCTCCCAGGAGGCCCCTATCGATCCCTCTCCTGGGGAGGCTGCGGATGGAGCCACTTCTGCCCCTCTGGAATCTCTTATCACATCTACGGCTGAGGCAGAGGGGGGCTTAGGCTCCATCTACGCAGAGATCGAGGCCCTGGGTCTGACCTTGGCAGCCGCAAGGGAGGACGACCCTCTGCCAGCGGGCCTTGATCTGGGTGGCAATAACGTTTCGCCACCCCCTCCTTTATCCCAGACCCTACCTGAATCCCAACCTCTATCTGCTGTCCCTACTCCTATCCCGGGGACACCCCCGGGTTGCTTCACCTGCCCGGCTGCTCTGTCTAATTCAACGGCGGCTCCATGGAGCCGTGAGCACGGGCGTGTTCTTGGCGCGGTTCACCCCTCGCCCCGACACCTGCCCCTTATGCGGTGTGAGGGAGACCCTGGCATACGTCTATTTAGACTGTGCCAGGTTGCAGCCCCTTTTCCGGCTCCTCCAGAACCTCCTCTTGAGGTTCTGGCTGCACTTTTCCCCACACATGTACCTTTATGCACTCCCCATCTGTGGCCCCACCAAGTCACAGGACCTCCTCGCCAACCTCCTCTTGGCTTACGCCAAAGTGGCCACCTATAAAACTCGGGAGAGGAGGTTGGCAGAGGGAGGGGCCTGCAACTTTGGGGCCTATTTCCGCTCCCTCGTCCGTGCATGTCTCCAGGCAGAGTTCCTCTGGGCGGCGTCCGCTGGCTCCCTCGACACCCACCCCCCGGGATCCTTCAATAGGACACACCTGGCACCAACTCCTTCCCTCGCAAATTCCCCTGTTTGCTGTCCCCTGTTCACAAGCTCAGTCACAGAAAACTGCAAAGAATGGGGCAGATGATTGTCAAAACTGGTAATTACTCTAATAATTAGATTCACCAAATCAGCAACAAAACAGCTTCTACAAGACTTTACTCGTTACCTACTCCCCCAATCATATCTCCCTTAAAGTAATCCCGCCTTGCGCTCCCACCCAGAAAGATAAGTCAAATATGGTGAAGATTATTTAAAATCTTATCGACCATATATAAATTGTACCAATCCCAATCACGAAGACACATTGCCCACCATTGGGACCACAATTGGGCCCTACGAACTGCATCCAAGGGTGCTAAGGGAATTGGCCGATGAGATAGCAGCACCGCTGGTCATTATCTTTCAAAACTCATGGAGAACGGGGAAGGTGCCAGAGGATTGGAAAAAAAGCAAATATAGTGCCTATTTTCAAGAAAGGGAAAAAGTAGGATCTGGGGAATTACAGACCAGTCAGCCTCACCTCAATCCCTGGAAAAATTATGGAGCAGGTTCTCAAAGAATCCATCCTAAAACACTTAGAGGAAAATAAAGTGATCAGGAACAGTCAGCATGGATTTACCAAAGGTAAATCATGCCTGACCAATCTCATTACCTTCTATGAGCAGATGACTGGTTTTCTGCATGCAGGAAGAACCGTTGATGTGATATACCTTGATTTTAGCAAGGCTTTTGATACAGTTTCCCACAGCATTCTCATTGGCAAATTAAGGGAGTATGGGTTGGATAGATGGACTATAAGGTGGATAGAAAACTGGCTAGATCAACGGTTTCAGCGTGTAGGAATCAATGGTTCCATGTCTAGCTGGCAACCAGTAACGAGTGGTGTGCCCCAGGGGTCGGTCCTGGGGTTGGTTCTGTTCAACATTTTCATCAATGATCTGGATGATGGCATAGACTGCACTCTCAGTAAGTTCGCGGATAACACCAAGCTGGGGGGAACAGTAGACACGTTGGAGGGCAAGGACAGGATTCAGGGAGACCTAGATAAATTGGAACAGTGGGCCAATAGAAGTCTTATGAGGTTCAATAAGGACAAGTGTAAAATCCTGCACCTGGAATGGAAAAACCCCATGAACATTCAGCTAAGTAACAGCAGTGTAGAAAAGGACCTGGGGGTCATGGTGGATGGGAAGCTAGATATGAGTCAGCAGTGTGCTCTTGCTGCCAAAAAGACCAATGGCATACCGGGCTGCATCAAAAGAAGTATTACCAGCAGATCAAGGGACGTGATCATTCCCCTCTATTCTGCACTGGTGAGGCCACATCTAGAATACTGTGTTCAGTTTTGGGCTTCTCACTACAAAAAGGACAGGGACATGCTAGAGAGAGTTCAGAGGAGGGCAACCAAAATGATTAAAGGGCTGGAGCACAAGCCCTATGAGGAAAGACTGAAAGCATTAGACTTATTTAGTCTGCAGAAGAGAAGATTGAGGGAGGATTTGATAGCAACCTTCAACTACTTGAAGGGATGCTCTAAGGAAGATGGAGCTTGACTGTTCTCGGTAATAACAGAGGACAGAATGAGGAGCGATGGTCTCAAGTTGTGGTTAGGGAGGTTGAGGCTGGATATTAGAAAAAACTTTTTTACTAGGCGAGTTGTGAAGCCTTGGAATGAGCTGCCGAGGGAGGTGGTGGAATCTCCATCTTTGGAGGTGTTTAAGGCCCGGCTGGACAAAACCATGACTGGGATGGTTTAGTGGGAGTGGTCCTGCCTCTAGCAAGGGATTGGACTAGATGACCTATGAGTTCCCTTCCAACCCTATGATTCTATGATTCTATGTTAATGAGTATTTCCGATCTAAGCCAAATACATACTTTCAATCAATTCTTATTAACCAAACAAAGATTTATTTTAAAAAAAAGAAAAGAAAGAATACTACATATAGACATGAATAAAGTTCTCAGGTCAGATTCACAGCAGAGATGATGAACTACTGAGTTGCAAAAAGTTCCTGCAAAATCAATTCCATAGGTTATTATCCAATAAAGAATCCATATGAAAATTAGCAGGGTAATCCAGACTGGAGCTGGAGACCTCATGCTCGTGACTCAAGCTTCCCCTGACCAAGTTGAAATAGATCTGCGATGATAGAATCAAGGCCCTAGAGTTTTTATAAACCTCTGACTGGCTATCAGTAGCTCCTGACAGCAGGGATTCCTTGAGTGAGGAAGAGTTAATCACTGTGACTTGGAAGTGAAACCTTCTGTCCTGTGTAGACATAGGTAATTTGTTGCATTCATCAGCATAAGGTAATTATCCATTAGATAGTTCATAGACAGTTTAGTAGACACTTCAAAGAGAAACATAGGCAATGATATTAGTATACCCAAGTTTCATCTAAATGCTAATATCCCCTTTTAATCAATGTAATATAGTAACAGAGAGGAACTGACTGGTTACATTATTAACATCTAACAAAATACTGATAAACACAGACAAATGCAATCAATACCTCCTTCCAATTCTCTAGCAACACAAATACACATTTTAAAGCTCTAGCCTACTGAGCATGGCCTTGTTAGCTATTTATAAGGAACAGGCCTAATTACTACTTATATTCTTTTCTAGTATGTCTTAAATTTGGGTCATTTAGTCCGCTTTGCTTAGCCCTATTGTTGGGATAATTTTTGTGTTACCATTCACTGTTAAAACATTGTACAGCGCTTCCCCAGAGGAAGCTGTCAGAAGTTAAGAAGTTTCTGTAAGTTACGAATGTGGGTTTGTGAATAGAGGCTAACTAAGTCGCCACTGCAGGATCTGGGCAGTCTGCCAAGAGCTCAGGTCTGCCTGGCAACAGCAGCATCCCGAGAGGGAACAAGCAGGCTGGAAGGTTCCGAGGTGCCTGCTCAGAAGGTGGAGAACTCTCTCGAACTTTGGGGGACTTGACATGACTGAAAGGGCGCGAAAGAGGGGATGCGCCACGGGCCCCTCTGATTGGCCAGCAAAACATATTTAAGGGGGTTTTCCCGCCAGACTGGGAAGAGACTTGTCGGTGTGTGAACTGCTTGATGTGCCTGAAGAATGATTAAAAGCCTCCCTGAGGTGTGGAGAACTGGAGTTGGCTTAAGTCTCTGACTCAGGGGGCCAGAGACTCGGACACCCACCCTCGAGGTTGTAGGCTGAAGAGGACCTTCTTCTGGAAGTCCCCGAAGAGGCAGAGGCCAGGACTTTGGTAAGAAGCTGCCCTGCTTGTATAGACTTTGTGAGAGGGGCGAGAGACTTTTAATACAGGACCCCGGGGCACCAGAGCTCTGAAGCAGACGACCCAAGCCAGGACCTGGGAACAGGAGATCAACGGCAGAACCAGCCGAAGAAAAACTGTGAGCAACTCCTAGGTGCCAGAAGGGCACCAAGAAGGAGAGGGATTCCCCCTCCCCCATCCTTCATGGTTATGTTTGAGTGTTGTTAATTTAGTGGGGTTAATGTTCATGTTATACTTACCTTGTGTTAATTTAGTGGGGTTTATCCTCCCTTGAATAAACTATTGTGTTTGGACTTCAAGTGTCTGTCTCTGGTGGGGTGACCTCCTCAGATCTTAAGGGTGACAGGGTGATAGACACCTGAAAGGTGGGTACGAACCTGCGGGAGCCCAGGTTATTTATTCAATACTTGGGGCCCAAAGGAAAATTTCTTTTACACTATGTGGTTCAGCAGCACGGATGAGCTATTAGAGTCAATGGAAAGATATTGAGACAACTGAGAATTTCCTCACATTGAATATCTACAGTGACTGAAAAGAAAAACCACACCTACAAACCCTTTCAAAATGAAACGGCTTTGACATGAAATCTATCCAGAACCTGATGAACAGATTCTAGGCAAAAAGCTATCTGTGAAACACTGGATCCCATCTATAGCTAGGGGATATGCTGAAAAAACTGTTCAATGGCAATAGATATTGTATAAATAGGAATTTTATCTAATACAGAAGTGAAAATCCTGAAGCTGTGTTTTTATGTTTATTTTCAGCATGTTTGCTTACCCCCACTATTTCATTTTTTGAATCTGATTTTTCTATAAAATAAACTTTTTATTTTTACCCCAAGTAAGTCCCTAACATGCAAACTATATGGAGTGTGTTTGCTATACAGAACTGGTGATTGAAGGGCTGGTTTCATGCCTTTGAGGATGGCAAGAGAGAGAGAAAAGGATTAGGGGGCTGGGGAGGCAGGAAACAAACAGAAAAAAGGTGAGACCTGAGCGGGGAAGGTGAGTACCAAATCATGATGTGGGGGTGTGGACAAGGCAGCTACCAGAAAGCAAGAGGCTTTAAACTGAAGCTAAGTCCAGAGACCTTGCATCCAAGGGTTTTAAAAGAGCTAGTTGAGGAATTTGCAGACCCTTTAATGTGGATTTTCAGTAACTCTTGGAGCACTGTAGAAGTTCCGGATGACTGGGTGGGGAGGGAACAAACAGTGAAAGGGGGCTCTGGGTACTGCAAGTGACATGATAGCAAAGGAGGGCCTGTGTGAGCAGGATGGGCAAGCAAATATATTGCAATGGGGGCCTTGGGTGGAGTAGCTGACTTCAAGTGGGCTTGCAACTGACTTCAAGTGGAGCGGGATCAGATCCTTTGCAAACACTAGGTATGCTTTTTATGTGGCCCACATCACCACAGCATCTGAGATGCTCACAAAATTAATCAACTGTACTTGTAAAACTATATATTCATGGAGTTTTAAGGCAAAAGAATGCTTATGGTCATCTAATCTTATCTTCTGCATAACATAGGCCAAAGCATTTCTGCAATAATTTCAGCACCAAGCCTATGACTTCTGGTTGAACAACAGCAAATATTTTTAAGTCTTCGAATCTTGATTAAAAGACTTCAAATGATAGAGAATCCACCACATCACTAAGTAAGTTCTTCCAGTGGTTAATCACCCTCGCTTCGCTTTGGTAAGAAGTTCAATCTATTTATCTTAAGTCTTTTGTAAGGCTGATTTCCTATACCTTGAATCACTGTTGTGGTTTTTGAGTTTTTATCTGAACACTTCACAATTTTTAAACAAATTTCTTCTCTCTTCCCTTTAGCGGCTAGGCTTTGTTAATTTTGTTTTGCCTTTTCATGCTGTTAGTATCGCATCACTGCAAAGGTAAAGGCAAGATCAAAACACTAGATTTTGGAACTTCTCTGAGGGTGTCAATAAGTGGATGGTGGCTGCCCAGTCTCTGTCTCCACTTTGAAACCCATCTGGCTGAGGTGGCAGCTTCATTATAAGCTACAGTCAATCAGACACCCCCAGTTTCAGGATTGGCTATGGAGTTCTAAAGAGGGGCTGTTGGAAATCCCAACTGTCACCCCAGTGGATGGTGGGGAGTTTTGTTGTCCAGTCCCTGCAGTGAAGCAGCCAGGACAGGGCTTTGCAGCCTCCAGCCATCACTCACCACCAGCTTGATACTTGCTGTCTGCTCCACACTTCCTACCCAGCCATCGCCAACCACCCACCCTACTGCTCCCACCCAGTTAGCCATAGCCCAGCTGACAATCGCCCACCTTTCCCCTTGCCATCACCTGTTGCTTAGCCTGTCCTTCCCAGCTGCCCCTTGCCACCTACCCTGCTCAGCTGTCACCTGAAACCTACCCTACCTCTCCTTGTCCAGCCATCGTCTGACACCTACTTTACCCTTCTCACCTAGGCAGCTATCACCTACCTTTTCCTGCCCAGCTGTTGCCCACCACATACCTTTCCCTTCCTTTTCCTGTTTGTCCATTGCCATCACCTACCCTTCCAGAGAGGTAGCAGCCATCAGTTATGTGATGAATATGAGACTCCATATGTTCAGAACCAGAGGTTCCTTGGGCATTAGTTGCTGCTGGTTCAAGCTGTACTTCACGTCTGCTCCCTATACAATACAGACCAACAAAAAGAGAAATATTGTCTAACTTCATTCCAGTTATTATAATAATCCAACAATGCTCTTCTAGTACCCACTTCACACTTCTCCTCCATTATCTTCTGGTCAATGGGCAAACAATACATTCTTCCCACCACACTCAGCCCTTAAAGGGAGGAGTTAGAAACTCCCAGCTCTGGTTGGTAAATATCTGGTAATAGTATGGATAAGACTTGCTTTTAAGCATCTGACCACTGATGAAGGTTTTAAAAGCTGCCATAACTGTCCTGTGGTGCTGCCCCAGTAAGTAATAACCACTAGATAAGCAACAGCAGGAAGATAGAGTATTATAGATTTTGTCTATATACAGTGGAACCCCATTTATTTGATCTAATTGCAACTAGGGCCACTCCAGATAATAAAAAATTCCAATAATCAGGAGAATGGGGAGGGCTCAGGCTGTCAGACTCCCAGCACCTGTTAGTCCAGCCATCTGACAGTCAAGGCTAACAGCCAGAGCTTTGCTGCCTGGGGCTGACATTCAGAGCCCTTTCACATGGTTCACTTAATATGGAAAGCCAGATAATAGGTGCTCTGATAAACAGGGTTCTACTGTAATTTTTGAGGGTACAAAATGGTAGGTAACTAGAAACAAGAGACATATCTACACTAGGTATACCAGTATACCATCCCAGCAAGGTGCATCATCTCCTGTAGTCATAGTGTATACCAGCACAATGGCAGTTTTTCAAGCATAGTTTACACCCCCACAAGTGAAACAAGTGATATCAGCAAAGTACAGTCTGCACCACAGAGTTCTGCTGACAGAGCAGGAATTATAACTCTTCCCGTTCGTGATCAGCATGGCTAGGCCATCAGAAATCTGTGTAGTGTAGAAAGCGTAATGTTAATCTGAAGCTAGGTCCAGATATCTTGCATCCAAGAATTTTAAAAGAGTTGGCTGAGGCACTTGCAGGCCTCTTTCATGTTGATTTTCACTAACCTTTGGAGCGCCATGGAAGTTCCAAAAACTTGGGTGGTGAGGGCGGGGGGGGGGGAGGGAATCATGTTTTATCTTTTTTTTTTAAAAGGGTAAATAGAAGGACTTACGTAATTATACAGTCTGACATCAATCCCACACAAAATAATGGAGTGACTGATACAGGACTCAATTAATGAAGAACTAAAGAAACGTAATGCAATTAATGCAAATTGGCATGGGTCCATGGAAAATAGATCCTGTCAAATTAAGATGATAGCCTTCTTAATGAGATTACAAGTGCGGACGGTAAAGGTGATAAGGTTGGCATTATATACTTAGGCTTGTGTAAGCCATTTGACCTGGTACTGCAAAACATTTTGATTAAACAAGCAGAAGAATATAAAATAAACATGACCCACGTTAATGGATTAAAAACCAGCTAACTGATACCTCTTAAAATGTAAATGGGGGAGTCATCACCAAGCATGTCTGTTCCCAGCAGGATCCAGTTCTTGGCCATACATTATTTAACATCTTTAACAATGACCTGGAAGAAAATATAAATCATCACTGATAAGGTTTGGGGATGACCCAAAAATTCAGGAAGTGATTAATAAGACAAGTCTGATTCAGGGTGATTTGGATCACTTGGTAAACTAGTTACAAGCAAACAATATGCAATTTAATACAGCTAAATGCAAATGTATACATCTAAGAACAAATAATGTAGACCTTACTTACAGGATAGAGGAGATCTATCTGAGACAGCAGAGATTTGGGTGTCCAGGTGGATAATCAGCTGAACATGAACTTCCAATATGATGCTGTGACTAAAAGAGCAAATGCAGTCCGGGGATGCTAAACAGAAGACTCCTGAGTAAGAATAGAGAGATTTTTTAACTTCTGTATTTGATAATGCTGTGACTACTGCTAGAATAGTGGAAGCACTTTAGAGAAAAGCTGTAAGAATGATTAAAAGATAGAAGGCATGCTTTATAGTTATAGATTCAAGGAACACAGTCTATTTAGCTAAAAGAGAACATTAAGGAGTGAGTTGCTTACTGGTGATTTGCTGTTATCCAGCAAGTCAGATTATATGATTACAATAGTTTCTGGTGGTCTTAAAACCTATACTGTAGCCTGGCTATGTAGAAAGCAATATTTAATGGCTGGGATTGGGAAATAAATTGACATTCTGAAGTGTTTGGCTTGGGAAAGAAGTGGCTGCTTGCTAAACGGAAGATATGTATCATGGACAACTGAACTATTCTACATGTACTATCTTACATGGAAATATGTAGCCTTGAATTAACAATACTGAGAATGTAATTTATTTTACAAATATTTAATTCTTTATTCCCCCCCATGTTTAATAACATTAAATAAATAATTGACTTATTCAACAGTTCCATGCACATGAGAGTACGTAGAGTGGGAGAGGAGAAGATCTTCCAGTACTCTGCTTAGGCTTCCATGCCACTGGAGGGACATAATGCTGTCTTTCATTCTAGTGCGTGTAACCCAGAAACTGCGTGAGTGAACAGCTTCCTGTTCTAGTGAGGCTACCTGCAAATCTGGGAGAACACAAAGAGATATGAACAATTATAAGCTTGTTTCTAAAGTCCTTGGTAAAAAGTAAAATTAAACCATGATTTTTAAATAAGTAAAGTTCATGATGGCTTTGTTGGGGGACATACATCTACCTTCAAAGCGCAGGCCACTCAATGAAAGATCTGACCAATGTCAGAGCAGATTGTGATTACTTAAGCCTTGCAATAGGCCAGGCCTTAAGATTCTATCTACTGGGAGCAGAATTCAAGTTTTGTACAAACTAGCAAGTTTTTGCATCAAAACAAGCCCACCATATACACCTGAAGGCTCGTTTTTGTATCAAAACTGCTGTTTTCATGCAACAATGCCACCTGTGCAAGAGTCATAGCACCTTTTGTACAAATACTTTTGTGCAAAAGATTGGGTGTGAACGTTGACTAATTTTTCTGCTGCAGTAAATTGCCTCCAGAAATGTCCTAGAATGCCAAGCCTGACCACTCTGGTCTTCTGCTTGCACTAAGCTGCTGTGGTGTGACTAGCCTCTCCCTCTTGTAAGTCCTGAGAATTTCTCCTGTTGTCACTTCCTGTTTGTTCAGCGTGGAAAATGAGCATGTTCAGAGGAGACAATGGCAGTTCTGCATGGCAAACGTTCTCCCACCTGGAGCACAGCAATGCTGCTGGAACCTGATCAGTATCTGAGGAGAGCCTGCCATGCAGGCGCACCTATGTGTCAACAGGCAGAACTTTGACAGTTATGGAGAGATTTCTTGTGCCATGTCAGAACTACCAGAAAGCCAGGGAGGCAAACCATCAGTCTGACTCAGCATCAGCTACATGCTGATTTTACAAGGAGCTGGAACCCATCTTGTGCAGGGATCCCACATCCAGTCCCAAAACTCCTGTAGACACATCTGTGTTCCCAGAGTCAGCGGATACTGGAGCAAATCATGACAAGTGTCCTCCACTGAGAGCTCACTGAAAATTTCCAAGACGTACCCCCCCCCACACACACACACACCCAATTCTCGGCCTCAGATTTCTCAGCAAAGCAGACGTGTTTCCTCTCGCATAGAAGACCACTCTCCCTTGCCAGCTGGAAAGCACGTTACTGGGCACCATTGTGGTACGCAACTCTGCAGCATGGGGACCCAGTTTAAATCTGCTGGCATGCAGGATGCGCCTTCTAGCTTCCTGTTTACTTTAAGAAGTGAGATATCAGGCTCTGCATCCACCTCCTGTGGAAAATGGGACACAGATTGAGACTGATAGTAAAACTGCATGCTCGTTGACTGCCCAAGTGAGCACCCCTCTCCAAAGCCCCAGAATTCAGATCAAATGAGTGTTCTTGACCCCTATGTGCAACTTACCATTTTTAGCTTAAGCATGGAGCTACACTGGCCTCAGGGTGATGATGACAGTGTAATGTTGTTCTCAAAGTGTTGTTATCTCTACTTGGAGGAATGCAAGAACAATTCCTTTATTCATTATGTTTCATTTTCATAGAAATGACCTTCACAGGCTGATGTCCCACGCCTGCCAACTGCCTCAGATAGATAAGGAAGCAGCCACACTGAAGCAAGGAGGGCATGTTCCAAGAGCTCCTACAGTTCAATGAGATATCCAGGAGAGAAAACAGGGCTTGGAGACAGGAGCACAGACAGGACTGCAAAGAAAATTTTAGGAGGAGACAAGAACATAAAGATTTATTGCCTAATGTGCTGAAAGAGCAGACAGAGCTACTAGAGACAATGGCTGCTCTCCAGTTACAGTTGCTACATGCTTGCCTCCCCACTTCAGACACACCACCAGTTTCTCAGACCCTCCCACTAAACATTCCTATAAAGATGGAAAACCCTCTTGGTTCAATCTCATCTCTACCCCTTCACATAGCTACCAGAATGAGTCCCGGACATACATGCACCTGTAACACCCTACAACACCCCATACAATCACAACTCTGCATCCTCACTGTTTCCTGACCACTATTTCTTGTTTAATAATAAAAGAATGCTTAAATCATGCAATCTTTATTCATTCAGAAACAATATTTGTTCATTCATAGACAATGTTTAGTCATGTGATCACAAGACGTTCTCCTGCTGCTGCAGTGCCCTGCAGATTTTCAAAATCACATTCTCACACAGTGATTTATACATGCTATACTTATGGGTTTTCATTATTGAAATGCTCCTTCAGTGCCTCCCTTATGAATGTGGTTCCCCACTGTGCACCCCTAATAACCTTAGCATTTGGATGCTCATACACACCTGCAAGGTGATCAGTCTTTGTGGTCCACCTGGGGGAAATTTCTGTCCCTTACTTTCACAGAGGTTGTGGAAGACAGAACAAGCGGCTATAATGGCTGGAATATTGTCCTCATTTAAGTCAAGCTTTCCATATAAGAACTTCCAGCGTCCTTTGAGTCTCCCAAAAGCACGCTCTGGAGTCATTCTGCACTACTCAACCTGTAACTGAACCACTCCTTGCTGGGATCCAAGTTGCCCCTGTAGGACTTCAAGAGCCATGGCATCAGTGGGTAGGATGGGTCTCCTAGGATTCCTAAGGGCGTCTCCACACCCCCAACTCTAAGTTTTCCCTCTGGGAAGAAGGTCCCTGCTTGTTACATCCAGTAAAGCCCTGTTTTCCTGAAGATAAGTGAGCATCACGCACCTTTCCTGACCAATAACCACTGTTATCTGTGAAACATTGCAGATCATCCACAAGTGCCTGCAGTAGCATGGAGAAGTATCCCTTCCTATTTATGGACTTGGTTGCAAGATGCTCTGGAACCAAAACTGGGATGTGTGTGCCATGGACTGCCCCCCCCCCGGGTTAGAGAATCACATGGCTGCAAATCCATCTACTGTCTCATGCACATTGCCTGGAGTCACAGTGCTTCATAGCAGAACACAATTGATGGCCATGCTCATTTGTGACAGCATAAACCCAATGGTGAACTGCCAACTCCAAACTAATTTGCAATTGACCAGCAGCAGTGCGGAGTTGCTGGCTTCCACAGCAATTGCAACATGTTTCTCCAGGGTCATGGCAGGTCTCATTCTGGTGTCCTTGTGTCACAGGGCCAAGGCAAACTCCCCACACAGTTCCATGAAGGGGGATTTACACATTCAAACGTTCTGTAGCCACTGCTCGCCATCCCAGACCGGCATAATAATGCAGTCCCACCACTCAGTGCTTGTTTCTTGCAACCAGAAGTGATGGTGCACAGTGTGCAGATGCTCCATGAAAGAAAACAGCAATGCAACGCTGTTGGTCTGCACGGCACTCAGCAGGTCCGGCTCTTCCAATTCCTATTTTGATTTGGAGCTCAAGATATATTGTGTGACCAGCTGAGATGTGTTCATAATGCTGCAAGTGATAGTGGAGAGTAGAGCTGGATCCGCATTTTCAGAGACACAGGAAGTAGTGGGACAACCTTGAAAAGCAGCACAAGATGCTAGTAACAACATTCAGTGATGGCAAAGAAATGCAGTCCCATGGGAACTTGAAAATTTACCCAAGGTGCTTTGCGGTCTTTTCCTTCACCCCAGGATTCCTAACGTTGGAAGTTGATGAGTGGCACGGTGGGATAGGTGCCCACAATGTACTGCTCTTACTGGCAAAAAGTCAAAGAACAGTGTGGACGCTCCTTTGAGATACAAGGTGTGTCATGTAGAAGCGCGTAGGTGCTATATGTATTGTGCTTTTCTTTTAACACAAAAATACTTCAGCAAAAATTCTCTAGTGTAGACATGACTTCAGTGTTTTCTAGATTGGCTGGTGCTCTGTAGGTGGCAGGCCCCGCAGTGAATGTCCCTGATTCATCCTGCCCTCTCCCTTTCTGTTCCTTACCTCTAGGTTTTGTCTACACTACAAATATAAAACAAACAAGGAGTCCTGTGGCACTTAAAGACCAACAAATTTGTTTTATCATCTGGGCTTTCGTGGGAGAAATAAATTGGTAGTCTTTAAGTGCCACAGGATTCCCTCTTTGTTTTGCTGAACATGGCTACCCCTTTGGAACTACAAAAATAAGTCCACCTACTTTAGGCCAGCTTACAAGTGGTGCCTAATGTCCCAACTACCCTCCTTTGGGTAGTGTTGTGCATCCTCAGTAGGAGTGCTTCCACTGACTAGAGAAGGGCAGTGTGGGGAGCTGACAGCTTAGCCTTTCAGCTCTGTTGACAGGTGCTTGCCAGGCTCCTGGAGGACAGCCCTCCTCTCCTTTGCCTCCCAATTCACAGCTGGGACCAGCATCCAGCCACCTGGGATTTTCACCCCACCTCCCAGCTTTCCAGAGTAACAGGGATCAGCTGGGCTTTAGCTGCCCCCCCTTCTTGTCATTTCACACCATGAAATTGACAGGAAACCCAATTTCCTATCATAATGACAAGGACAGCCAACATAAAGGATACTCAGTCTGCACTAAGGCCTTGTCCGCGTTAGTACTTTTACTGGCAAAATTTTGTCATTCTGGTTTGTGAAGAAAACATACTCCTGAGTGACATAAGCTTTTCTGGTATAAATGCTTCCATAGCTACATTATAGTGCCAAGTTCCAAAGGGGCAGCCGTGTTAGTTTAGTAAAGCAAAAAAAAAAAGCAAGGAGTCTTGTGGCACTTAAAGACTAACAGATCATGCAATAAATAATTCTATTAGTTTTTAAGTGCCACAAGACTCCTTGCTTTTTTATTACACTGCCAGAAGAGAACTCCCCTGCAAACATAATAAAACCACCCAAAGAAGCAGCTGTTGCTATAACGCTGGGAGAGTCCCACCAACATAGGAGAGTCTACACAAGCATTTATGCTGCTGGCATTTTTTTTTTTTTTTTTACCCCTTTCCCCCATGACTACAGTTACCAGATACCAAAGCCTGGAAAGGAGGACAGGGAAGTAGGAAAAGGAAGCCACTGGAAGACCCGAGAGGAAAATACAGTATTAATGTAATATTCTTCTGTTTTTAGGGGGGCCTGGAACGCTTCCCCCTAAAAACAGGGTGCTCCAGCATACTTTAACCGCTGTAAGTAAAAAGCCAGACAAAAACATGTGTTTTTAAAATGCCTGCTGGGCAGAGGACATGAAGGTAAAAAGGAGGCCATGTCCTCTTTTTGTTGAGGGTTACCATCTGTCAGGCAAGGTGAGGTGTTCTCCTTTTTACCTTCATGTCCTCCATCCTGTGGGCATTTTAAAACACATGGTTTTGTCTGGCTTTTTCCTTATACGAGTTAAAGTATGCAGGAAGGCCCCAGAACACCCTATTTTTAAGGGCAAGCATGCCAGGACCCCTCAAAAGCAGATGCAGTGTGAGCTGACCCCATGTTTTACACACCCCTGCATTTATTTTCATCCAATTCTGTAAGTTCTCCCTCTTCAAAGCATCTGACCAAGTGGGATATTCTCCCACAAAAGTGATAAATAAATGTTAGTCTGTAAGTGCCACCAGGCTCCTTGCTTTTTGTTTTGCTAAAAACAGACTATTCCATTAATGCTACATTTTCTCCACACGTCCTCTGATGTCCTTTTCGTACTTCCCTGTCCTCCTTTCTGTGCTTTGGTATCTGGTCACCTTACTTTGGCCGGACATCCGATAACCCTAGCCACGGCTAGGGCTACCAGATACCACAGCATGAAAAGGAGGACATTGGAGGACCCATGGAGAAAGTGGAGTATTAATGCCATAGTCTTCCATTTTTAGGGGGCCCTGGTGCGCTTCCCCCTCCAAATAGGCTGCATCCTTTTAACCCCTGGAAGTAAAAAGCCAGCCAAAATCCTGGATTTTTAAAATGTCTGTCGGCCGGAGGACGGGAAGGTAAGAAAGACATGTCCTCCTTTGGCCTGACATCTGGTAACCCTAGCCGGGCAGAGGCGCCAGCGGAGACAAAGCCCAGCCCCGCAAGCCAGCGGGCGCGGGAGCGGGAGGAGCATTGGGGCGCCGGCAGCGGCTCTGCCTGGACTTTCCCGCCCCCAACGCCGCGGCCTCGAGGCCCGGCTCCTCCCGCCGCCCCCTCCCTGCCCCCGACTTAGCTCCTCCCTTCGCTCGCGCACCGTCCCCGGGCGCAGGGCTGACGTCACGCCCGGAGTTTCCATCCGACCGAGGGGGGGAGGCCGGGCGGCTTGACTGAGCGGTGATGGCGGCGGCCGGGCGGAGCTGAGCGGCGGCGGTGGCGGTGGCGGTGGCGGCAGCAGCGCGGCGCGCACCCCCGCTTCTCGCCGCCTGCCGGGCCGGCCTGCATTGTGCGAGGCGCCGCGGCCAGCCGGCCCTGCGGGGCCCAGAGGCGGCGACGGCCGGAGCGGCGCAGGTGGGAGGCGGCCTGGCCGGGCGGGCGGGAAGCAGGCGGCAGCGGGGCCTGGTTGCCGCCCGCGGGCGTCGCGGCGGGAAGGGCTGAGGGGCCGGGAGCGGCGCCAGTGCAGGCCGCGGCGGGAGGGAGCGCGACCGTTGCCGGGAGGCGGAGGCTGAAGGCCGAGCGGCCGGCAGGGGGGCGGCGGGACCCCGCAGGCCTGGGCTCGGCGCGGCCGCTCCCACCGCCGGTGCGCCTCGGCCTGGTTGTCTCTGAGCCGGGCGGCTCGCGGGGCTGCCTGGCCGCTCGGTCCCTCCGCCATGTCCTTTGTGTGCTGGCCTGGAGGAGAAGAGGCGGCTGGTGGGGAAAAGAAGCGAGGAGTCTTGTGGCCCTTCGAGACTCCCGGGTTTCTTCATCGCGGGAATCCCGCTTCCAAGAGGGGCAAGTTGCAGACTGGGGTGAAGATGAGGTAGGGGATCAGCTCATACGGCATCAGCAAATGAGAGCATTTGGAAGGAGTCAAACTCTAGGAAACAGCGCACAGAGGGAGGGGGAAGTCAAATTACCTCTTGTAATGGGAACAGAATCCATATCTCTCACTCCCCTGCATTTATTTTCGTCCCCTTCTGTAAGTTCTCCCTCTTCAAAGCGTCTGAGGAAGCGGGATTTTCTCCCACCAAAGCTCACGCAATAAATAAATCTGTCGGTCTTGAAGACTCTTTGCTTTTTTTGCTTTACTAGACTCACACGGCTGCCCCTTTCGCACTTGGCATGCTGGTGATGCGTGGCTCTGAGTGGCAGCAGCCTGGGGAAACTCAAAACAGTTCCCCAGTTACACAGCGTGGGGACAAACCCGAGAGGCATCCAGGCCAAGTGGGGCAGCTGGGCGAGGCGTGTGTGGGACCTTGTGGCAAGCACACCCCTTCCCGGCACTCCTCTGGCCCTCATTTGTCAGGAGTTTCCTCCTTGCACTTGAACACACACAGCTCTAATTATCGTGGTATGTGAAATAACGATCATTCCAGCTGTGAGAGCTTGGTTAAGATTTGTCGTTGGATAACTCTTGACAAGCCTAACTTTTTAAATGTGTGGTAGTTAGGCTGGCTGATAAGTAGCTGAAATGTTATGCCTGGATCTGGAGTTGTTTTTACAGTGTGTCTTTAACATTTTTTTTACTGGTCAGATTTTTGTTCCCCCAGTTGAAATCAAACGCTAGTCTTTTTAATGAAAAAAGCGAGGAGTCTTGTGGCATTTAAAGACTAACAGATTTATTTATCACATGAGCTTTTGTGGGAGAAAGTCCCACTTCCTCCGTCTTTTAAGTGCCACAAGACTCCTTGCTTTTTTTGCTTTGCTAAACTAACACGGCTGTCCCTTTAGTGTTTTTAATTACTGTCTAGAGGCCAGCTGTCTAAATCACATTGTTCAGCCCTTGGCATATGCAGTCAATGATAGTGCCTGTCATAAAATGTTTAAAAGTAGTACCTCTCACTCACTGTTAATTACAAAATAATAATAAAAAAAAAAAAATTCCTGTTAGTTTATTTTGTATTCGTCACGATACTTTGTAGTCAGTTTTACAGTTTCTTTCTATAGCCAGTCATACTGTTGTCTTTGTGTGGGCTTTTCACAGAAAATAGGAAAAAGAGAAACGTTCTTTAAAACAGGAAAGCGTGATTACAAAACCAACAGCAATTGCAGCAGATACTACTAAAAACTGCTTTTCTATTTAAATAAGTAGGTTTCATATTTGCTTTTAAATTTTAGCGTATTAAGTCGGTTATCTTTAGCACCTTTAGAAGTTTTTTGCACCCATGCGATATTTCAAAGAATATTCTTAACATTTTATATGTCTAACTCTGTTGTAGGTCATTTGGGAAAGGATCTTGAATACCTTTGGTGAACAGTTGAACGAACAAGCCACTTGTAAAACACGTGGAGTACAAAGACGACTTTTTATAGGGGACTTTTAATTCCAGCTCATAAACTGAGTGGACTTGTATTTTAAACTCCTGAATATTTACAATGAATGGGCACAGTGATGAAGAAAGCATAAGAAACAGTAGTGGAGAATCAAGGTAAGCATTGACCATTTCAAGACTCTGATGTATGGTTTTGTGTGAAGTCAGCTTGAATTTATCTTTATTGCAGATAGCTGAAAACTCTTCAGTGTATATGCAGTTCATAGTTTTGTGATTTTCTTCTATCATGTTCTGCTTCTCATACCATGTCTGTCACCTTGGTATCTTAATACATGATGTATTATAAGCATACGGTTAGTTTATTGGCACTTAGACTGACCTTTCTGACTTGGAAAAAACGGCTTGCTTGGCATTATTAATTAAATGTCCATTATTTAGTAAGAACTGTAGGCCTTCATTAGTTTTAATGTCTTAAAATTAGTATTCAAGTAATGTAGTTGGTCCAAGAGAAGACCTTTTCTGTTTATAGAACCAAATTTTGTCTTGACTAATGAAATTAAATGTGGAAAACTATATTTTAAATATCAAAGTAGAACTTGTGTATTGGAAATGCAAGTTATATGCTCGGATACCATGGTGATGCATGCCGTATAAAAAGCCAGCTTGCCCTACAAGAGTGCATTGATCTTTGATTGTGTTGCGTAATCTGTAGTTTTCCTAAGTTGCTGAGCGACCAAAAAAACTTTGTGGGCTTCACTAGTTCGGCATAACCTGTGTGGATCCAGGTAGCCAAACTGCTTTCCCAGGTATGGCCATCAATTTATTGTAATTATTTGCCATTATTTAACAAGCTATAATTTAGAAATTTTTTAGTTTCAAACTTCCTTTTAGAGTTTGAGGAAGTATATTGTTTTGAACAGTGGTTTTCAAACTTTTTTTTTTCCTTGGGACCCAGTTGGAAAAAAATCATTTATGCCCATGACCCAACAATTACATCTTTGAGCAATGCATTCCAATCTTTTGGCAGCAGGGGGCGCTGTGACCCAGTCCTGGGTCCTGACCCTAAGTTTGTAAATTACTGATTTAGAAGATGATTCTCATGCTTATAGGAAGGTTTATTTAACATTAATGCATAACCTGTAGGTGGCTTCCAAACCATGGTAAATGGTCTAAAAGGAACCCCAAGGGCTATATTTTGGCTTTCATAAATTGGAATAGGAAAGATAAAGGTGTGTGTATAATTTGTGTAAATTTTAGAATTTTTCTGGGTTTCTGATAACCGCCGTAGCTGTTTTTTATGGTAGAAAACACAACTTCCACCTAAAAGATTTTTTTCCTGGTTACAGACAAGTGTGAACCACATTCAGATTTTTGTTTGTGTTTTTAACCATGTTCAGACTGAAACCATGCTTGGTATAGTGTCAATAGCTTTGCATGACTGTAGAAAGTTCAAAGATGTTTTTATTTAAATTAGTGTAGTAATGTGCATGCTGGCACATGGGAGGGGGCAAGAGATGCAAAAAATGTTTCTACCGGTACACAGTAAATGTTGTCATGCCTCTGTGTAGTGAGAACTTCAGTTATACCTTGACTTAATACGGTATAAGTATTTTATGCTATCGTCTAAAATGACAAGTTTCGAACTTTTGTTTTAGGGCCTGATGATGATAATGATTCGTTCTAAAGGTTTTTGAAGGCTTACTTGATGACTAGAAAACTGTCATGCTTTCACTGGAAGCAGCAAGGTTGCAGCTGCAGTTAATACCATATATAATGTTGCACAAGTTTAGAGCTATGCTGCTTCCCACTTTCTCAGAAAAAAATAAAGTCATCAGAGGTTGGCCTTTACGATTTCAAAAACTAGCTAGCTTGGCTGAGTGTAATCAAACGTTTTCACAAATGTGTGGAGTAACATCACCTGCCTAAATAAGAAACATAAGCCACCCTAATTAAAGATAATGTGGAAAGAGAGATGCCTCTTATCAAACTCAAACACTGCCTCTGTTGTATAATGTATATAAAGTGGCTATGCATGGTCTTTTGTTTAAAAAAGTTACATAATTTAAAATATCATTACTATTAAATAAGGTGTTCCAAATATTTCCAGTAAAAGTGAATATCAGTCAGGCATTCTAATGTACTCAGTCAGCTTGATTATTACCTGTGGAGTGAGAGCTCACTCTGCATTTAAACATGCTACTGAGTATGCCCAAAAGTTATGTGATAGCTTCATTGTATTTTTAAATCATCATTTAGATTAATAATGCACAAAGAGAGCTTGAAAAATCCACCTGCCTACTTGCGGGTTGTGAGCACTTTCCCTTGTGAATAGAGGACATATGTTTTCATTTAAAAAAAAAAAAGTTCTGACCCTGATTGTGGATGTAAACTCTAGCAGTTCTATTTAGCTACAGGCGAACAAAGGATTGTTAGATTTCATTTAAAAAAAATACATTCAACTCTCCTTGTTGTACAAAGAAGCTTCCAAATGTGACTAATGCAGTAATATCTGCATTCAGGCCATAACAACGACCCAGAGATATGAACTCTCATATTTCCTTTAATCTGACTAGAAGATCAGCATTAATGCCCAATGACAATTCAGTGTCAACAGTAACTTGTTAATCACAGATCATTTTAGTGGATGGAATGGGAGTGGGAATAGGAATGAAGCACACTAGGTAGGTAATTGGGAGTTGCTTCAGGGAAGGAAGTGAAGAGAAAGGGACAGAGTATGCCCTAAAAGACCAGGAATGGGGGGAGAAATCAAGAAAAGACGTGGGAATGAATGAACAAAGATACTGGTAGGTCTAAAACAGAACTTGAGAAAACCTGGATGCTCACGTCATCTGGCATCTAGCTGTACCGTGGTACTACAGGGAGCAGAATGCTTCCAAAGCTTTAAAAAAAGAAGGGGGGGGGGTGCTGCCAGCACTTTCAAGGGCACATGGTTTTTTTCCTGCACCCCAGACTGCAGCTGCAAATGTCTGGTGGTTTTATGGTGGGGCAGGAGAGGCTCTTTGGCCATATCACTGCCAAAAGTGGTGGTGGTAGCATTTCATTGGTGTGGGGACCCTCTAAAATGCTACGCACCTAAGCACCCCAGTTTCAGGGCTCGGCCTGGGTGTGCAGAACATTTGTCAAGGCCTGGCCTCAAAGGGTTTTTTTAATCTTCTTATTGAAAGATAATCCAATAAATAAGCCATTGCACAAAATATTCACTGAATATCATCATATTCTATAACAGGGGTCTCAAACTCACAGCCCATGGGTCATGTGAGGTCCCGAAAGTTATTTCCAGCGACCTGCAATGACACTGTCGATGTCTCCAATATCATTGTATGAAGCCCTGCAAATAGTGTAGTGTCTAGCACCTCTGCTTAACATGCAGAAGGTCCTGGGTTCAATTCCCAGGGGGTTGGACTTGATGATCTCACGAGGTCCCTTCCAGCCCTATGATTTGATTGATTGAAGAGGTTTTGGTGATGTGGCCATCAGGTTAATGTACCAGTCCTCATGCAGCCCTCAGGGTGATTTGAGCTTGAGATCCCTGCTCTAAAAAGACAAATGTTCTTCCCTTGAGGCCTCTACAAACCTTGCGACATTGCTGTGTGTGGCAAGAAGTGATGCAGCCCATAATTTCTATTACGGTCCATGGAGTATAATCAAAGCTAAAAGTGATTCATCTCCAAATGAGTTTCTCTCTTGATCTAGATTATTTTTCCAAGTTGGGAAAGTTGAGCACTGACTGAAGACAATTGGACCTAAAAGGAAGGGTATAAAGTAGCAGCCAGGAGGAGACTGGGGAGATAACCTGTTTTGCTGTTTTTCATGGTAATTAGCAAGTTCTGTTGTGGGAGCTAGAGGAACAGACAAAGCATGCAGCATCTTCTGAGTGGTTGTGGGAAATACTGGTTGCAGGCTTGACGTTTCACATGCTGGTAAGAAGCTCTTTCATAGATGATAAGTTCCAGAGGGCTAGCTGTGTTAGTCTATTCCAGCAAAATAAAATAAAGATGTTCTGTGGCACTTCCAAAGGCTAAATAAGAAATAAATAAAATGAGACTAAATTTGCCAGGGAACTCCTCCTTTATTTTGGTTTTGTTGCATTGCTGAAGCTCTCAAAGACTGTTCCAGCAGCATCCTGGTAATGGAATTTCAGCTATCTCCCATTCCCCACAGTTGGTGACAGGGAAGAAAGAAAGCAGGGGTCTTGCTACTGAAGGATGTAGATCTCACTTGCTTTTGTGTCCAGTCTCCACCCCGTCCTCCCATACAAAGGCTGACAGCTTTCATTGTTTGGCTTTTCAATCCCTGCCCGCCCATAGCAGAGCAGCTGCCAATTAGGAAAACTTTATTTTACCCTTTTTTTTGGTGGGGGGGTTGACTTTTATGTTTATAGTCAAGTACTTGCTTTAAATATTGCTTATGAACAGTCTAGGCTAGTAGCCTTTGTCCCTGTAATTTACCACTGGTGCCAGCAATGGTGGAAGCTCTGGGGTGGGCAAGACTAAACATCCTGTCATCTAACCTTGCTCTTTGTCATTGCAAAGTTCTATAACATAATTATTATGGAAATTCCTTTTCTCTCTAGTTATTTTATTATGTAAGTTCTGCAATCCTGTTGTTGGACATGTTCAGAGCAGTTAACAGTAGCATCACAAATATAGTTCCCCAGAGTCAGAAGGAAGGATGAGCAGATAAATGCAGTAACAATAATGCTGTCTTTGTGCAAGTCGCCTTTGCTATAAAGGAAGAAGGAAACATCGTTTCAGTCAGGTGTTCTTGAACGTTTTCCTGTGGAAATCAGTATCACTTTAAGGGGACTTGGTTACAGTTCCCTGTTAGTTAGTAGTTAGAAAAGTTTAGTGAGCAAGTTAGGGCATCCCCGATGCAGAAGCTGAGTGCGTCATTTCCCTACTCATGAACTGCATAAGCAGAGCATCAACACTGATAGGCTGAGTAGAGGGCTGTTGTGCTCTGGATACCCTTTTTCATTTCTTCCTACATCCTTCAGGTAGAACAGGGAAGTGAAGTATTTTCTTGATCAAACCTCCCTTTTTCCGCTTTAGTCCACCTCATGTACATTGCCTGGGGATGGGGAAAGGAGAAGGGTCACTGTCCCCATTAGTAGCCAAGAAATGATGCTAGCTAGTGTTGCCCCCAACTCTTGCTGTGTGAGTATTACGCACACTTACTAGTCAAAGAATTAATTCTGCTAAATAAGATGCTCTGCTTAAATACTACTTTAAAACCCAGATCATTCCCCTGACCACCAACCCATTCCCCTGACCTAACTGGAAGTATACTTTTGGGGGGGGGGGGTAGAGAAAACAAAACATTTATTATACACCAGACATTCTGTTGCACTTCTAACACAAATTAGAAAGCAAAAGCCTGATGGATCAAGCAGTATGGAGCACCTGTTCATCAAAAGATTTCTTATTTAAAAAAAAAAAAAACTTGAAGAGGTTGAAAGTTTTCATTTTATTACATGGGTGATCTAAGTGCAACCTCTGGGCTTCATGGATCCTACAGTTTCATCATGGTCATCCAAGTAAGGGAGAGACTCTTTGTTTCAGCTCTTCCCTTGCTTATCTAACATTGGTGTTGGAAAGCTGAGTTTAAAGTGTGCTGATGAGAACTAGAGGCCGCTTGAATGAGGTAGTAAGTTTCAAGTGTACCACTGTACAAGTTTAATTTTTCCATCACACTGCAACAAAGCTAAATTCTCTCCTTTGAGAAATCCACCCCTTTGTAATCTGATGCCAGAGTACTTTTTTAAGGATTGGAGAAACTCAGACTGGGCAATTGAGATACAGAGGTTTAAAACAAAGTGAGTTTTTCCACTTCTGAGGTTTTACATGTCTGGCGGCGCTTATCTTAAACAGCCAAAACTGGCCCTTCCAATTCTGTTAAATTCTCTTGAGTTCTGTAAGGACTGGCGATACCAGTTTAAGAGCTCAGTTTAGCTATTGAGCAATGCGTTTATCTACATTTGGACTGATAAAGGTATTCTAATCCAGTTTAGGCATGATCTAAGAGTTATAGGTTATGGTCCATGGGCTTCTGAAGACTATTTTGAGAGCAGGTACTTCGCTCTGTATTCTAAAGGCCAGTGAATCTGATCTGGATGGCAAGGAGCCATGGAGATAGAAGAGTCTAGTGGGTTGAGGGAGAAGCAGAGAAAAAGAGCCACATGGGAGGGTGTTTATTGGTTTATGTGGAAATTGTGGAATTTCTAAAATATGTGGTTGAGGTGTAACAAAACTGGGAGGATATGTTTAGGGAGGAGCAACAAAGTTAGTGTTTCTGCACATGGTTGAACCATCAGAGGATCAGTATATAAATTATTAGCATGACCATGTTTTTTGGAAAAAGTTTAAGGTTGAGCATTCTTATTAGTAACATCAGAGGGAAATGGCTTAAGAATACTGCTTTTTTTAGGTTAGGAATGTCAACGTTTACACTTGACATTTTAAAAAAAAATCAGGGGTATGGAATTGCATATTACTGCCTTGTGCTAGGATGTGAAGTCTTGCATTATGTATTTGTACACAGGAAAGCTAATTTAAAACTCTTAAGAAAAAGTTTCCAGATGTTTCCAGTTTTTAAGCTACATATGTCTGCAAAAATTTGTCTATGAAATTATGCCATAGTGATGACTACACCATACTCATGTTTCAGATTTCAGTTCAACAGGAATGTAGTAGTGGCTTGTTTAATCTGGTTATAGGGGTCTCCACTCCATCATTTCACCCTTCATGAGGTCCCTATTAATAGCACAATCCCTGTCATTGAAGTGTGTTCACCTTTTTTGGAGTTCTAGTTCATTAAAACAATAGTTTAATGTGAATACAAGTCAAAACTTGTTTTTCTCAGACTCTACATTCTTCAGGCTCTTGCTGCTCATTTTGAGTCTCAATCCCATATGCAATTCAGGTTGCTTTTGTATCCCTCAATGAACCGGCTACTGGATTCATACTCCCACATAGTGCCCGTTTCACTGAATTGTAAATAAAGTCACACGTGATGCAGAGCCCAGGATTCTCAAAGGGCAAGGTTCCATGCCATAAGGAGATTTAAGCATACATATTGTAAAAATCTCATTGGAAATGGTAATTTCTTTTTAAGAAAATTATGCTGTGTAAACTTTGAGTGATGTTTATTTTTATTGTAGTTTTGATGAATAATCGATTGCACAGAATGAGCAAGTTAAAAAATCTGTCAGCTTTTTTGCTGGATTGTCATGGGTTTTTTTGCATTCTCTCTTTTCAAGAAATCTAAAACCCTGGGGACTTGCTTCCCCCCTCCCCCAGCACCACTGTTGCTGCTGCTTGTTCTAGTTATGAAAATATCAATTATGTGGGTAATGTTATGAAATGTTCTGTAGACAACTTTTTAAAAATGCATTGTAAACTTGTGCACCTAGCCCAACTTGATGGGCATCTGGTGTGATATAAACACAGTTTACTCCCTTTGGTGGATCAGTGGGTGGGGGAGGGAGACTACCATATGAAGTATCACTAACCTAACTCATAAGATTTATTTCAATCTGTCACCAAGTGAAAACTGCATTGTGCCTCATCTATACTAAGATTTTACCTGGCAAGTTGCTCTGTATAAATTAATGTAAGTTAAGACTATGATGTTTTTTCATGGGGAAGGCTCATCCAGTGTCTGTACAAGCATTGGCAGTTTTCTGCTTGCAGCAAGACTTGCCACTGCTCTGCCTTGCATCAGGACTGAAAAGAGCCGCTCTGTGGCTGGCCTACTGCTGTTTGTCTTCCTTGCATTGTCTCACAGTGCGCCTTGTAACCTCCTTGTGCATTGCTTATGTCTCCTGTGTTCTTAATCCCTTTTTTGTTTTGAGTTTCTGTTTAATAAAGTACAGTGCATATATCTGAAGGTTTTTCTTGTCTTAAAAAAATAAAGCATATTTATCGGTGCAGTTGCAGCTTAATTTTACAGAATACATCTTTTTTTAAGTATCAAACATGTTCACTTGCTTGGCTCACATTTTTTAAAAAGTAGTATGATACTTCTCCAAAGAATTGCAATTCCTGTGAGCCCAAGCTCTAGACAACTGGAATAGACACCAAAAGTGTACTGTTGGCCAACAGCAACAACAGATGCTGCCTGCCCATTTGCCATGCAATTAGCATTAGCAATGCTTTCTTCCTATAGCTTAATGTGTCAGTGAAGAACACCAAGAACTTTTGGTGTGGGTGGTCCCACTCCAGTATCCTTTTCTTTCCCTGTACGCCTTCATGTTCTTAGTTCCAGAGGGGTAGCTATGTTAGTCTAGTTTAGCAAAACAAACAAGGAGTCCTGTGGCGCTTTTAAAGGTTGACAAATTTATTTATCGCTTTTGTGGAGGAAATCCCACTTCATCAGCATGCTAATGGGATGGGTGTTTGTCTGATGGAAGAAAGTGAAATATGAGGGAAGAGAAAACAAGGCAGATGGAACAAATGAATGAGCTCTTTAGAGGAGGAAATGTAGTATAGGCCAGATTAAGAAAAAGAACTGAATGTCAAGATAGATGCAAAATGGTAGAAAAGTAAGGACAAATGCATACTGGGTTGAATGGTAGTAGGAAATAAAAAAGAAGGGTCGGCAGGGAACATGCAAGTTCTGGCTCATGACTTTTATTTCTGCTATGTGCTATAGTGTACAGATACCTGCAGTTCCCCCTCTTGTTTAGTTCACCCCTTGCAAATTACAATTATTGTCTCATCATTCCTTGAGAGTGCCACTCCAATTACATTGGAGAGATTTAACAGAGCACACGTCACTGTTCATTCAAAATTAAAAAAAAAAAAAAAAAACCCCTTGTATTATATGAACCCCACATAAAACCTGCCTTGTTGAAATTTAGCTCCCACAAGTGAGGATGCTTACCTTTTTTCCCCATAATCCTTTAAGTGGGTTCAGGAAATGGGAGTGACATACTAATGTTGGTTTTCAAATGGGGGGGTGAAATCCATCACAGAGTCACAAGGTTATTGGTTGTGAGCCACTGACGGTGAAGGCAGTGGCACTGCCAGCAGCAGTGCAGAAGTAAGGTGATGAGGAGCAGAGGGCAGGTTGCCACCATCAGTTCACTCAGCTGTTCCAGAAAGACTGATCAGTGAAGACCCACTCAGTCAATTGGGAAGCCAACACAGTAAGTCCTTGCCCTCAAGAAGAGTAGTTTTGAGTCAAAGGGAGGGCATTTCGCTTTGACTCAGTGCAGTGGAGGTGCTGTGGTAAGCAGATATTAGGAAGTCGAAGGGAGAAATGCAACTTATTTTGCGCAGCTGGCATATTTGTTTGACTGCTACACAGTTCCATGGCCAGCGAAGGCCAAGTCTGAGTCTGCTGTGAAAAGTGATACTGACAAAGCTGCTTCACGCTTCCCAGTGTTAAGCAGTAACTATTTAAAAAAAAAATCCTTAATAATATGATAAAAATGTTTATCTTAATCTGTGTTTCCTCTAATTTTTTCCTCTAGTGAGTGAAGCAATTAAGGACCTGAGCCGTAGAAAATCAGTTATATTAGTGGGATGGGCAGAGACCCTTTGCCACTGCCAGAGAGTCAGTCTCAGCTGATGAGCTAGTGGTGTGATTGTATGTTTATAGCGTACCTTAAAACAAACAATTCTACAGTTAACCTTTGTTCATTTACAACTATTGCATCTACTGACTGAGATCACAAATTTGTATATGATATGGGGGACAGCAGGGTTGCCCATCAGTCACCCAGAGATTTGAATATTAAACCCATAGCCCAGAAATAAGTTATTAAAACCCATAGTCTCAGGATCAGACCTGAAGAGGTGGCAACCCTTGGCACAAAGCATAGGGCATCTGGGGGACAGCGTATAGGGTACATGGGGCACAGGGCATGGGGTGCCAAGTGCAGGATATGGGGCATGGACTGCAGGGGGAGTGGCATGGGGCACATGGTGCCTGGGATGCTGGGCTGTCTCTGCATCCCTGAATTGCTTGCCATAGAGTTGGGTCCTCAGCTTCAGGTGCTGGGAGTGCTTGAGCACATGAAGCCCAAGGGCTCCCATCTGTGAAATGGTATGTCTGTGGGCACTGGCGTGTGCAGTTCCCACATGGAAACAGGTACTTCGTAGGTTACTGTGGCACTAAGTTGTCCTGCCCAAGATCAGGAATTCATCCCACACTCCCCATGCCAGCCTCTGTCCAGATGTGGATGTAAATCAGAGCTCTGCTGTGCCAGGAGCTGCCCAGACTAAGATTAGGGCCCCACTATGCGTTCATATTGCACCAGTGAAAGACCCATGATCTTTAAAGGCTTGTGCTCCCCCACTGATTTACATATTGGACAGGCTTAGGAGTCAGAACACCTGGTTTCTCTCCCTAGCTCTGGGAGGGGAGTGATGTCTAGCAGTTAGAGCAGAGGGGCTGAGACCCAGGACTCTTGTGTTCTGTTCTCAGCTCTGGGAGGACAGTGGTGTGTTTTGGTTACAGCTGTGAGTCAGGAGCATTGTCTGTGGGGTCATGGAGTGGGTCACAGTGGGGATTGATGGCGGGGATTTGTGCTCAGAATAGTCCTCCCTGTTCTCAGGAGCTCTTCCACAGCTTCCCCCTGCAGCAGTTTCATTCCCAAGGTAGGAGTCCTTGGCACTGAAATGCAGCTCTCTCTAGTGTGGGGTGCAACTGCATAAGGAGACAGCAATATCCCAGCACCCAGCAGTTCCCTTGAACGTGGATAACCTCAGACTCATTGATGTGGATTCTGTTTTTATCGGACTGGGGTGCAATCCATCGCTGCAGCTGCTGCTATGATCTGTGTTAGCAGCACACACAGGAACAAGGAAGCACTCCAGCCAATCCTAGTTCAGCTCTGATTGTGGTCTGCCAGCCAATCAGAGTCTCAGTCACAGCAGGCTGGGGCTTGGAGAGGAACTGCCACTGTCCGTCGGTCCGCATGCTGGCTGTTGTTTGGCTCATTCCCCATGACTTCGCTGCTTACTTCTTCCTTTTCTTGTTTGCGGTTCTCATGCCGTGCTGTCAATCAGAGATTTCATTGGTGGCCAATGAAATCTGATTGGCAGCACAGTGCGAACCGCAAACAAGAAAAGGAAAAAGTGAGCAGGACCCCAGCGGGAAATGAGCTAATCGAAGGGTAACGTGCTGACTGAGAGCCCAAGTTTGGTTGCAGATATGGTTACGGGTATAGCTAGAACATGGCATGCAGATTACGGAGTGGATAGATGCTGTCAATGAGCAGGTGCAGATCAGATGTGGATCCACATTTTTGTATCCATGCAAGGGTCTATCTATTTACATAATTAAAAAGGAAACAAAGACAAAATGGTGAGAAAACAGCTTAAATGTAATTCAGGCAGCAAAGTGCCTTGTAAATGCTGAGAGGCAGGTTCTGACTGACTGCAGGACCAGAATCTGCCTGGAATTAAACGCAGCCCCAGACTGCCAGGGAGCAGCGATGCAGTGTGACTGTGGGCCCCATCTCAGCCCAGGTTAGGGAAGGGGCCACCCTGCTCTCTGCATGTCCATGCAGAGGGTGGTGACTCAGCCACAAGTTCACAGCAGCCTCAGCCCAGAGTTATGGAGTTTTTTATTTTACTGTGTGGGAACCCAGCAAAGCTGTGTGGGGGTTTTGAAAACAACTGAGCAACCATGTAGTTTAGAGGGAATACTGGTAAATTAAAAGAAGTGAAAAAGGTAAATTCTTTTTAAATAGAGAAATAGCATTAGTGAGCTAGAGCATATTCATTTGCAGTACTATCCAGAGATATTTGTCAGACTTGCCAAGTTCTAAAGGGGCAGCTGTATTAGTCTAGTAAAAGCAAAAAAAGCAAGGAGTCTTGTGGCACTTAAAGACTAACAGAAAGCTCATACAATAAATAAATCTGTTAATCTTTAAGTGCCACAAGACTCCTTGGTTTTTTTTGTCAGACTTGGTCTCTTTGCATATGCTGGAAACAGTGCTAACAGCACTTCAGGCTCTTGAGTGAAGGAATGTTAAGTGATTCTTTGAATTATGAGAACAAGGGGGTCCAGTTTTGGAACACTAATTCACAAAGAATAATACCTGTTCAGGTGAGTGTTCAGCTCCGTGGGACTATATGCATAGATACTGCTCACTGTTATCAATTAGTTAGGGCCCAGTTCAAAACCCCTTCCTACTATGAATGCCACATCCATCACTCTTCAGCTAAGAAAGGTCGATGCTGGTTTAAGGTGCATTTGGGGAAAGTGGAGGGCGTAGGAAAAAAGGGAATAAGAGAGAAAGGAACCCAGCTTCTAAAACAAGATAAACCTTAGGCAGAGGTGCCCTTAAGATATGACTGCATTTGTTTACAGCTGTTAGTTTGGATTCACATCTTAATGTCTTTGTCATAAAGGGAGCTGAGGTAGTGTGCTGTTTCACTGTAGTGTTAATGCAACTGTCATATTGTCATGGCATTCTTCTCCAGTAAAATTATTTTTTTAAAGGTTGGGTTTTGATGTAGTGTGAAACACTGCCAGTAGTAGTTCAGTTAAAAATGAGAGCATGTGATGAATCATTCTTAAAATACATCAATCACTTTGCTTCTAAACATCACATCTTTTTTTCTACTTAAAGAAAGATTAAACTACTCCTATCACTGTGATACAGCTTCTAGAGAGCCTTTTAATTCCATATATTCTGCTTGTCCATATTTTGACCTTTTTTTCCAACTGCCTTAGATTTGGGGATAGTTTCCTCTTTCTCTTCTGTAACTAAAATTGTTGGAAAAGGAAGTAGTTTAGAGAATATGAAGTAAATCTCATCTGCAGCACTAAAACCTGGTTGATGAATTTCTTTCTTTCTTTCTTTCTTTCTAAAGCTTAAATGTGAAGTGTCTTCAACCACTTGGCAAACAGTTTGAAAATCCATTACAAATTGAATAAATACACTGCTTTTTTCTAAGGCCAGTTGACAGTAAGATGGAGTGGAATGTTGTCCTGTGCTGTTGTGGAGTGAAAAAAGCACTGACCTAGAACCATGTTATGTCAGGACACTTGATCAAGTTAGGCCTCTGTGTGCATTAGGAAAACTTGAATTTTAATCACTCTGTGGATCAGCTCACCCATGTATACACCCAACTGTTCCCGGTGGTGTTCAAGTGTCACTAAAACCTCTCTTTGGGTGAAAGTTAGTTCCAGTAAGGTCAGTGTGCTAGTTTGTGCCAATTAGTCCAAATAAGATCTCAGAGAATAGTTTGAATTTAATAGCCGCAACAGTGCAACATTCTCTTAGTGCTATCCTGGGATGCCTTTACTCATTGTTCACTGATAGTTTTGATTGCTTAGACCACTGTCACTATCATCTATCAAACTGACTACAGATTGGGCTTGAGTGGTTTACATGCCTGTCTCCTTCTGCCAATTTGATGCTTGCCTGAGAATAACCAAAATGAAACTCTTCTTAAGTTGGCTCCAGTGCCCTCCCAATGGTTATATTCCCAACTCCATGTTGCAGAGAAACAATGAAGGGCACAAAAACAGCTCAGAGTACAATGTCATTTAAACATGTAACTTTTTGTATGTGTGTTTTGCTCATGGAATTCCATCTGGAAACAAATTCTCCTCATGAAATTAGTTTTTTGTCTGAATTACATGCAAATTTTTCTGCTCTCCCTATGCTTGAAGCTGCTACAGCTTTGCAGTCTTTCTCTCTGTACTATCTCCTATAGTCTTGGGCTCCGAAAAACAGAACTTGAGGCTTTAATTCATATGCATCAACCTATTTCTTATCCTTTATCTTTGACAATTGTCTCATCCTCTCATTTGCCCATTTCCTTTTTTTCTCCTCTTCTCTCTCTTTTTCCATTCTACCATCCATGCCTTAGGTTACCACCAAAGGCAATGGAGGAACTGGATGGACTGCATAGAGTATGGGCAGCAGAAGATTACAGAATTCCTGCCTCTATGCCATGGTACCTGCAGGGAGTGGAAGGGCAGAACTTCTGACCCTCAGCATCATATGAGCCATTCTTTATGCAGGACAGCACCATGCAAAAGTGACAACTAAAAAAAGTATGTGAACAGGTGCACATATATGGGATTTTCTCCCATGAAAGCTCATGCAAAAAATAAATTTGTTAGTCTTTAAGTACCACAGGATTCCTTGTTTGTTTGCTTTACTGAGCTAGACTAACACGGCTACCCATTTGGATACTGTAGAGATCATACACCTACTGCAACGTGCTGTTCTGGGAAATGTTGAATAAATAGCCCCAGAGAGAGCTGCCTCAGTGAACAGAACACCAGTGTGCATGCAGGGCAAAAATGAAAAGAACCTGCAGTTGAAACAGCCTAACTGATGTGAACATACTGCATTGTTGGTACTTATGCTGATCTCTCCCAAAAGTTCAGTTACCAATGTCTCAATTCCCTTTTGTACATGTTCCCTAAGAGAACAGGTACTGCTTGAAGAGAAGGCAGGAACTCCAGGGCCTGGTGGGGATGATGTCAGAGATACCTACCAAGTTCTCATGGGACTGTACTAGGAGTGTCAAATCCTTCACGTTCAGCTCCATCTCAGCTCTCCAAAACCTTCCCCAGGCACAAAGGCAAAACCTTTTCTTTCATTGTCTCCTAGACAATTTTTCCAATCAACGCTCCACTTTTGTTCTTTCAGACATGCCCCTGCAACTAAAAATGACTCCCTGGATTTTGGAAAACTTATCAAGTCTGCTGTTACAAGGGTTATTTTAGAATTAAATGAGGTACACCATCAACAGCAATGTTTGTTGACATACATTACGCACAGCTCTTAGTTCAAGGGTCTGAAATGAGAGTCTGGGGCTAGAACTATTTCTTGGGAGTGAAATGTGTAGTTTACTTTTAACCTTACTAATAATTTTGAATAGTTGGCTTTTCTATACTGATATTAAAACGCAGTAATAAGCGTTGAACTAGGCTTTAAAAGTAAATAAAACCCCTCTGACTTTTGCCAGATGTTCCATCTGAATTCTGTTTCTCTCATTGTTTCTGGTGACACAAATGGATTCCTCTCTTGCCACCTACCTTTTCTTTTGTCTTTTTCTTGTGTCGGTCAGCCTGGTCAGGAAGAACAGATCTGTCAGCAAGTATGAAGAAAACAATTGCTGTCATGTTTTAGGCAGAAGCTGTGAATTGAAATATGGATAGAGTGTTAAGCTTCCTAAGCTAAATCCCTTCCTCCTTTCCCTTTCTTATGTACATATTGGATAGATTGTTACTTGATGATAAAAACTGACTGTCCCTTTCTGAATGTGAAGGATATTCTGCTTTCAGAAGAGCTTGTGGGGATTCAATGATCCCAGAGAACACAAGAACAAAAGAAGTTTAGTTGGGACTGTAGTCTTAATCCAGAGGGATGTTACAGTGGAGCATGTTGGCATAAAATATTTATCAGGCCTTCTGTGTACTAGAGCACAGTGATCCCATTCTTAAAAATACTGTAAACTGAAAAGGGGGGAAAAGAAAGGTTTGTCCGTTTATTTTTTATGGCTTTTTTAAAAAAAACATTAGAAACTTAGATTTTGTGTATCCTGAATTACTGTGTCTGAGGTGTGCTTTGACTCATGTTTCCTGCCTAGGAAGTGGCAAGCCTTGGAGTGGAGGAAGTTTAGGAACAATCTCAGGTCTGGTCTAGAGGGTTTTGTCAACTAAAGTTTGCTTTGGGTCAACAAAACAAAAGTGGGGTACACACTGTAGTCAATCTCCCGGCCTACAAAATTGCCCTGTTTTTTCGACCAAAGAAGAAAGAGCACCTGGATGAGAAGTGTAGGACTTTTGTCTGAATAGATAGGGCGATGCAGTGTCAATGTGTTGGTTGTTCTGTGCAATAACAGCAATAGTTGTATTGTTAGTTGTTAAGGCAACAGAAACATTGTTTCTCTCTTACTTAGCTAGACAACTGTGGGAACGCTACTGTAGCTTTTAATATTGCCCTTAAACTTGCTCTGAGTGATTTTACTAAGGCTGGGTTTTGTCCCTTTTTAGATACGAAGAAAGTAGGGTACAATGGTTAAGGACCAAATGTTGTATATTTACCTCAGTTTTAGGATCATGTTAAAATTATTTGCACCAATTTAGCAAGTTACACAGTAAGTAACTCCATGCTTTGTCATTTTGTCCATTGATCAGTCATTGATAGAGTGATATGCAACTTGCTAAATTGGCACAAATAGTTTTAGCACCAAGGAAAGTTGTTTGTTTAAAGTTAAAAATAACATTTGTGTTTTGTTTTTTTTTAAATATGTGATGCAGCTGAAGAACTTTTGAGAGGAAGGATTAATTTACTTGTTTTGCTTTATCAAGATACTTGTTTACAGTCCTGATGCACATTTTTTTACAATTATTCAGCTACTTTGAAAATAGATTTGTCACTGTGATGCCTACCATCAAGATGTCTGTTTACATATATTGGAGTGTCTGTGTTAGATTAATATTATGGGTCTTTTTCAGTATCTGAGACTTTAGCACAGGTCATAGAGAACATTGTTTTGAGAAATCAGATTTGTTTGTACCTTGAGCAGAGGTCACCATATGCGCATATAAAAATATTATCGCAGAAGTTTTATTCACTAAGGCTTCCTTTTAATGCAAATCATTTGAAGTGTGGTATATCTAAGGGAGGGAGAGCGACAGAAAGAGAAGGAAGCAGTCAGTCAGTTTAAGCATAACTATGTACAGAGGACAGGTAACTAGCTGATGGTGATGCAGTATGGTGGCAGATTCAGGACTCCTCTAGATGGGGAATTTTACTGGCATAAGAGTATCAACATGGGGAGTTATATTTGGATGACTATACCAGTAAAATCATGTAGCAAAATTACCATCTAGATGAGCGCCCAGGAATAGAGTCAAAAGGTCCTGCTAACCCTTCCTAATAATGCTCCCTTTGTATATCATCACGTCAAGTTTTTCAACAAAAGGTATGACATGTAACTTACAAGGATTTTGTTTAAATTGAGGGCTTAACGTATTTTGGCTTCTTTACGAAATATAAAGAAGGGCTGAAATAGATGTGTGCTTTTAAAAGTTTAGAAAGTGTTTTCTCTATTTTTCTTTTTTACTTTTAAAACTATTAGAAAAGACAGTCTGATCTATCTTGCTTTTGCTGGAAGACATCTTTGCATTTTAGAAACACGTTTATAGCTTTGTCTTTATGCTGAGGGGCTGGGTGGTATGAAATTAAATACTTATTTAATAGAAACAAAGGCCATGTCTACAGTAGAGAGCTTATAGTGGCACAGCTGAGTGCTGTCCACATCAGCACTTCTGACGGTGCAGTTTGTCACCTTTGAGCAACATAAGTTATATCGCCAAAAGTGGTATGTGGACATGGCCAAATAAATAACTGATGGGATATGTATGAAATGCAGTGCCTTTCCCAGTCTGCCTGCTGGGACTGTATGCTCCGATCCTGGATGACATGCCCTGTATCAGGGTGCAGTTCTTCATCCCTGGTTGAAGCACCAGCTTTTATACAAGTTTGGCTAATAGCTCTGAGTACATCAGACCTCTTCTTTTCTGTTATCTGGCTTTTTAGGAGGAGGAGGAGCTATCTCTGACCTTTTCTTTCCATCTCTGTTCAGCTTTGTGCGTCAGCTGTTAATTGCAGGATAAAAATCAGAGTGTACATGTCTCTCTATCCATAAGCCATTGTTCAGTTTGCACTGGACCAGAAAACTAGAACTAACTGTCCCAAAGGTAAATCTCCTGGACAGTTAGGTGTGTGGCTTTCACAATAGCAAAATGACCACTATTACAATGTTCTCTTATGGGAAATACATGGATACACCTAACCTTGAGTTTGGCCCTATTGTAGAGATAAGCAAGGCATGTTTGTTTGCCCATACCGGAATGGATGTAAAACTGTGAACATTTAATCAACTGGCAAAGTCTTTATTCCTCTTTCGATGTTTGCCAGAAGCTGGGAATGGATGACAGGATGGATCACTTGGTGATTACCTGTTTAGTTAATTGCCTCTGAAGCACCTGGCATTGACCACTCTTGGAAGACAGTGTATTAGAACAGATGGACTGATGGTCCGACCCAGCATGGTCATTTTTATGTTCTGTGTATGTTCTCTCTTTGAAGCTTGGGCATCAGAGGAGCATAGTCTGTGTGCTCCTCTTGTTTGGCTGTGTGGTCCCCGTTATCGCTGTTTTGGGAGCCTTACAAATGGATGGAGTGTGTTATTTAACAGTAGGCTGTCTAGATGCATGCTGGGCTAATTTCACAATTAATTTTACAGGTGAAGCCAAATGATTTCTAATTTCATTTTGCTTTTATTTCACTACTGAAAATGCTACATAATATTCTTTCAATGTCTAATTACAGCCAGTCAGATGACGATTCTGGTTCAGCGTCAGGTTCTGGATCTGGTTCAAGTTCTGGAAGCAGTAGCGATGGAAGTAGCAGCCCGTCAGGTAGCAGCGACTCTGACTCTGGTTCAGAGTCAGGCAGTCAGTCAGAATCAGAGTCTGACACATCTAGAGAGAAGAAACAAGTTCAAGCCAAACCACCGAAAGTTGGTGGAGCTGAGGTAAAATATATAAATAAAGGCTGTAATGCAGTGGTTTTCAAACTTTTTTTCCATGGGGCTCAGTCGAAAAAAATAATTTCTGCCCCAAACCCAACAATTATACCTTTCAGCAATGTATTCCATTCTTTTGGCAGTGGCAGCAGGAGGTGCCATGACCCAGTAACTGAAGGTCTGCGACCCAGTACTGGGTTCCAACCCTAAGTTTGAAAACCACTACTCTAGGGAAAGCTACTAATCTTTGTGTGGTTATCTCCTATTGTCATTTTCATAGATAGGGACTGGAATGAAAAGGCTTGTTGAACTGTTAGGATTTAGGTTTGTGCTGACTAGTAAAATATCTGTGTACCAGGGCAGTAATGTCGTGGATGATATTAAGACCAAGATTTTCAAATATGTGTTGCTGAAATTATGCTCCTAAATTCTTAACTTGGCAGCTGGATAAATAGCCTGATTATCAAAAGCACTGAGCAGCCAGAAACTCTTGCTGTAATAGGTTTAACTTATTTTTGAAGATCAGGCTGCTTATTTAGGCACCTATGCTAGTAAATCCTTTCTTAACGTCTTTCATTTTTGAAAATGATGTCTTCATACTTTAGCTTGCTTTTGTCTAATAAACTATTGAACAGAAAACTTCCAGTTTGCATGTAGTTAGTTTTCCATGTGGAAGAAGTTTGCAAAATTTTCAGAAGGAAATCTAAATTGTTTAGAAAATTGCTTCTGTGCCTATCCAATGAGATAAAATACTCTTGAATTTGCTCTAATTTTTTGTGTGTAATAAATAAAGTTTGTAAAGTATTATGACTCCTCTTGGAGGAAGGAAAGTACAATGAACATAATATTAATTAACATAATTCTACTTAAAACTCAGCTTTACTCTTCTTTTTTTTTTAATGTTGCAGTGCTTCTAAATGAAGCAAAATTGTTTGACTATTGTATTAATTATATTCCTCATTGGAGTTATCTTAGTTTCAGTATTTTAATTTGAAATGTATTGAAAGATGGCTGTAGCACACGTATTCTTTTGCATTAATATAATGGTTTAAAAAGTGTCATAGTTCTTACTTAAATGTCCTATACATTAAAATACTGTGACAAATTATAGCATTCTCCTCATTTAAATTGAAGCTAGTTTGTTTTATTAGTGAAACTTCTGTTAGGCAATTAGGTAGTTCTAAATCATTGAAAAGTTCCATTTTATTTGACTACGTGACTCTGCTGTTTGAATTCTGTTTCAGTTTTGGAAATCAAATCCAAGTATTCTGGCTGTACAGAGATCAGCAATGCTCAGGAAGCAGCAACAGCAGCAGAAAGCAGCTTCATCGAACAGTGGGTCAGAAGAGGTGAATAACTTATTATGAATCAAAGTTTTAAATGTAAACATAGAGGTTTCATTGCTCATTGCATTAAAATAAAAGGATGGAGGGGCAGATTCTCTCTTGATATGTGTTATGGTCTCTTTGAAGTCAACAAGAATGGTGTACACACATCTCAGGAGAGATTTTAGCTCTTGTAGAGAAATGTTGAATCATACTTGGCTAAGTAGTGCAGAAATTGCCTTTTCTGAGAAAGCACTTTAACCAAGTTCTCTCAAATTATGATCCATGGACCAAGCTGGCAGATTATTTGTTGCTGGCTCTCATTTGTGTTTCCAGCTTCTAAATTACTAAAAATAAAATATTTCAAAGTATTACTTTTCCAAATAAGCAACTGCTGTAATTTTTGAAAGTATATTATGCAATAGTGGATGGGAGGAGTGGTTCCATGACAATCCCTGTGTTGATTGGTCCATGCTGTTTAAAAAAGAGTTTGAGAACCTCTGACTTAAACTTGTACTCTCTTCCAGGGAATCACTTTCATTTTCTACATGTAGTTATTTTTATATTATTCAGATACAAAATAGAAGATTTTAAAGTCTGAACAGTTGATCTTAGTTGAATCTAGGATGCAAGCGTATGTTGAAAGAGTATATACTATTGAGGTTGAGAGGATGAAAGTTACCTGTTAATCAAAAAAGTTTGTATCTTACCTCACTTACAAAGAATCATTAAACAGTATGGTCAGAAGTGTCTTCATTTTCTGTTACCCTGGATTTCTGTTTCTATATGATACTGTGTTTTTTTTTCTTTTTGTTTTGTTTTGTTTTCCATTTTTAGCTGTTTGTTTAGTTTTAGGTTAAATGTGTTATGACTATAACAGGAGCACGTAGGAATAGCTCCATATGAAGATTTTCTAAGTATTTCTTCTTAAAAGTTTCTTTTCAGAATAAATTTTTCCATAACTATTCTCTGCATGAAGAAGAAATATTTTAGGAAAGTCTGAGGTTTTTATATGGTTCATCCATTATTTTGGAGAGTAAAGGCAGTGAGGAATCAATGTTTGTTTGTTTGGGTGGGTGGGTGGGTGGGTGGTTTTTTGTTTTTTTTTGGTCCTTGTTAAAAACCATTTTTAACACTTTTAGGACCTTAGTGTGATTGGGTGAAAGGATAACATTTGAGCTAGTTTTTAAACTACAGAAGAGATTTTCAGTATCTTGACAGAAGTTCATTTTGTTTGACATATAAAGGTTTTAAAAGGGTACTCCATGCAAGGACAGTAGTTTTGAAGATGAAAGGTTTTGGAATAAACTTGTTCTAGTGGAGCATTGCACGTGCATGGATAAATCATTGTGAGTGATTTTGAATCATCCTAAAGTTTGGAAACTCTGGTCATATTCAGTACACCTTTGTGTATAGAAGGAGACAGGAAATCAAAGAAGAAGAATAAATTTATGCCAGTTCAGGAACGGAAGCCAGATTGCTAACAGTTCCTCTTGAAAAATTTGATAATGAATTCTGTATATTCTTTGCTTTCTTTGTAGGATTCCTCTAGTAGTGAAGATACTCTGGATGACTCATCCAGTGAGACCAAGAGGAAAAAACATAAAGAGTAGGATATTTTAAATACAAGAATACTATATGTAAAAATTTCCTTTATATTTTCGTATTTCAGTAGTTACATATGATTTATCTCATATATAAATGTATCTCAGTTCTACTCTGACTTCAGGTTGGTTTTGGACTTGAGACTTGGTTTTTGTCACTTGTCACTGGAATGTTTGGATATTTTCTAATATAGATGTTTCAGTATAATATATATTTCAAGTTGGGTCCTAGCATGTAAAATAGGGCTTTAAATTCCCCAGTTAGTAAAATATCTTGCAACCAGCGTACTTTTATTGATCCCGTCTGTTCTAAAGGAACGCTTTGTGGAATCTACAGTGGAGAATATTGCAGCATATTTTTCCTGCTGAATATGCCATCCTAAAAGTTATCTATGTATGGCTGGGGTGATTGAAATAGGTTATGTAGGATATTTTATCTCCAGGTCACTAGTTGGAAGTAAGCAGTTAGTAACAAAGTTGTTACAATTTGATGTCTTCTGAAGTCTCAAGAGCAAAAATGACCATTATGTTTAATACCAAGTGGCAAGCAGCCATGTTAGTCTCAGCACAGTAATCAGAGTTTCAGTGGTCTATGGAAATTAAAATTCCTCTTTCTCCAAGAAGCATTCCCTTTTTCTGGTCAGAGTTAAGGAATGTTGAAGTTGCAATGTAAGGGAGCTTGTGCTGTCATTGCCTGTGTGTTACATTTTCTAGGTAAAACAAACCACCTCAATTTCTAGTGCTGTCAATCTTGCACTTGCAGGAGCTCTTAAAAATTTGCACAAATCTATTAGAGCATGGAAGACCAAAAATTGTTGCTGAGTTTTGTATGTCTGATATTTTAATGTAATCAATTATTTAATATTAAAAATACTTCAACAAGTGCATTTGTTAGTGCTTGTCTGACAAAATATGCAGAGACCTCCTTCCATGTTTCTTTAAACAGAATATTGAGCCATAAAAGACTCATTTTCATGTCTGTTGCCTGTTTCTCCAAATAGCTACTTGCTTACCTATATATCAAATTGTCATGGTGCCCAAAATTAATATCCATGGGAAAAAACCCTGCTTATAGTAGGCTTATATAATAATATAACGTTAGGAGTGCTTGTAACTTCTGAATAAGTATCTATTTACTGGAACTCTGAACATTGAAAATGTAATTTTTCTTGTTTCTGGAAGAGATAAAGTGAAAGAATCTGCTTCTGGCATCATTTCATTACTTCCTGATTTGCAGCTTAATGAAAAGGCATCTGACACAGTTTTTATTATATTTTATTTTATTTTTCCAGAAAATGGGTGATATTCTGTGCAAGTATCTGTGTTCATAGTGGTAGAGAGATCAATAGTTTTCATAACATTTTCTATCCAGTCTTAGTAATTTTCTATCCTTTTCCTGACCATGAATTATTAACAGCCTTAATGCTTATTTCTGTCAACAAAGTTATTCCAGTTTCAGGTGTTCATATAGATTGAGTTCACTGTAATGCCAAAAGTTCAATTTCTTGACTTTCCTGCCTTTCAATATATGCAGTGAAGACTGGCAAATGTCTGGATCAGGATCTGTCTCTGGGACTGGGTCAGACTCTGAGTCAGAAGAGGATAGAGAGAAAAGCAGCTGTGAAGAGAGTGAATCTGACTATGAGCCAAAAAATAAAGTAAAAAGCAGGAAACCTCCAAGCAGGTAAGAATTCTGGAAACTAAGACACTATATGGTAAGATTTCTGATGAAACTCTCTCTTTTTTTAAGCTCAAATCCAGAAGTGACTGTTTATCAGTAGAGTTCTGTGTCTCAATAGCGGAAGTTTTGTTTAAAATTACAAAAGATATTATCACAGTGAGTCATAATGAATGTTTTTCCTATATTGTCTAAATGAGTGTGGTATAGTTAAACAATCACTCTGAAATATTAATATTCTGTAAGAGATGGCAAAACATTTGTGGATAATTCTGTACTGAAATCATTTTTTTTTCCCCCAACTCTTTATCCGGTTAAGAATTAAACCGAAAAGTGGGAAAAAGAGTGTAGGGCAGAAAAAGAGGCAACTTGATTCATCTGATGAGGATGAGGACGATGATTATGATAAAAGAGGGTCTCGTCGCCAGGCAACAGTCAACGTTAGTTACAAAGAAGCTGAAGAAACCAAGACAGATTCAGATGACTTACTGGAAGTTTGTGGTGAGGACGTGCCACAACCTGAAGAAGATGAATTTGAAACTATAGAAAAGTTCATGGATAGTCGTATTGGGCGAAAAGGAGGTATGTTTGACTTAGATTCTCCAAATGTTATAGTGAATCCAAGAACAGTTTTTACAACTTGCATATTTATGTTGCTCACAACACATACTCATTTTCTGCAACATCTGAAGTTTGACTTAGTAACCAGTTTCTAGCTTAAGAAATGCAAAGATAATATGCTAGATTTGAATTCATTCAAAGTAAGCAAATAGAGTATTTTGGCTCATATGTATATGCGCACACACTCTCTCTCTCTCTCTCCCCCTCCCTCTCCCCCACCCCCATTGGATGCTACTTCTAAAGCCTCATGATAATGCCCAGCATACCAGTGTTAACTATTGAATGGGCTAGTAGTTTGGGGGTACAATGGTGTAGGAATGAAACCACTGGAGATGGGGAGTTAGGAGTTGTTTTTAGGAAGGATATACAGACATTGTCTTCACTAAGAAAAAGATTGGTTTTCTGCATGTGTTAACTGGTTGAGGAAAACCCTAGGCTCAGCCCTAGAGTTGACCTCAACAAGCTAACATTTTGAAACTGTAGCTTTCCCTGCCTATGTTAGGATGTCATCATGCATTAATTAACACATGCTAAAGCAGTGGCTCTCAATCTTTCGAAACTACTACACCCCTTTCAGGAGGTTGATTTGTCTTACATACTACAAAGTTCACCCCACTTAAAAACTACTAGCTTACAAAATCAGATGTAAAAATATAAAAGTGTCATAGCGCACTAATACTGAAAAATTGCTTATTTTCACCTTTTTACCATATACTTATAAAACAAATCATCAAGTCCCCCAATCTCCCCCCTGCCACCCCTTTCCAAGATAAGAAACACTGTGCTAAAGGACATCATTCTTCTTAGTGTACTTATGGCCAGAGAGAAGAGAAAAAGGGAGGGAGAGAATGAGGAGGGAGGAGAAGAAAGGGTGATGGTCATAGAGGTGAGCATATTTTCTTACTGAATGATGCTGAATATGGTAATAAGATGATGGATAAATAAAGAAAAAACTTAAAACTTCAGTTAAGATGTAAAATACATATTTTAAACTTTATTTCTTATTCAAACTTCCATTTGATATTAGTGGGAATTTCATGTGAATTATGAGGATAGTTTATGGAGTTCAATATTTATCCCCTGTCCTACAGCCATATTTAAAACTTCAGTTTGATCCTGTCCAGGATGAGTTTTTGATAACCCTTTTTTCAGTTCTTTTTAAAACTTTTGTTGTAACTTAAAGGTAAACAAATAACATTTTTTCATTTTAAAAAATATACACTGTGCATTTTATTTTTGTTTCTCATCTTCCTCCAAAATAATTCTAAACATACAATAGATTTAAAACACGTTATGAATTATTTTTTCTTGGTTACGAAGCATTAGGAATTTGGGAAACATACAGTTTCAGAACTTCATGGAATCTTTTTTTTTGATTCTTCAGACTTGACTGTCCTTTTCAAAAGGGGATTCACAAATGCATGTATGCATTGAATAACTTTGATCTGCACCAGATTTTTTCACTGCTACTGTCCACTTAAATTTTAATATATGCTTTTCTATAAATTATTTAGTTTCTTAATATACAATAGCGTTCCTACTTGGATGAGCCTATATATAAAGAAATAATAAACGTCATAATTAAAGACGTACCGAATTTAAGTTCAAATATGGTTTCTGCATCCTTCTTTTCAAAAGTCTGTGACTGATATCTAAATGGATGCCTAATATGGTCTTTCAAAATATTTATTAAATTCAATAGAAGTTTTGTGCTATTAGTGTTCTCCCAAACTATATTCAGAACCAGCTCAGTCCATTTTACATTTTTTATGTAGCTCCAAAATAAAATAAAATCTCACTTCAAAGGGAAGAAACAATTTAAAATCTATACTCTGATACAAATGCTACAGGCTTACATTTGTCAGATAGATTCAGGAGTAAAGTGGATTATAAGCATAGGTAAAATATAACTGTAATATGCTAAAATACCCTGGGCTGTTTGGTGCAAAGTTCATGGTAATGTTGTAGCTGTATTACTTCCAGGATATTAGAGAGTCAAGGTGGGTGAGGTAATATCTTTTATTGGGTCAGCTTTGGTTAGTGAGAGAAACCAACTTTCTTGTTTACAAAGAACTCTTCTTCAGGTCTGGGAAGGGTACTCAGAACTGTCAATTTGACTCTGGTGTTTTTTTGTTTTTTGTTTTTTTTTACTCAGAACTGGTTTATGTTGCAAGGGGATTGATTTTGGTGGAGGGATAACTTGCATATCTCCCTTCTGTTTTCTAATACCTACTTACCATGGTATGTCCACTGCACTGAATCAAAGGGAATGGCCTCCCATTGACTCAGCACCACTCCAGTTGAGAGGCAGGAGTTACTTGATCGACTTCACACAAACTTCTTCAAAGACCTGCTCAATTGATCAGAAAGATTGATGTGATGGTGGCTAGTTTGCCACCATCAGTAAAGACCTGCCCTCAGAGTATCACAACTAAATGGATTGTTTAGCTGTTCCACCTCTTAGTTAGCTGTGACACTCAATGCATTTCCCAGACCTGAAGAAGACCTTTGTTTTTGGCCAGATGTATGCTAGGAATGCTTTGCTAGTACAACTGTGCCATCAAAGCAATCCTAGAGTGGAAACAGCTTATTCTGGCAAAACTTTTGCTTTTGCAAACATTGCTTATTCCAGGTCTTCCTCCCCCACCATTCCCAAGAAAGAGAAAAGCAGCTTTGCTGGCATACCCTATGTCTAGCCTAGGGGCTTGCACTAGCACAGCTGTATTGGTCACAAATTGCACCTCATTACACCCTGGCCAACATAGCTGTGCCTGCAAAGGGTTATAATATAGTCCTGGCCTTGATATCCCTTGTTTTGAAGAACAAACAAATAGTCTTGTGGCACTTTTAAAGACTAACAGACTTATTTATTGCATGAGCTTTCGTGGGAGAAAATCCCACTTGGTCAGATGCTTTGATGGATGCAGGCTGACACTGAATGGGCGCAGATCCATGTTTTTGTGTCCATGCAGGGCCCAAAGGGGAGCCTCTGAGGAAATGGTAAATGGGAAGCTAGTTCAGTGCCATGCAAATGTTATATTCTTCATTATATGTACAGCTAAGTAGCTTCCTATTAACTTGAAACTCCTGTTCAGCAGAATCAGAAAGTTGACTAAATAGGACACTTAATCAGTGACCAGTGGGATGATATTGGAAAGATTGTCTGCACTATTAGGACCATCATGCCACAGATTTCTGGCCACACTGATACTGTACTGTATGGTTTGCATTTCTGAATATATGTTGTAAGTAAATAGTTGTGTAATCAACACGAGTATGTACCGAAGTCCTGGGTTTGCATGTACAGCTGAAGCCCACATCACCATGTCTTCGCTGCAATTTTTAGCCATGTTTGCTAGATCAGAGCTAGCAGCAGTGTTCCTGTCTGAGCTACAGTTACATCTTCAATTGCATTGTAATCATACACCAAGAAGTCAGGGTACATAGGTAACATTAGTAAAATTTGTCTTTGCTATGTCTTTCTGGATCACCTGAATGTCTAGGAATTTGTTGTCACTGAAATTTTGATAGTCTGCAATAGGTTAGTTATGATTGTTGCTCCTCCTTAGCAACTGATGCAGGATAAAAAAAACCCTTTGAGCGGTGGCATTGATATTTTCCGACATGAGATGCTATGGCAAGCTTGTCAGTTCTGTTTATCAGTTTATTTTGGATATTTGTAAGGTGGCTGTCCCACCCCTTCTTTCCTGCAATCTCCTCTTCCTGCTTTCACCTTCAGTCAGTTTAGATGTTCAGCTTTATTGGTTACATTGTCTTATTAAATCAAATCTTTGGGACTGTTTTCCTGACTGGTTTATACTTCTACAGCAGAATTATGCAAATAACACTGAGTGGAGGAGACCTGCAGAAGTGATGATCATGTGTTGATAAATGCTCATATGATAAAAACATTACCAATTGAATTATATTAATATCATATTTATTGTCAAATGACTCACTGTTATATATTAAAACTTTTGTTTTTATTTTCTTCTCAGCCACTGGTGCAACAACCACCATCTATGCAGTTGAGGCAGATGGTGACCCAAATGCAGGGTTTGATAAGTCAAAGGAAACAGGAGAAATACAGTATTTGATTAAATGGAAAGGCTGGTCCCATATCCATAATACATGGGAGACTGAAGAAACCTTGAAGCAGCAGAATGTTAAAGGAATGAAGAAACTGGACAACTACAAGAAAAAGGATCAGGAAACAAAACGATGGTGATTATTACAAAAGATAACTGTAGATAACAGGGTTTTTTTTTTTATCAGAATGTGTGCTGATATAGTATTGTAGTGGGACTCATCTCTGTATGAGAGTATATAGTGTATATTCAGCAAGAAGATAACACAGTCTTTTTATTATTAAAATCACTTTGACATTTTACGGCCTGCAAGGTGCACAACATCCATGACTTCATTCCACTGAATAAATGAGGATGTGCAGCATCTTGCAGGATCAGGCCCTTAATAAATAAGTAAGCCTGCTTGGGAATTATGTTTGGTAAATGCTTATAATACACACATATTAGGAAGTATTTCACAATAAACAGAATAAATAATGTACTACCATTTAGTTTTAGAGACAAACAATGTGATGAGTATTTATATAATTTCCATTTCAGGCTGAAAAATGCTTCTCCAGAAGATGTGGAATATTATAACTGCCAACAAGAACTTACAGATGATCTGCATAAACAATATCAAATAGTGGAGAGAATAATTGGTAAGTAACAAATTGAAGATTGGAAATAACAATAAGGAATATGTGCTGTCGTTACTTCTATTTTCATAGACTCTTAGAAGTCCAAGGCTTGAAGGGATGTCGAAAAGTCATCAGTCTAGCCCTCGCTTCTTGGGCAGGACCAAGTAGACTTAGGCTACCCCTGAGAGATGTTAATCCAACCTGTCTTTAAAAAGCTCCAGTGATGGAGATTCCACAGTCCCCCTTGGAAGCCTTTTCCAGAGCTTAGTTACCCTCATAGTTAGTTCAGTTGTCATAATATCTAACCTAAATCTCCCTTACTGCAGATTAAGTACATTACTACTTGTTCTTCCTTCTTTGGACATGGAGAACAATTGAAAACCATCCTCTTTATAAGAGCCCATAACGTATTTGAAGACTTATCAGGTTCCCCCCAGTCTTCTTTTCTCAAGACTCGGTATGCCCAGTTTTTTTTTTTTTACCTTTCCTCATAAATCAGGTTTTCTAAACCTTTTATTATTTTTTTTGTTCTCTTTACTCTTTCCAGTTTGTCCCCATCTTTCCTAAAATGTGGGATCCAGAATTGGAAACAGTACTTCAGCTGAGGTATCACCAGTGCCAAAGAGTGGGACAGTTGCCTCCCGTGTCTTATGTATGACACTCCTGTTAATACATCCCAGAATATTAGCTCTTTTTCCTGCTGCACTGTATTGCTGACTCGTATTCAGTTTATAATCAGCTCAGCCTACCCCCAAGATCTTCTTAGTAGTAGTACCATCTAACCAGTTATTCCACATTTTTATTTCCTAAATGAAGTATTTTGCTGAATTCAGACCAGTTCTCCAGATGTTACGTCTGTGGATAATGAATTTATGAGAAGCCTTAATTATTTTATTTTCAAACTAAAATATAGATATAAAAATTAGGATGAAGATTAATCAGGAGTTTTTCAGTTTTGAGTGTACTGTTACTTGATTTTGTCAGAAGAATAAACTCAATGTCTCATTAAAATCAAAGTTGTTGATGAAGTGTCTCAAATATACTCTACAGCTCATTCAAATCAGAAGTCAGCAGCAGGTTATCCAGATTATTATTGCAAGTGGCAGGGTCTCCCTTACTCAGAGTGCAGCTGGGAAGATGGTGCTCTCATTGCCAAAAAATTTCAGTCATGCATCGATGAGTATTTTAGCAGAAATCAATCCAAGACCACTCCTTTTAAGGACTGCAAGGTGAGTGCAGGTTTAAGATAATTTTCATGGATGTATGAAAATTGAGACAGTGAGAATGTTTATAGGCAACTGTGTTATTCCTGGGATTAGGGATGGTATATAAAGCTTTTCAGGTCCCAGGTAGAATTATTAGAATGTTTAAGTTAGTAATGACTGTTAAGAATATAACATGAGTCAGTGGTTTTACTAGTTCTTAGGAGACATATGTCCCCATCATAATTATTTTCATTCATATGTAAAATTAAATATAATAGTTTAACTTTTAGAAGTTATGTACATATATGTAATTTAAATTATTTTCCATTTTCTTCTGCAATTAAAGTCAAAATGGGTTTAGAATTTTAAAATATTCAGTAATAGGGCTAATGTTCAATTTCACTTTGATAGGTTTTAAAACAGAGGCCAAGGTTTGTTGCACTGAAGAAGCAACCATCATACATTGGTGGACCCGAGGGCTTAGAGTTAAGAGACTATCAGTTAAATGGACTGAACTGGCTTGCTCATTCTTGGTGCAAGTAAGTACGTTCTGAAAGTCTGTTGCTTTGCTATTATTTATAATTGATAGACATTCATAAAATCTTCGTAGAATGGATTATTTGTCAGTGGAGTAGTAAATGGTACAGTAGAGAGCTAGCAAGAATTACTTTCACCGGCAAATACATAAATTTAGCACACAATTGATTTATACCTGCAAGACTTCCACTGTTTTCCTTTTATCCTCTACTGCTTATATGTGAAAAAGAAAATGAAATTATCATTTGAGATGACACATAGATTTACATTTTTAAAATTTGTGCACAAAGACTATGTAGCAGCTTTATATAGAAGAATATTTATCTTGGATTTCTTTTTTTTACCATTTAATGAAGAATTTTCAAACTGCAACAATGGCAGCAATTAAGAGTCTTCTTTGAATGAGTTCATATGCCTATTCCATTGAAGGTGTGTGTGTGCTCCAGTGCTCATTTGTTGTTCCCTTAATGCTACCCACTGGGATAGCACAAATGCCCTCTGATGCCTTGTATAACAAGACTTCTTCATTTCCTTCCTCTTGCCCGTGACATTTGTTGGAGATCCCTTTCCTTGCTTCTGCAAGTGTATAGTCAAGCATGTTAACAGTATGTGTTGTAGTCCTGCGGTATTGTTATAGTTTAATAATCAGAATAGCAAGTAAGTAAGTAAATTAAAAAAAAAAAAAGTGTTTGTGTGGATCTCATACCCAGTCTGGATACCAGCTCTGGTATTGGAGATGTGTCATGCTGTCTGGTTTTCAAGCTCTTCTACTCGTGTGGCAGCACAGTGCCTACTAGTGACCCTAATCCAGCTGCTTTAAGTGCTTGGAGGAGATATGAGTGACAAATGTGGTGATTGTAATGTAAGGGCTTTAGGCCCACTCCAAAAAAGATAGGATAATTAAACTGAAATCTGTTGCTGACATCAGCGTTATGTCATCCATCTTAAACATCTAGTTCACTCCAGGCACCAGATATCTCAGTTTCAGTCAGAAGTGCACCTCCAGGATTACCGACACAGAGGGGTGGATTGGTGTTACTGTTACTAAGGAAAAGGCACTGCAGATTGGACTTGGTACTAGAATCTTTGAAAGAAGCAAAGAGGTTGAGCTCCTCTAAGGACTCGGGGGCACAAAGACAAGCCGCCTCTCAGAGCACATCTTTAAGCAGGGGAATTCATTGACTTCAGAACCCGGTTGAGATCAATTCTCAAAGCACCATAGAATTGTAGGACTGGAGAGACTATGAGAGGTCAACCAGTCCAGTCCACTGTCCTTAGCAGGAGTAAGTAGTATCCTGACCATTAGTCTCCAACCTTTTACCAACAGATGGTGCAATGGTGACAACTACTGTTCAGTAGCTTAATGTTAAGAGCAATTGTTCCTGCCTCCAGTTGATCATGATTGACCGGTTGGAGACCACTGATCTAGACCACCCCGACAGCTGTTTGTCTAACCTGCTCTTAAATATCTACAATGATGGAGATTCCACAACCTCTCTAGGCAATTTATTCCACTGCTTAACTCCCCTGACAGCAGGAATTTTTTTTGTTAATGTCTAGCTGAAACTGCCGTTGCTTCAGTTTAGGTCTATTGCTTCTGATCCTATCCTCAGAGGTTAATGACAACAATTTTTCTCCCTCTTCCTTATAACAACCTTTTATGTATTTGAAAACTGTAATCATGTCTTCTCACTCTTCTCTTCTCCAGACTAAACAAAAAGTTCCACCCCCCCTGCCCCCCAATTTCCCTCATAGGTCATGTTTTCTAGACCCTTAATTATTTTTTTGCTTTTCTCTAGACTTACTCCATTTTGTCCACATCTTTCTTGAAATGTGGTGCTCAAAACTGGATGCAGTATTCCAACTGACACCTAATCAGTGCAGAGTAGAGTGGAAGAATTATTTCTCATGTCTTGCTTGCAACACTCAGGACAATGTTTGCTCTCTATCTATCTATCTATCTATCTATCTATCTATCTATCTATCTATCTATCTAT
>ML682066.1:2758011-2804802 GCA_007922195.1 Podocnemis expansa
TATCTATCTATCTATCTATCTATCTATCTATCTATCTATCTATCTATTGTGCAACAATGTTACAGTGTTGACTCAGTTGGCGATGATCCACTGGGACATAAAATCATTGGGATCACTGTTCTCCCCAGTATCAGAAAGAGCTTTCCCAGTACCATCTGGCTCTGAGGCACACGAGGCTGCAAAATAGTTGTTGAATCTCTTAGTGTTGCTGTTACCCTCAGGTCACAAGTCTTATCTGTCAGCAGCACCTAAGATACTGACATTAGCAGCTTCATCCCTGCATTGGTCACAACACACTTTGTGGCATGTAACAGACTGTGTTCCCTCTAAGCTGTGTGCATGTTCGCATGCATGCAGGTTGTGAAACCCACGCACACAACAAAATAAAGCACACACAAAAAAATTCAACAGTGCTGCTATTTTATGCTACTTTTAGAAGGCGATTTCAAGTAATAAGTTTCAAAGAAGGTTTTGTAATTTATAAAATCATTCCCATCACCAGATCAAAATAAAATTTAGATATGATTTTAATCATACACACTTACTTCATTGCATTCACAAAGTTGACCACACTCACTGGAGCGTGAACAAATTTGGACACTGGCTCCAAAAATTTGCACCAAAGAAATTTTTTGCACACACAGCCTATGAAAAGTTAGAGGGAACATTGGTCACAGCCCTACAGGAGACACAAGTCCACTTCCTCCGGGCCAAATCCAGCCATTTCTCCAGCCCTCTGCATCCTCCACTGGTCGCTGTGTGGTGGCATGGTAATGTGTCCCAACACAGTGCTTGTGAACCACTGGTGTAGGAGAAAGCCACAGATGATCTTCCCTCGCCTTTACAACCCTCACCAGTACTAAAGTGCACTGCCCTGCTATGGTCACAAGAAGAGTACTGGGTATTCTTTATCAGACTCTGAACCATCCCTAGCTGATCTCATCATCCAGAGAATACTACTTACCTTTCCTAATTTTAGCCTCAATTTCATGAAGCTGCTTATCAAAGAGACTCTTCAGCCTCATAGAGTTGGGGATCCAGTCCATACCAGTGGTCTTTTTTGAACTCATGGGGGTTCTCCCCCTCAAATCAAATTTATCCCCACTTCCAACTGACTTTATATAAAGGTCATCAGGAGCACCGATGCCACAAACATCCAAGTGTTGATACTGGGATCAGCATTGAGTATCCATGGCTATGTCTACACTTATATGGTTGCTTCAGATTAACTTAATTTGAACTAAGGAAAATGAACTAATTGTTAGTTTGAATTCAGTTAATTCAAACTAACATGTCCCCACTAGGAAAACCAGTTTGAACTAGCATGTCCATGGGGAGGACTTGCTAGTTCGAACTGGAAAAGGGGCATCATGGGAGGTGTGGCAACATGGCCCCCAGAAGGGGCATGCTCCCACCCAGTCTCCTGCAGGGTTCCATTCCTCTGAGCCTGACATATGGAAAAGCATATGCTCCCTGCCCAACTCTAGGTGTGGTATCACTAGAGCTGGGCAGGTGATGCTCTTCTTCATGCCAGGCTAGATCCTGGCAGAGGAAGTTTCCCCTTTGCTGGTCTCTGTGGGCCAGGGCGTGTACGTACATATGTACGTACACACACACACACACACACACCCCACTCCCCTCCCCCCACCCTGCCCCGGGGGGAGAGAATGGATTCCCCCCACCTTGCTATGACAGCGCTGGCCAGGCTGCAGGGAGGGGACCCCTGCCCCTGGCTGGAGCCACACTGGCTGGGTGGTGGTGAAGGAAACACCTGCACCCTTTGGCTTGGCATAAAGAGAAGGGATTCCCCCCGCTCAGCTCCGACAGTGCTGGCTGGAGCTAGTGTGGACATGGATTTACTTAGTTTGAATTAAGCCTCCTTAATTCGAACTAAATTTTAAGTGTGGACATACCCCATGAGAGCAGCAGAAACTGAACTACTCCCTGGTTCTGTTGTCATCTTTTTTCTCTAGCCTCTGGAGGCAAGCAGTGGTAGAATCTGTTTCTCTACCTTCTGATGATGATTTTAAAAGACTCATCAGGAGTTGTTGAGGAGGATGGCTCTGCCCTGGACATTCTTCTTTAGGAGAGTCAGAAAAATCCTCAGGAGCTGAAGAATCCTTTGATATCTGCAACCCAGCTAGACACCTTTTCCCTATTGACTCTACTGTTTTAGCAGTTCCCAGCTTCCTTGCCATTGACTGCAAAAAAAAAAAAAAAAAAAGACTGGAAAGGAAATATTGTGTCCACTCTCAGGGATTAAAGCACCTCTAAAATCATTGTCCTCTGAAATCACTCACATGACTTCCCTCCAGTGGCAGAACAAACAGTGCAGGACTTCCTATTTGAACAACCCTCACTCTTATCATTTCTAATATGATGGCCATGTTTTTTGTAAGGGAGGTTTTTCTACTCTGGAATTCCTTTCTCAGCAACTCTAAACTTCTAAAGGTGGCCTATTTTAGATTGCCTGAGCAGGTTGTGAATCACCATGAGTGGTCCTCAGACATAACAGGGTACATTTTCCAGCTCTGGGTGACTGCCCAAGTGGACTTATTTGTAACAAAAGATGACAGAAACTCATCAGTTTTGCTCAGGTTCAATTTTGTTAGTGAGCTCTTTTCTACTGCCATGGTGAGAGGGTCCATTGTATGATTCTCTTCCCCACCCCAGCCTTCCTGTTCTGCTCAGAATTCTGTGCAAGATCAAACAGAACGAAGCATATGTTACACTGATTGCTCCTGTGTGGCTTTCACAGCTCTTAAACCTCTCACTTAGTCCCTCACTGTCACTCCCACTTCACACAGATTTGATTTCACAGAATCATGGCTGCCTCTTCCACCTGATGCTTCAGGCCCTTCACCTGACAGTGTGGAAATTTCATGGTTAACTTGGGCATGGGAGTCCTGCTCTATAGAATTTCAGGATATCCTGCTAAACAGTAGAAGCCATCCACTAGAACTATTTAATGGCTAAGTGGATTTTCCTCCTGGTCCAGACTGAAAGGGGTTTCACTGTTCTTATTTCTACTCTGCATGTGCTGGACTGTATTCTGTCCCATAAACATCAAGGATTAGGGATTAACTCAATCAAAGTACACCTAGCAGCTCTCAGCTTTTCGCCCACCTGTGGATAACTGGCTTCTCTTCCAATCTAATGGATGTAAGATTTTTAAAGAGTTTGGACAAACTGTTCCTGTGTTACTCTTTCTAAAAGGTCATTAAAAATATTGCTTGGTTAATATGAAAAGAAATAGTGAGTAGTGAAGATGAGGAGAAACCACACACGTTGAACAAAAGGAGTACTTTAGCATTTTATCTGGAATGCACTAAGCATTTCAGGTCTTCCTTTTGACTGCTCATTACATTTTCAGGCAGAATGAAGGGCATTGCTGTGCCCACACCAAAGATTTTGTCTGTGTTACCAGTTGACTAATAAGAAATGGCCGGACAGTGTGTTGGGTCATTGGACTAGGTGCCAAATAACCTCTGTAGCTTTTCTGGCTGGTGTGTGTATATTGAACAGTTGCAAAGTGGCAACCTGGTCATCATGTCATATGTTTGCCATTCACTACTCTATCCCTCAGTAATTTAGAGATGATGCTGAGTTTGGAGAAGTGGTCCTCCAATCTCGGTTTAAATTGCAACAAAACCACATCCAGATGGGCCTGTTTCTGAATAACCTGCAATGGAACGGACATCTCCAGTCACTGAAGCTAAAATGGTTACTAACTTCTATAATTTGTTCTTCAAGAAGTGTTGCACATGTTCATCGTATGACCTGCCCTCCTTCCTGTCTCTGTCCAAGCCTTTCAGGTAAGAGGCAGCTGATGCAACTCAGTGCTTTTTGCCTGTGTGTGAGGCAGCAGAGGGCACTCATGCTGCCTTGTTGGGAAAAAGTAACATCTGTTCACTGGAGCACACAGACTCCTACAATCAAACAGACACGTGCAACCCATCTCAAAGAACATCCATTTCAGAACAGCGTGTAACAGTTTCTTCTGAATTGGTAGAAGGAAAACCTTCTGTCTTTGCTTTATTGCTGAATATGTGGTTATAAGCAATGATCATTACAATCTATGAGCTAATTAAATTTCCTCATAGGATATGTATTTGAAAAATCTTGTGAAATATCTTTGAACTTCTGTTTACAAATCCTTTAAAGAGTCTAATTTTATGCAGGTTATTATCAAAACAGTATTATATAAACATTTTATCATTTCTTTCATTTTGCAGAGGGAACAGTTGTATTCTTGCAGATGAAATGGGTCTAGGTAAAACAATACAAACTATTTCTTTTCTCAACTACCTGTTTCATGAACATCAGTTATACGGGCCTTTCTTACTGGTAGTGCCACTTTCTACTTTGACATCTTGGCAAAGAGAAATTCAAACATGGGCTCCTCAGATGAATGCTGTGGTTTATTTGGGAGATATCAATAGCAGAAACATGGTGAGTATATTTGTACAGTAATAAAAAACGTCCTAAAAAGGTTTTTTAAGTATTTGTTAGAATTCATCTTCTATGTGTTTGGTTAAAAATTAGAAAATGTGTATTTGCCTGAAATACTCACAATATTTAATATGCAACTTTGAAAGTTTAGATTTTGATGTAAACTAATTCCTTATATAGTCTCTTTTATTTCCTTCTTAGGCTCTGTAGTCAAGGCATTTGTTTAAAAAACTAAGCTTCCATTTAAAAATAAATTTTCTGTAGCCCTTATGGTTGAGAACATAAAATTCAAAATTGTGAATAGAATGTAAACAAAATGCAGTTCAATGACGTTTGCCTCTGCCACACGTGCAGAGGAATGAAACAATAAATAAGTGCAAACTGCCCTATACCCATCGAGGGATTGTTAACTAAATGTCATAGTTGACTGTTTTGTTGCTGGTCACCGCAGTAGCATAAGATCTGTGAGCAGAGTCTCAGGATTTTTGAGCTTGGTTTGTAGCTAAAGTTTTGAAGTAGTGCCATTTGTTTCCTCCAGTTCAGCCTCTGGATGTAACATTCTGAGCTTGAATGTATATCCTGCTTCTCAGTCTGGGCTTGACAAATCCCAGGTGCCAAATCTCCATGACACCCAGAAATTTCACCATGATACCTAGCTGCACCATGGTATTTCAGAAGTGAAAGGCCGTCTGGCAATGAAAAAAAGCTTCTGGCACTGGCACTTTCAGCAGCACTGCCATGCACAACCTGCCCTGCATCCTCCCTCCCTCTGGCTGCCGCAAGTGCATTGTTTGGTGTTTTTTCTTGGTAACAGAGGGCCTGGGGCTTTTTCTTACAGTGGCACAGCATTGGGGGCAGTCTGCTTTTGAAGTGTATGGCTCCTTAGTTTTTGGAAAGGTTCCTAGCTGGAAGGAAAATTTATCAAGGCCTGTTCTAAGTCAAATTCTTTTCTCTTTGAAATGTTTTTTTCTATTTTGTGCTTTTAAAAAAATCAGATTATTGTACATTATTTAACATTCATGTTGTTATCGCTTTTAAGGTTAATCAGGTTGGGGCTGTATAAATGTATAGAAAATAATCATCCCAACTTCCTACCATAAATTTTTGACAAATTTACAAACTTTCTTTGTAGATAAGAACTCATGAATGGATGCATCCGCAGACCAAGCGATTAAAATTTAATATACTTCTAACAACTTATGAAATTTTGCTAAAGGATAAGGTAAATCATAATTTTAAAGGATTGTGTTTTCCACTAAGAGATCATCATTTATCCTTTACCACAACATATAGAGTTGTATTTGCCATTGCCATTACATTTGTTCTGGTTCACGAATATCAAGGAGATGTGCACACTTCATGGCAATTTAGGTTGTTCTGTATTTTTATTTCAGTGAGATAATATTTTGTTCTCCTAGCTACTAATACCTGCTGCTGCTCTTTCAATTTTGGTACAGAACCTTGAATAATGGCATTAGAGCAGTAGTTTTGAAACTATGGGTCAGAACCCAGTACTGGGTTGTGATGCCCTTTGCTGCTGCTACTCAAAGATTGGAATGTATTGCTAAAAGAGATAATTCTTGGGTCATGGGCATAAATGATTGTTTTCAACTGGGTCCCAAGAAAAAAGTTTGAAAACCACTGCACTAGGGAGCCATAGATACAGTACGGTACCCTGACATTCCATTTTGCAGCATTTGGTCAATTTGTGATGATGATGTATAGTAAAGCATTGTTTCCACATATTAATTTCTTTCTTTCTTTCTTTCTTTCAAAAGTCTTTCCTTGGTGGTCTAAATTGGGCATTTATAGGAGTGGATGAAGCTCATCGTTTAAAAAATGATGATTCTCTACTATACAAGACATTAATAGACTTTAAGTCCAACCATCGTCTTCTTATCACTGGAACTCCTCTGCAAAACTCCCTCAAAGAGCTCTGGTCTTTGCTGCACTTCATTATGCCAGAAAAGTAAGTAAGGTTTACATACTCTTGTTAATATAGTTGCAGTAGTCTTGAACGGGAAATTGCACAATGAAGAAATACCATAAAAATATCATTTCATATTTAAACATGTAGGTAGATGCACTTATTGGTCATGCCATTTCTGATTTTAAAAAAAAAAACTTTAATAGTGTAAACTGTTTTTGAAAACCACCAAAAAAGTAATCGTTACTGGAAATCAGATTCCTTAATATGGGTTACAATCCTGACAATACGTCTCATCTTATTTTAAAGAATTGTCTTTACGCAGTTCATTCTTAACATCTTTTCTGTTGTTATTGTCTTTGAGACAGCTAGTAAGGTTACCAATTAGTGCCAGTTATGTTTACAGAGCAAAAACTTTTCTGGGGGTTAAAGTTAACTGGAATAGCATTCCGTCCTCCCTCTTATGGGGCAGCATTCTGGAGCCCCCTAAAATAGGGGAAGACACTGGAATGCTGTGTTCCGGAGCCTCTTAAAAATAGAAGATAGTCAACAGCTGCAGCCTCTACCCGGCTGGAAGACAGAGTCTTCCTACCGGCAAGGAACTGCCCTGGGCTGGGCCTGGAATAGTTTAAAACTCCTGGACTGAGCCTGCTGTGACTGAGGAGAGCTGACCCAGTGGAGGGGAGGGGGTTGGACCAGAGCAGTGGGGGAAAATGGCACAGCGGGGGCATTGAGGAAGTTTTGGGGGACCAGTGGCAAGGAGGCAGGTTAGGGAAGGGTTTGGGGGACCAGTGGTGAAACAGGGGTTTGGGAGGGATAGGGTAGAGCTCAGGGGTCTGTGGGGGCCAGTGGCAGAATGGGGGGTTAGGGAAGGTTTTGTGGGACCAGCAGCATGACTAAGTGTTTGGGTGACTCAGGGGATTTACCTACTTAATCCAAAGCAAGCAAGGAGTCCTGTGGCACTTTCAAAGACTAACAAATATTTCTCACATGAACTTCATGGGAGAAAAATCCCACTTCCCCATCTTCAAAGCATCTGACAAAAAGCTCATGCGATAAAAAAAATTTGTTAGTCTTTAAAAGTCCCACAGAACTCCTTGTTTGTTTTGCTTAACTAGACTAACATGGCTACCCCTTTTTCACGATATTCCATGTACTCATGATCCATCATCATCATCATCTAGGACAAATCATCATCCAGGGAAGATTGCAGGATTTGAACTTGTACAAAAAATATACATTTCATGATAAGCCAAAGAAATGACTAAAATACCTTTCCAAGCAAACAGAACAGTTTTATAGATGCAGCTCTACCAAGCAGCTTTTTAAAAAATCTGCTTAAAGCATTAAAGTATCTCCCTTACTAATGTTGGGAACCCAAGCATTGTAAAAATACTGCAAATTTTATCTGTGCCTCTTATTTTTTAGTCTTTTTAGCAGCAAGGGGTAGCCATGTTAGTCAGGTTCAACGAAACAAACAAGGAGTCCTGTGTCACTTTAAAGATTAACAGATTTATCGCATGAGCTTTTTGGGGGGAAATTCCCACCTTGTCAGATGTTTTGAAGATGGGGAAACTTACAGGATGGGAGGAAAATAAATGCAGGGAAGTGTGAGTTATAAGATCAGGTCCAGTGTTCCCTCTAAGGTGATGATGCAGCTGAGCAAGTAATAGATGCGCTCCGGGAGCTGGAGGGCAGTGGGGAAGGGGCCCGGTATGAGTTGGGGAATGGGCGGAGAACTTTCTCAGCTACATCCATAACTTGCTTAGTTTCATCATCACCTTAGAGGGAACATTGTCTGCCTGGCCTGGCTCCTTGACCACCTCAGCTGTGCAACAGGGGCCATGAGTCCCCGCGCAGCCCTTCCCTGCCTCACCAGGTAAGGGGACCCTGGGGGAGGGGGTTTGGGGCAGTCAGGCAGCTGGCAGGGAAAGCACACGGGAGGGGAGAGGGAAGAAGGGGTCGAGATGGGGGCTGAGTAGGACATGGGGAAAGAGCCTGATGGGGAGTAGGCATTTTGAGGGCAGTAGCTGGGGTGGGGGCAGGTGTTTTGGGGGGCAGTAGCTGGGGTGCATTAAGGGGGCCTGGAAATTTAGGAGGGTTCCAGGGCCTGCCAAATTATACTTTAACCCCTGGGCTTTTCTGTCACTTAGATCAGTGGTTCCCAACCTTTTCTTTGCTGTGGCACACCCTGAGGCCTTCAATTTATGCACGGCATATCATGGATATTCAGCTTAATTTATGAATATTCATGAGCCAGGGCACCCATGTTCCCTCTAGGGTAAAGGGGCAGCCGACCAGGGCCCTGCACTTTGAGGGGCACTGCAGGGCCCGCACCACTGCCCTCCTATGCTGGGGCCAGGTGAGCCAGCCAAAAGGGCGGCCTGGTTTAGCGTTCCTGGTCCATCCGCTACCCCTCCCCTGGCCATGCACACTGCTCTCAGCTCTGTGCCGGCACAGCAGGGAAGGGGCAGACAGTAGCGCAGAGTAGATATACTGGCAGCACTGAACTGCACCTCCCTTTTGGCTGCTCGCCCAGTCCCCACCAGCATGAGATAGCCAATGCGGGGTCTGCTCCTCTCCTGGACTGGCCAGCCATGCCCCTCCCCCCCCAGTGCCGGGGGGTGAGTAGGGATTTGCCTGGGGCCCCACACGCCCCCTAGGAATGGCCCTGCAGATGGGACCATGGTTGCTGAGGTCCCTGGAGATGGCTAGATTGGGCTGCTCCTGCAGCCCTCTTGCTGTCCCATGCCCCCTCACTGGGATCTCTACCTGACACCCCCACTGTAAGACCCCCCCCCCAACCCTATTCACCCCCCTTTTTTACCTGCAGCGAGAATCTGCTGCAGCCTTTTCCTGCCCTACACAGCCCATGTGGGTGGGCTAAATAGGGCGGGAGATTTTAATGACCCCAGCTCCCAGCAGATTCTTGCAGCACACTTCACGTGTTCCTGAGGCACACCAGTTGGGAACCACTGACTTAGATAAAACTTATCTTTGTCCCTAAAATAATGATGTCATTGGTTTCTATACAAAAGGCTGTATTGATCTTAGAAACAGTGGTGCTGTATGGCCCTTTGTACAAAACTAAACATTGTTAAAAATCATTACTTCAAAATGTTCCCTTTACATAAAAATGCAAGCAATCTGATTTTCACTATGTTGTTAATATTAATATATTTGCATTTCTTTCAGAAATGGTAAGGCGTTTTCCTTTGAAAAAATGCTGTTTCTGCCAATTCCACTGGAAAACTTCAGTTTTGATGAAAAATTCTGATCTTTCTCATGGGGAAATCTAAATGAAATGTTTCCTTTTTTGGTCAGGTTAACCCAAATTGTAATAATCAATGCTTTGTTGAACTGATTTGAAACAAAACATTTCAGATCAATTAAAAAAGAACAAAATTGCATTTTCCTCTCAGCACATTGCTTAATAGGGTTTAGTTCATTTCCCCTCCCCACATTTTCTGCTGTGGGCTGGGCTCCTCAGAAAATGCAGGGTGGATTTGTCTTTTTGCTTTATGATGGAGAAATGTGACTGGATGAAGCCTGGGAAATGTAGACTGGCCCAGGAACCTAGACCATAGGGCAGGGTCTCAAACTTAAATCACCATGAGGGCCACATGACGACTAGTACAGGGCTATGTGAGGACTAGTACGTTAGCATGAGGGCCACACCACTGAACCCTTTTCATTGCAAATATTGGTAACAATAAGTACTGTTGCAAACCGGAGGAAATAGAGTTAGGGGCTGCACGTGGCCTGCAGGCCATGTGTTTGAGACCCCTGCCATAGGGGAAGACTAGGAACGTTAGACTCTTGTATTGCAGTTCCCATGAATTCACTATGAGCAAATGCAGTTTATTATTGAGCTCATTCAAAACAAAGTGTTTTGCATTAATTTAATGTAAAAAAAAATTTTGTTTCCAGAATATTAAAATATTTCATTATTTTATGACATATGACAAAAAAGAAATGCTTCAGTGCATGTTCCCTGATCAAAATATTTTTGAATTTTCTTTCCAATTTTTTTTTGGAAATTTTAATTTTTCATCCCACTTTCGGATTAAAAATGAATGTTGAAATGTTAGCATTTGTTATAGGAGGAAATTCTAAATTTTGCTCCCATCTGCTTTCAGTTTGCTTAAACTTGCTAGCCATTTTCTTTTTTCCATATATTTACTCTCCAGTCCATGTCCCTCTCATCCACAATACATCAATGGTTCATTCTTCAAATACTACAGAGGAATAGAGAAACATAGTATCACTGGAGTCTTTTATGTTTCCTTGAAGGTTTTCTTCCTGGGAAGATTTTGAAGAGGAGCATGGCAAAGGGAGAGAATTTGGTTATGCAAGTCTTCACAAAGAATTGGAGCCATTTCTATTACGGAGGGTTAAGAAAGATGTAGAAAAGTCTTTACCTGCCAAGGTTGAACAGATTTTGAGAATGGAAATGAGTGCATTGCAGAAGCAATATTACAAGTAGGTGGACTACCCTGATAGAGGCACAGCCCCTCTCCTTGTCCCCTCCACCAAAAACCAAACCACCTCCATCTCTTATAAAAAATGCAACTCCCAGATTTTATTAAATCTTTGCATGAGACTAACTACTAAACAGATATTTTTCAGCATGTAATAAACACTTGTAAAAACTGCCTGGGATAAGATCCTGGCCTTGTTCAAGCCCATGGGATTTTTGCCATTGACTTGAGTTTGTCCAGAATTTCACCTTTAGTGCATTGACTCTGCTTTTAAGATTTGTTTTGGTGAACTTCATATTAATTTAGTTGGTCTTTATGGGAAACTTGTGAGTTTTATTTTTGGAACTTGTTTCTTTTCATGCAGTTATTGCATGTTTTAATAGCTGCCTGCCACTTATTTCTCCTCTCTGCTCCCCTCACCCCCACTCAAATAACTGATTATAACTGTGTCATAGGTGGATTTTAACCCGGAATTACAAAGCCCTAAGTAAAGGTTCAAAGGGCAGCACCTCAGGCTTTTTGAACATCATGATGGAACTCAAGAAGTGTTGTAACCATTGCTACCTCATTAAACCACCAGATGATAATGAATTCTATAATAAACAAGAGGCCTTACAGGTAAAATCACTTATTTTGTAAAACCGTTTGTGTTCTTAATTTTCCTCTGTTTCTGAAATATTCACACAAGAGTTTTATACAGAATTTTACTATTTTTTTTTTGAAGGATTCTGTGTAAAATGAAGACTTGAGCTTGTGATGCACATTTTATTTTATAGTTATGTAATTGAACTGATATTGTTTCTTAGTTATTATTTCATGGTGCAGTAAGTACTGTGATCTATTCTTTATTTCTCAAAAACAAAACAAAAAAAGCCACAGTCGATATGATTAAATTAAAAGAGAAGTAGCCTCTTTCAGCTAAGAATTTGGAACCATATTTGAAGCAACGTATAATTTGACAGATTTAATCTATATGAAATAGAACAAATGAAGGGGCAAAGATATCTCTGTAATAATTGCCAAATTCTCCAGTGACAGCTCATGATTCCAACACAATCTGGATTTTGAAATGGTTCTTAAGAAGTCTGAAAGATAGTTACCTTAAAATTTGGCATATTTAATGTAAAGTTGTCCTCTGGTTGTACTTCATGTTTGTTTGGTTTTTTACCTGCCATCAGCATTTTTTTAAGAAGGTGTATGAATGATGTCAAAGCTCTCATCAGCTGCCTAGCACCCATAGCTCTGACTACACATCTTTGCCTGGTTTAGGCAGGCTAAATTCATACTTTCCTTTTGTTATGTTGGTGTACAGTTGTATATAATATCCTGATCATTTTGTTCATAATTGATTCAACTTTGGATTCATGCACATAGTACACTGTCTACAACATAATTAAAAAGTAACTCTTCTGGTCATTCAGTACTTTTTTCATATGGATTCATTTTGTAATAAAACTTTTTATTATTCCTGCAGCATTTAATCCGTAGCAGCGGGAAATTAATCCTTCTTGACAAGCTACTGATTCGCCTACGGGAGCGTGGCAACAGAGTTCTTATTTTCTCTCAGATGGTGAGGATGCTGGACATCCTAGCGGAGTATTTGAAGTATCGTCAATTCCCCTTTCAAGTAAGAGTTTATTCTTGTTCTTCTACTGGCCAATGAGATGAGGAATCTGTATTCTCCTTCAGCATTTAATGTCTTTATGTCACCTTCATTTAGCAGAAAATGCTGTGTCAAATCGTCTTTGCAATTTTACTTTAAGACAAAAATCAACAGTGTTATATATTCTTCTAGAAGCATGAACATAGAAACCAAAGGAGACTAAGACAAGTAATATTATCTAAAACTTGTTTTGAAACCACATTGCTGGATTTAGGAGGAACATGAGGCAGGAGGATGAGATTTTAGGTTGCTGCATTTCTGTCAATTCAGAATTTGCAAATTTGCTAGTTTATTTAATTAATGGTACATTGTAAAAACTATGCTTTTATATATAGTTGTGTTTTATATGGAGTGTTCCATCTTTTTAGAGACTAGATGGATCGATAAAAGGGGAATTAAGGAAGCAAGCACTGGATCATTTTAATGCAGAAGGATCAGAGGTAGGCTGTTGTGTATTTTCATTTAAGGAATTTGCTTTATCTTTTTCTTTGATTTATATTTTGTTTCTTGCTATAAGTAATTATGATGAAAACCATTATAGTAAAAGTCAAGATTTCAAGGCTTAAAAATAGGGAAATTCAGCCTTAAGATTGAAATGTGATGCTTTTCTATCTAGATTAAAACATCATGTCTATAGATGTTAATAAATCTTTCTAAGTAGAGGTTATTATTCGAAACATTAACAGAAGGAGCTCCAGAGGGCTTAGCTGTGTTAATCTAGTTCAGCAAAACAAATAAGGAGTTCTGTGGCATCTTTAAAGACTAACAAATATACTTATCGCATGAGCTCTTGTGGGCATAATACCACTTGGTCAGATGAATGAAATGGAAAATATAGCATTTTAGCTGCAAATATATAGATATGTATAAGGGTGGGTCACAAGGTTAATTCAAACAGATCTAGAGGTATAGGATGCTAGCATATCTCTTTAAAATAAATAAGCTGTTTGGATTCAAACTGTAGAATTGGGAGGCAGGAGTAGTAAAGGGTGATTTAATGTAATTGTAATGAGGCATTCAAGATCTCTATCCAAACCCAGTGTCAAGGTATCTCCAAAAAGTGATTGTATCTTGACAGAACAATTCATGATAGTGTACTAACCATGTACCTTACATTTTACCAGCATCCCCCATCCAAATATTTCAAAGTACTTAACAAGCATAAAGAGTTTAACTTCACCTGTTTGTGGGTACAACTTACAGTTCTGTGCTTTTGCAATAGAATGTTGCATCTTCTTTTACCATAAATTTTGATTGTTAATTACTCATGTTAAATAGTACATTTTCCAACCTTAAGTATACACTTTTAGACTGGAAGTGAATGATATTAGTTGCACAGTATTATCCTTTTATTATATAGAAAGACACTAGAGAAGAATTTTTATAAAATAGGATTCTTCAAGTGTTGTCCCCATGGTGCTCCACATCAAGTGTTGGTATGCTCCTGCGCCATGGGTGCACCAGTACCTGATGTGGAGCACACATGGAGATACACATTCAAAGGTACAAGTTACTACAGGTGAGCAGGTGTTACTTGAAATAGAGCTTGTTTCTTGTCTTGTATTTTGCTGTGTACCTAGCAGTGCAGTGTGTGCATTAAAAATCTGTGCTTGGGAAGCGGTTTCCCCCTATTCCATTTAAAAAAAAAAAAAATGACTTTGTCCAAAAAAATCCATTACTGTATTGTTCTAATTAGATTTCTAGGTATGTAGCTAAAACTTATTTGTTAAAAACAGTTTGTGTCATGAATCTTTGCAGTTTCACATTTGTGTGCATGTAACAAACCCATGACTATATAATTTAGATTTAAATAAGGCCTACAATTAATTTTATCCAAATGGTGCCAAATATTCCATGTCATAGTTTAACGATTTCACTTATTCTTTCTATTGGTGTCTATCTTCTAAAATTCTGACTCCTTTTATAATCACAGTATTAGGAGGTAACTGGCACCAAGAGGTAGGTCATCTAAATTTAGCAAGACAGGTTGATCTTAACTTTTGGTGTTAAGGAATTCCACATTTTTGGGACTCCAATCAGCATTAAAATCTACCATAACATTCCCCCCCCCCCCATGGCATCAGTCTTTACTAGATGTTAATTATATTGAGGTAGCAGCCAGAGCAAGCCCCAGTTATGAACACAGGATCCTACAGTACTAGGCACTGTACAAATACACAGTCTAAAATACAGTTCTTCCCCAAAGACTTTACACCATCTAAAAAACTCATTTAAGTTCCAGATTGCTTTCTGCCTGGATTTTGATGCTGTGTTTATGATACATTTGTTTGTTTTATACTCTCAGGATTTCTGCTTTTTACTGTCTACAAGAGCTGGGGGACTAGGTATAAACCTGGCATCTGCTGACACTGTAGTGATATTTGATTCTGACTGGAACCCACAGAATGATCTTCAGGCACAGGCTAGAGCTCATAGAATTGGCCAAAAGAAACAGGTGTGTATAGTTTAGTTTTAAGCCCCCAAACCTGCAATGGAGCTCCACACAAGTGTTGTCAGCTGCAGGATTGAGGGTCAAAGTCTGCTTATATTTTTGGAGCAACAAAAATATTGGTTTCATAGACAATTCAATATAATGTATTTATTTGTTTTACAACATGTATATGTATATTTTTTTATAATACATATAAAATTTATGTAAGTAGGATACTGACTTTAATAACAATAACCATGTTAGTTGCTAAAGAATTTTCAGTTTGTAAAGTACACTAGAACTGTTAGCAAGACAAGGTGGATAGAGATAATATCTTTTATTGAACCAACTTCTGCTGATGAATGAGACAACCTTTTCTTGTCTCTAATATCTTGGGACTGACACAGTGACAACACCACTGTATACAACATTAGAGCAATGACAGATTTATTGGGAAAATAATTGTATAAACATTTTTTTCTTTAGTACTGCTCATTGTTGGACTTGTAAGATTGTAATAGTATAATCATACTGTTGTGCTCCCTACATCAAATGTAATGTGAAATTTATGCTTTGCTGGAGCTTAACAGAGTCGCATGTTGACTGAAATAGGGCTTTTCATTGAGCAGATGAAACTTGCTCCTTCATGTCAGTGAATGCCAGATTAAAGCTGCAAAGTAGAATAGACAAAGCTATCGATTTGCCACAAGTTTGTGATTTAAGCATAAAGTGTGCAAGGGTGTCTGTCACTCTAGAATGAGCTGAACCTGTGTGCCTCATCACTGGAGTTTGATTAAAGTTCTGGAATTACACTATGTAGGAAACTGCTTATGGAGAGCTGAAATTGCTGATTTAGAGTCTAAAGTGAATTTAAATATGGAAACAGATCAAGACATTGAAAACAAAAATTTGACATTTTTATTTTTTCTTCTCTTTGTCTTTTTTCGTTAGTCTTAGATATATTTAAATGTGATTGTAATGTGTAACTTCTACATATTTATGTAAAATTTATATTTTTTTATATTCAGGTTAATATTTATCGGCTAGTCACAAAGGGATCGGTAGAGGAAGATATTCTTGAAAGAGCCAAGAAGAAGATGGTGTTAGATCATTTAGTAATTCAGAGAATGGACACTACAGGAAAGACTGTACTGCATACAGGTTCCACTCCTTCAAGGTAGTTGATACACAATCCAGGAAGGCTATTGACATCTAATAAAAATAATTTTACTTTTTAGATGTTGACTGAGGATGTATAGCTAGTGAAACTTGTATAAGTAAAATTTAAAGATTTCTTAACTCTGATTCAAAATTACACTTCCTACCTTCAAAACCCCTTTTTTTCATTTTGTGTTTTAGATGCAACTTTTTCTAACAATGCATGAGAAGCTTGCTTGAATCTTGATGAAGAAATGTGTGCCATTTATATAAAGTTAAGGTGTTTTCTGTAACTAATAGAAAATGAAAGTTTATTTTCTGTATTTTCAGCTCTACTCCTTTTAATAAGGAAGAGTTGTCAGCAATTTTAAAGTTTGGTGCTGAGGAACTTTTTAAGGAACCTGAAGGAGAAGAGCAGGAGCCACAGGTAAACAGAGCTAACTTTCTACATATGCTGGAAATATTTTCTGCTTTAATGGTAAAGAGATTTTTTTTTTGTCCTTCAGGAAATGGATATAGATGAAATCTTGAAGAGGGCTGAAACGCGAGAAAATGAGCCAGGCCCATTAACTGTAGGAGATGAGTTGCTTTCCCAGTTTAAGGTACTGCTTTCTATTTATTTTTCTGCCAGTGACAGTTTACTTTACTTCTTAAGTACTTCTTAATTTACAGGAAGACCTGAAATAGCCATGTTATCTTTATTCATACATAACTACTGTTTTTCAAAAAATATCTTTTGCATGTGCACAAGGTGATTGTCTCCAACATGAGGTTAAAAAAACCCTAAGCTTGATTTATTTTGCCTGATCAGTAAAACATCAAGTAATTCTTCTGCTGTTCCTTGAGTTACAACATGCTTTAATTTTTGTAACATTATTTTAAAGGTGTGTTGACAGTAGTGTCCAGGCCTAAGCTCTTTCATAACAGTAGGAGTTAGTAGTATCTTCTAAATTTAGGTTGCTTAAGATGTTCATTTTAAAAACCTTCCTCTGGTGGTTTATTTGGAGAAGCTTTAGCACCTTTAGGTTCCAGTAGGTCTTTGAATATTGGTATGGAGAAAGCTCTTGTGCTGGAGAAGTGTCTTTTCTTCTTCCAGTGAAATTCCACTCAGGTTTAGCTGAATTATAAACTGTTAATCATTTGTTGCTCTTAGTTGCATTCCTAAGGAAAATTTTGGTAGTGTGTCAGAATAATTCCTGAGGGAAAAGCTCCGTCAAAATGGAGTCACGGTTGAGAGTAGCTGTCCATAATTTAAAAATACAAGACATTAATTGCCAAACCAATTATGTCAAAGCTAGAAAATAAATCAAGAGTCAGGGGTGAGTGTGTCCGTAATTTAAAGGTACAAGACATTACAGGGGTATTGTAATTATTCCCAAACCAAGCATTACAAAGCTAGAAATAAGAGTCAAAGTTGCACTTAAACAAAGTTAAAATGTATCACAATAAGAAATATAGTTGAGACACCCAACAACCTCATAGCGATATCATGCAGTAACTTTATGACTGCTTAAGGCAGCTTAGTGTTTGTGCTCCATATTTTTTCTTACCACCCCCAACCAGTTAATATCACTTCAAGGCAAGATTTGCAAGGCAAGATTTTGCATGTCATGTATGCACATGTGAAAAATAATGCATAGTATGTACATTATATCTAGGCATAACTGGAGTGAGTTGTACATACAAATGCATGCCTATGTTGTAATGGATATGTGAACCATATTGTCTTATAGTTTGTGATACAGATTTTCCTGTTCTGCTCTATGTTTATAAGGTGGCCAATTTTTCAAATATGGATGAAGATGATATTGAGTTGGAGCCTGAACGAAATTCAAGAAACTGGGAAGAAATAATTCCAGAGGTCCAAAGGCGCAGATTAGAAGAGGAGGAAAGACAGAAGGAGCTAGAAGAAATTTACATGCTTCCTAGGATGCGAAACTGTGCAAAACAGGTATCTTTGGGTTTTAACAAATTTCTGCTCGCTTCTCCAGCCCCCCCCCCGCCCCTCCTCCTTTTCAAATTATGATGTGTTTATGATAAGCTGAGAAACATTGTATTATGAATTTTGATTATAAAACTACTACTTATTCCTTCTCCAAATTCCAGATCAGTTTCAATGGAAGCGAAGGGAGGCGTAGTAGGAACAGAAGGTACTCTGGTTCTGATAGTGATTCTGTCTCTGAAAGGAAACGACCCAAGAAACGAGGAAGGCCACGCACGATTCCACGAGAGAATATTAAAGGATTTAGTGATGCAGAGATTAGGCGGTAAGATGGGGGGGAAAAACTGTTTGTTTATAGTTGTGAAATGAAATTTCATCAGATTAAAGTTTATAACTATGAAAGAAGGTTCATTTTTATTGAATTTGGATTAAGAATTTTTGTTTTAGTGTTTTAGGTCTAATATACACAGCTCCTACTCCTTGAATTCTCCTGACACCACACCTTCAAAAACCAGTTGTAACAATGGCAAGAAATATTGGGGGGGGGGGGGGCTGTACATGATTGTGAGAAGACCTATAAAGAGCTGAGTGGCTGTTATTTTGAGTTTCTCACCATTGTGATTAGATTCCTCTGACATGGTGCACATTAGGATGGTTGTGTTTGGGGGGGTGGGTTGTTTTTAGTATTTTTAAAACAATTAGAAATCACTTAAGGTAAGTGATCTTTTGGTGTAAGCTATATGGCATGACCTCTTCAAATATTTGGTGTGGGAAACAAATGTTTGGCATGAAGGAGAATAATAATTACATTTTTTATCTTACCTTTTCAGAACTTCATAAGAATGATAGTTTGTTTCAAAAGTTTGAGCATTTAAGTTTATCTGTGTTAAAACCATTAGATCACAGAATATTTGGGTTGTGATCATGATTTTAAATTTTAAGACCCTCATTCTCTCCATTTTATCTAGCAATATTAATGGATTGCTGCTTTTTTCAAGGGTGCTTTTGTGACTGCAGTAGGAACTCGGATTCTGATCAAGTGTGAAAAAGAAATTGAGCTGCTTTGCCTCTCCTCTCTGTCCTGGATATTTCACATTCCTTACCAAACTACCATTCACATGTGTGTCTTTTAGTTGAAATAATATTCCCTTCTCCTTCCTGCCATGTTATCTTGAATCCTAACTGAAATCATCTGTCTTGATTTACTACTTATTTTTCTTGACTATGTGGGGAATCTCTGAATTCACTACTTACTGTAAATCTACATTTGATCTTATTACTAAATCATCTAGTTGCTTTTAATATCTGTTGTGAAACTAATAAAGTAATTTCTGAAATAAATTGTAGCTTCTATTGTTTTATTTATATTACTCAGTAAACTTAATAGAACACTTGTTTTGAAATGCGGATTATCTTAATTCATTAAACTGCCATAGAGATTTTTCTTTTTTTGTATTATCCATATAACTTGTTTTTTACACTGCAATAAGTGTGCTTATTCACTGTAGTTTTTAAACTGTTATTAGTTAAGCTAACACTTAAATAGTGAAATTATTTTCTGTTACTAGGTTTATCAAGAGTTACAAGAAATTTGGTGGCCCTCTGGAAAGGTAAAGCTATTTGATTATAGTTATGTAGCAACTTGGAATCTTATAAGATTAAATGCTGAAACAGTATGCCAAGAATCCATATCTTGAAAAGAATGTTAAATTATTCAAATATTTTTTCTTTTTTCATGTATACTGAATAGCAGAAGAACAGCACAAGTGTCATTTAATCTGACCCTTTGTATTTTTCAGGGCTCTTCCTTCTGAGTACTATCTTACCTAGCATATTAAGTCATCTTCAGTGATGGTTACTCAACCACCTCACTTTGTAAGCTATCAGAGGGCCAGTTCAGTCCCTACAGAAGTTTATGGAAAGACTCACAATGGTCAGGCCCCAGTTGCCCAGTTAGTTTTACTTTTAAGGTTGTTTTTAACAAATGCCAGTCAACATTTTTCTTCTTAAGAAGTATTACTCCATATTATGTGAGCTTTCTTTCTTTCTTTCTTTCTTTCTTTCTTTCTTTCTTTCTTTCTTTCTCTTTCTTTCTTATTACCAACTGTTACCTCTGTCTCTTTCTGAAACACATGTACTCCAGTACTATATAAGTGAAGTAGTTCCTTTATTGTTCCCATTTGTCTTGTTGTTTGATCATTTTTGGCATTTTTAAATTTTCTCTGTTTTTCTATAACCTTTCTAAACTATTGATCAGAACTGCACACGGCACACCAGGTGTGGATGCAGTAGGATAAATGCAGACTGAAATTACCTCTCTAGTTTCACATTTTGTAGCAATCATTCACCAAGTGTCCAGGTTTCATAAATATAAGAATAACTTGTGCTTTTTTACAGGTTAGATGCTATAGCTAGAGATGCTGAATTAGTTGATAAATCTGAGACAGACCTTAGGCGATTGGGGGAGCTTGTACACAATGGATGCATTAAGGCTTTAAAGGACAGTTCCTCTGGACAAGAAAGAGCAGGTACAGTATGACTGAGCAAAATAAAATGGAATCAAAAGAATTTATCAAGAATTAATTATGTAAAGCTGTTAAGTGTGATATCAGAGTTATTACTCTTATTCCAGCTAACTAGAGACATCAAATAAGTGGGTAGGCAGTGAGTACCAATGTATGTAAAGGTTGGGGGGGGGGGCTGAATTCTAAGGATATATAGCAGTGGTTCCCAACCTTTTTGGCTCCAGGGCCAGAGATACCATTTTTACAACCCTGAAGGGCCACCAGTCTCTGCCAATGGGGCCCCAGCCCCTCTTGCAGTCAGACTGATCTCCCATCTCCCTGCCTGCAGTAGGGAAACCAAAAATGTCCTCTACTCCTGTGTGCTCCACCTGGATCTCTAGGAAGTGGCTCCCTTCCACAGCCAGGTGGAACAGGAGATCAGTGCTCCCCTCACTCTGGCTTCAGCAGGGTCCTCAGCACCTAGGAACCCAGGCAGAGTGTTTTGCCATGCTTCCTGCTACAGCCAAGGGGAGGGGAGCACTCATCTCCCATCCTCTTGACTGCAGCAAGGAGCTTTCATGAGTATGTTGGCCCTGTGGAAACACACTCCAGCTGGGTCTCTAGGCAGCGTCTCCCTGCTGCAGCCAGCAGGAGGGGAGCCACAGGCCACTCTGAAAGTACAAATTGGGAACCACTGGTATATATTATACAGTACATTTTCATTTTATTCAATAGTTTAAATTAAATCAGGTATCCGTAAGTAGGAATACCTGAAGTTCTGGAGCTTGACTGGAAACAAAAATTAATTTGTATGTGTAGTAGGTGAATAAAATGTTAAAGTGCACTGCCGCATGATGGACATTTAGGATCAGAATCTAGTTATTTTCTTTAAACTTGCCAATGAATAAAATACATAGAGAATTTATCCTTTTCATATACAAGACAAGTAACATAGTTATGGTTGTTGATTCAAGGGGGCAGACTTGGAAAAGTGAAAGGCCCCACATTCCGAATATCAGGAGTACAAGTGAATGCAAAGCTAGTCATCTCTCATGAGGAAGAGTTGGCACCACTGCACAAATCTATTCCTTCAGATCCAGAAGAAAGGAAACGGTAAGTAGTAGCAGTTGTTTTAAATATGAAAAAGAAGCCATTTTCTGTCAACTTATTAAATTAAAGCCTTTATATAGTGACCGATACAAACATTTTTAGCATTAGGGCTTTGATTAAAGCAATCTGGACTTTAAACAAGAGGTAAGGTTGTCCACCCTCCAAGGTTGTTCTGGGGTCTCCACAAATTAAGGATAAATCTTTATTTAAAGATTATGTCATGTGATAGAACATCCAAGAATACACTCAGCCAAAATTGGCAACCCTAGCTAGGAGACTCTCCTGTGTTTCACTGCACTATATTTTGAATGGTGATGGTGAATCCCATTTTTTCCATTCCAGGAGTTGCAACTCTCTTTCTCTCATCCCTCTTCTATCACTGAAGAAGCATGTGGTGGGACAGTACTTACCCTGGCTACTGAACTATATCTACTTGGATGGTTGGGTTGGGCACTTATCTCCAGCCACATGCAGCAGCCTCTTTCAGGGTGGTAGTGATAGGGGTCTTCCACAGCCTAGGGACTTTGGGTTTAACCCATTGGGATTCACACTTCTTATAGCTATCCTTTTAGGCTGTCTGCAGACATTGCAGTGATTACATGTTCAAGCTTTTATGCACCATGATCTGAAGTTAAAAACTTTTTAATATGACTGTTGAGAATGTAATGAGTCACATGACTCCAGTAATCGTGGTCCTAGACACTGGCCTTATAGTGTCTTTATAGTATTCTTGGCTTGTTTAGAGCATAGGTCACAGAACTAATTTAATTAAATGGAGTTGTTGTAAAATGTTTACAAAAAGCCTTAGAAAATACATCTGCGTTATTTTCTCAGCAAGTCAAACCTAACCTCTTGCCACTCTTTATAGATTTACGAAATAAGAATAGTAATTTCTTCCTTCTAGGTATGCCATCCCATGCCACACAAAGGCAGCTCATTTTGATATAGATTGGGGCAAAGAAGATGACTCCAATCTTTTAATAGGCATCTATGAATATGGGTATGGCAGTTGGGAAATGATAAAAATGGATCCTGACCTCAGTTTGACACACAAGGTACATCCTGTCATCCATCTGGCAAGCATTTTTTAAGTTCATTTTGTTTACTTGTTAAGGTTACTAAGGAGAAGCCATTGAAGCTGCTTATTTTATGGTACTTTAAAATTTCAATCAAAATGTACGTCAGTTCTACTTTATTGGTACCCCTCTTGTGATAGATGCCATGGTCATCTTTATCCCATAGTGCCATGTCCTGATTGATGACCATGTCTCCCTTTTTCAATCTCCTCCTCTACCTTTTCTGACTGATTGCATTTATATGTTGTCTTGTTTTCTTACTCCCCATCCCTGTTGGCTTACCTGACCCATTTCCCACTGAGTAGAAGCAAATATGCTATTTGAAGTGGAAGTTCCAACATCAATGATCATGCAGTGTAGGAGCCCAGGTTCTCCTTGCTGAATTTTGTGTTATGAGAACAGAAACACAAAGCTAGGGCTGGTAACTCTTGTGTTGGCAAGCTGGTTTTGAGACTCCTTATATCAGTGAATATTGTGGTAGGGAGCAAAAAGTTGAAGAGGATTTTAGGACATTTTCCATTCCTTCAGGCTCACTAGCACATTTACAGTGTAGAGCCAGAGTAGATCTGGAACCATATAGTTTTTCCTACCCTCCAGTGCTCTTCTCTGTGTATTTGCTGCTCCAGCCTGCTGCAGCGGCTTCTCTAGTCTGGTACTGTCCAGACTATGAATACTGGTGTTCATAGTTGATTTTTTTTTTCCTCTAAGATTCTACCAGATGATCCAGATAAGAAACCCCAGGCCAAGCAGTTGCAGACCCGTGCAGACTACCTCATCAAATTACTCAGTAAAGATCTTGCAAGAAAGGAAGCACAAAGACTTTCTGGTGCAGTAAGTGAAATATCAAACCTTGTTATAGGATAAAGTAGAAATATGCTTCTCTGCTTGACAGCAGATCCTTTCCCATCACCCTGTTCAGTTATTTTCTACAGTATTAACTGTTTAATCAGAGAATGTAAAACCAGCCGTATTGGATCAGACCAGTAGTCTATCTAGCCCAGTATCATGTCCTGACAGTGGCTAATGCCATTCAGAGGGAAATAATAGAACAGTCAGTCATCAAGTGAATGCCTGGCTAGCTCAAATAAAGATTTAGAAGATGAGTTCATGTAGGAGTTTTGTCCCTAGTTTGTATATTCTCAATTTCCAGTCCAGCACAAGGTAATAAACAAGGTTCTTTTTGTATATCTGAATGCTATTTAACATAGAATCAAATCTTTCTGTATGGCATTTGGCAGTGAGACATTTCTGTCAGTTGACAATAAAGATGTGCTTTTGTATTCAGGGAAACTCAAAGAGGAGGAAGACAAGAGCTAAAAAGAATAAAGTGATAAAAGCTACAAAAGTTAAAGAGGAGATAAAAAGTGATTCTTCTCCACTGCCTTCAGAAAAATCTGAAGAAGAGGAAGAGGAGGATAACAAGGTGAGTATTCTCTTATCTTTTCTGTTAAAAAGAAATATTTTTATAGGTCAGTTTGTTCCATCTCACTTAAATATTGCTTTTATAGAAAATAGTTAGAATGGACTCTCATAGCAAAATGTGTTTAATTAAACATTATGAGGAGAGGAATTAATCCCTTTTAGCTTAACTGTAAAGAAAACTGCAATTGTGGCAGCACTGAATTCTTACATAAAACAGTGTGATTGTAATCTGAAAATAGACATTGTTTGGTTTCAAGGATTTTTTCCCCCCCTCAGTGATTTCAGGGTCAGATTTGCTAGAAATGCTTATCCAGCCCTGGAGCTTAACATAAAGTTGTACTGTTTTTATTTTTAAGGCATCACGCTGGTTGTACTCATTCTTCAGATGGAATTTTGTTAACAATTACGTTAATGCATAAACCATACCCTCAGAAAACAGCCATTAATAATGATAGTGCTCAGTACTCTAAACATTTTATGTCACTGTATCTTAAAATACTAGTGAGAGTGAGGAATTCTGTCTGCATTTATCAGTTGGAAAAAGTGAGGCACAACAAAGTCAAATAACTTCTTTCACCCATACCTGCATCTCCTCCTAACCTCCAGGCTTCCTTGTTGCTTTTATTTGTATGTTTGTTCATTCTAAATGTATCAATGTAACCCAGTAAAATATATATAAATATATAAAGTGTAAGCCTTGTTGCAGCTGCTTAATTAAAGATATGATTTTAAACCAATTTTGAAATAAACTTGTGCAAAGAATGATGGGGGCACTTTTATTTTGTTTCAAGTCAGAATTTTTTGGTATGACTTCTGTAGATTAGGAATTGTTTTAAACTAAATTGAAATAAGCCACATTTAAACAGAAGATCCACATAAGGGCTTTTAGCAGTTAAACTAAGATGGTGCAGCTCTCTTGTTTAGAACTACATATAAAACCAACAAAAATAGAACCAGATGTAAAGAAAACCAAGATAAATTTTTGTATGAATCGATTATTTTAATTATAAATTCCTATTATCTGCTCGCTTTTAATTATAAACAATCATTAAGACCACATGTAGAAGCTTCTTTTTCTCCTCCTCCTCCACCAGGAATTAATATTTTAGAACACATTCATACTGTTGAGAAGTCTCAACAGCTGGACCTGTTGAATTACATTTTAGGCAGAATAGTTGAATCCTAAACTAAGTATTGACTCTTCAGTTCACTTACCAGATGAACCTCTTCACAGGCACTCCAAGGAAAGGGTCCTCCGAGACCGCCCAACTAACTTCTTAATTCCCTTCTCAAGAAAATGTCTGGAGTGTGATTCCCTTGTGTTCCTGTAAGAGCTGGTATTGGCCAGTTCAGCATTTTCTGACTCATGCCTGTTAAACTTCACAAGTGTGATTGTTTTTACATAATCACTTTGTGATTTAGCTGCACTCAATAGGTGTTAATTTAAAAAACTTAGATGAATGACGTATTTTTATATTGTTATTTTTAATTGCACTTAGATAAATGGCATGTTTTTAATCTGACTGCTGTAAAATTTGTAAAGCTAGGAATTGGGTTTGCAATGTGATGTGTGTGCTTAAATATTGCAGGACGAGATCACTTCAGTGAAACATCCAAATAAAAAAATAAAAGCAGAAAAAGAAAATGATGAAAAATCTGAGCCAGATATTGGTGTAAAGAAGGAGGTTGATGAAAAGAGAGAAACAAAAGAAAAGGAAAATAAGAGGGAGCTGAAAAGGGAGAAAAAAGAAAAAGAGGATAAGAAAGAATTAAAGGAAAAAGATATGAAAGAAAAGAGGGAAAGTAAAGTAAAAGAGTCTGCACAGAAAGAAAAAGAAGTAAAGGAAGAGAAGGTAATTAGGCTTAACTATTAAAATACTTGGGTGGGAAAAAACCATTGAGGTTGATTTTGAGATAGAAAGGCATTTCACATCATTTAATGCTCTGTTATCATTACAAAAAAGCATTTGATTTATTGGTATTTTGCTTTCACCACTTCCAAACTGACAGGAGAACAAATGGTTGTGGAATCCAAACCTTTACTGCCATATGCTTTAACTGGTTGAAAATGCATGTGGTGTAAGGAAAATTGCACATTCTTTTTCCCTCTCTTTCCACATCCCTACTGAAAAAAGGGAAGATGAAAATTACATATCTGCTTCTGGTCAATATGCGTAGTGAGGTTAATTCTTTCTGTATCCACAGAGCACAGTAACGATGCTTCTGACTTAAATAGTAGCGTAACACTAGACCTAAAATGCACTTCCCTGTTCTTATATTTTATTTATAGATAAATGAAGTCAAATCTGACAACAGAGACAAAACCAAGAAAACAACATCAGCAGATATTCCAGTTCATATTACTGCAAGTAGTGAGCCAGTTCCTATATCTGAAGAATCTGAAGAACTGGATCAAAAAACATTCAGTGTAGTAAGTTCTTTTTTACTACTTCTGCAGGCTTTGTTCACGCCGCTGTGCTTAGGCATTGTGGCACTTGTTCCATTGCCATTGACGTCCCAGAACAGCACAGGGAAGGTGTGGGCAAAGTACATATAGTAAAGATTTGGTTCTGTCTTCGTGCAAACAAACAATACAGCATTTCTAGACAAAATCTATGCACATGTTCAAAAGCAGCTTTTTCAGGTGTGTGCTTCCACTTCTTAATTGCACACTGAAAATTGAATGTTCACACTCCACTTTACTAATGGCCTATTAAAGTATGACAGTGAGCTACCAATGATATCATGCCTTTACCTCTTCACGTGTTTTTTTGGTATATCTGTGCCCTGTAACGCACAAAAATCTAAAAATGTAAAATCCTGAGATTTGTATTCTTCACAGACAAAATCAGTTAGATTTTATTTGGATTGTTGCAGATCTATATGAGGATCCTTGTTACAGCTGTGTGTGAGAAATGGACAAATGTAATATTTTATCTTCTGTTTTGTCTTGTCTTAATTGTTGAGGTTTTGCATAAGCTGAGGGAGCTTTGTCCTTCAACCTATAAAATGGGCCAGTTTATGTTCAGGAGAGATAGAGGTACTGGGCCCATTGGCTGTAACACAGACATACTGAGACCCATTCAAATCAACAGTTAGGCTCATACTCAAGAAGCATTTCTTAATACTGACAATCATACTGACTGTCACTCAGTTTCTCATCTTACCTTGATAGAAGTTAATGGGGAAGGTTGTGACAGACTGATTACCTAAGGTAGTGGTTTTCAAACCATGGGTCGGGACCCAGTACTGGGTCACAGACGCTCAAATACTTAGTTGTGTCATCCCCTGCTGCCACCAAAAGACTGGAATGCATTGCTCAAAGATGTAATTGTTGGGTCACTGGCATAAATGTTTTTTCAACTAGATCCCAAGAAAAAGTGTTTGAAAACCACTGACCTAAGGTGCAATGTGAAGTTCTTAGACTGCCTCATTTTCATTGATCATTTGAATTTTCAGTCTGGGTGCAGCACAATGTGTGAGATTCAGAGATGATTTACACCTTTTCCTGCTCTCACTGTATATATTGCACCAATATGGATTTTGACTTAATAACATCCATATCCAATCACTAATCTGTAATTTACACCCACTTTTATGTTCTACTTGAATTGGACCCACTGAATCTAAAGTAGCCCAGGTTGGCTTAATTCATACTTGGGAGCCATAAGAGAAATAAGTAACAAGAAAGCCGTGTCTCCCGTCAGTCCTTTTTTCTTAAAACTAAACACATGTCCAGTTTTCTCAGCCTTTTCTCACAGGTCAGATTTTTGAAACTTTTTTAAAATCATTTTTGCTGCTCTTTTCTGTAATATCTCCAGTTTGTGCGCATCTTTCTTAAAGTGTGGTATCCAGAACTGGACACACAATCACCATTGCCAAGTGGCATGGTTAATTATCTCTTGTGTCTTAAACGTGGCAATTCTATTAATACATAGAAGAAGTATGTTAGCTTTATTCACATCAGTATGCCCCTGGATCCTTTTCAACAGTGCTATCATCTAGAAAGATTTTTCCCACAGCATATTTTTCTCTTTGTCCCCCCCCCCCCCCCCGTAAGAATAATGTAGCAGATTCCACTTAATAGCAACCAGGATTTTAGCAACTTCCAGTTAATAACAGTGTGTATTACAACATGTCAATATTAACCAAGAAGATATCCAATCCCATCCCGTTCATTTTTTATTAAGGGTCTTCTGATATTGGCATCAGCATGCTGTTTATTGACATTCTTTGGAAGAGAAGGACCATGACTTCCCTAGCTGCAGTCCCACAAAGCAGGCTGCAGCTAGAGCTCAGCACTTCCAGGGCTTCTTTCTGGGGCTGCAGCCCTGCAAACCTGCTTGCGCAAAGGGACCTGCAGGAAATGGCTGTAGGCAGGACAGTTGTGGGGACTGGGGTCCCACATGGATCAAATCATTCCCTGGGCTCTCCAGCCAGGCTGTGCCCTGTCAGGTGACTGCACAAAGGGAAGGAGCACTGGAACATACTAAGCCCTGATCCTTGGACAGCATAAGGGAAGATACTACGCAGCTCTGTGGGCCTTCATCACTCCCTGCTTCTTACAGAAAGCCCCAGCATTCAGGCTGCAGACCCCCTCCCCTCTGACTGCCCTATTTGCTAGAGTGCAGGTGGGGAAGAGATGTCCGAGATTTTTCTTCCTGGCTGCCTGCTGGCATACCTGCCTTTCACTTATTGTCATCTGTGAGATAATGACAGCTTTTTGCTGGGAATGGAAGGATTACTGGTAATTGAAATCAACTGTACTTCACATTTCTCTTCATTGAATTTCATCTTGTTGATTTCAGCCCAATTCATCAAGGTTGTTTTGAATTCTATCTTCCAAAGTGGTTGCAAACCCTCCCAGTCTGATGTCATCCACAAGTATTATAAGCATACCCTCAACTCCTTTGCTTAAGCCATTAATGCAAATATTGAATAGTACCAAACCCAGGACTCATTCCTGCGGGGCTCCACTAGATACATCTTTCCTGTTGGACTGTGAGTCATTGATAACTGCTTTTTGAGTACAGTCTTTCAATCAGTTTTGTGCCCACCTAATAGTAATTTCTTATAGACCATATTGCTCTAGTTTGCTTGTAGGAGTGTCATAAGAACCTGTGTAAAAAGCTTTATAAAGACAAAACATATCTCATTCCTATCCATCCATTAGCCAGTAACCCTGTCAAACAAGGGAACTAGGTTGATTGGACACAATTTGTTCTTAACAAATCTATGCTGACTTTTGCTTGTTACCTTACTTCTCTTACAAACTGACTGCTGAATAAACGGCATCTGTTGAATGTTCTGTGTGACAGTTTTTTAATAAAAATACATTTCCTCATATTCTTAAGAAGAAGAATTAGAGAGTAATCCAGGTCCTTTCAGAGCTCAAGATACTGAACAGGTTGATGAAGGAGACAAAATCATGATGGAGGTGATAGTACTTCACTGTAATTCAGAAGACTTAATATCCATGTACCAGGCAGGAGCTTATGTATCTAAAGCAGTCAGGCCCTGCTATTGGCAGCTTTTTCTAGTGAAAGCATCACTAACAATATAAGATGTTATAGTTCAGTCTGTCCTCTTCTCCTCTCTTATCTGCCTCCCCCCTTTACTTTCACTTAGAGTCAAGATAGATACAAGGAGAGCCAAACCCCTCCTTGTTCCCAGTTTTTCTCACTGGTTCATAAAGAAATGGGAGTTGGGCTGGATATGGGACAAGGAGAGTCAGCTTCTTCCACTCTTTTTCATACAAGAAAAGCTTGAACAGAGTTGCTTCTGTCTGTCTGTCTGTCTGTCTGTCTGTCTGTCTGTATCAGCATCTCCTAGGTCGCCTTCGCTTTATTCATAGGGATCAATCCACTGGCAAGATTCTCTAAGAGAGAACTTCATGGATTTTTCTAAAGGTTATGGAACAGTGTTCCCAACCAGGAAGGAAAAGGAATGCAGGTCCTCTCCTGAGTGGAATGTCACTTTGCCTCTAGTTTTCAGTTCTTACAGATTCATTCATTCTAGATTTATCAAATATTTTCATTTATGGTCTTGACACTGAATTTGTATACAAGTTTCTTGAAAATAACACTAGTCTTGTGTTATGTGTTTATGCTGAAAGTTTAAAAAGGTAAAAAAAGTTACTTCAGATTTCTGTTATAACACTTAGAGTCATAGTATCTGTTTGTAATATCTTGTTTCTGAGAAAATCTTTCCAAATAAATAAGTATTTTCTTAAATCTTAAATACAGTCTAATGCTTTCATATAAGAGCTAATTTCACAGTGGTTTAAATTATTACTTTTCCAAAGGAAACGTGTAATAAAACAGAATTTTAAGAGCTGTGAGCGAGAGGCTTGATGTTTCACTTGGCTTAGAGTAATACTGTCTTTGCCTGTATAAATACCTAGGGTGAGTCATATTTTAGATTTTAGCTTTTCACTCTTTTCTCCTGATTATGTTTTCCCCTTTTCCACTTTACAGTGCAAAGAAAGAATGAGGCCTGTCAAAGCAGCACTGAAACAGCTGGATAGACCAGAAAAAGGTCTTTCAGAAAGAGAACAGCTGGAACACACTAGACAGTGTCTGATCAAAATTGGGGATCACATCACTGAATGTCTAAAAGAGTACACAAATCCTGAACAAATTAAGCAGTGGAGGAAGTAAGTAATCCTACATTTTTTGTGAATGAGAAGGGAAAAAATCCATCACTGCTTGTAATTTCTATCCATTTTTGTTGGTCTCCAATTCTCACATTCTTGTATCTACTTACGCATGTTTTATAATACCATATAAGTACCTATAAAGAAAAAAATGTAAATTGTGTAATGGATTTTTAAAGCCAGATTCATGTTCTTCCACATGTTGAACTGTTCATCATGGTGTAATCTGAACTTTGTCCACTATGTAGAGTCTCCTCCCATTTTAAAAAGGACTGAAATTAGCAAAACTTAAGTTTGGGTAATTTAAAAGTAACTTTTAGTGGCAAAGAGGGAAGGTGGCATCTATATTCTTCTATATTCAGTATATTTTCATAATAAACACTTACGAATTTTGGCTACATAAGTTTGCTAAAGCTTCCATTCTAGAGAAGTGCTAAAATATATTATGAAACTAGATTACTTGTTCACCTATGGTTTTACAATGAACTATTAACTTGGCACCATCTGGTAAAGCTAATAACTTTAAAATTTCAAACCTAACAACTAGAGTGGATTAGAAGGACTCTCTGAATGTGTTTTTATACTTAATTATAAACTGAAGACTTCATTTAACCTAAGCTGTACTTTCAAGTAAAAAGTAAAGGTGACATATTTTAGCATTTCACACAATTGTAAATAGATAAAAAATTCTAAATACTCAGGGAAGACTCAGTCATTAATTCTGATGTGGCTGGATCGGGGAGGGAATCCTGAACTTCCAGAAATATCACTTAATTGAATGCTTTAATTTCTTCAAGGACAAAGTTCAGCCTGAAAGTTTTGCTGCTGCTCTTATTTTATTATCTTATTCCAACACTGCATTAAACACATTACGCAAGTATGAAATCAAGATCCATGCCCCCAAAAGATCACACAATCTAAATAGACATTTGTATTCTACTTCTGGGGGAGAAAAATCAAAAAATTTTCACACTTAAGATCATCCATGCTGCTTGGCCTTTGCCTATGGTTCACTGCCATAAGAACCACTGGCAAATGTTGAAAGTCTTGCCTATCCATAACATGCAGGGTGTTCATATTAGATTACTTTATATTTAAACATACAGTGACTGTGCAAACTCTGGCTTTAATTTTGGCGATACATATGGCACTGACAGACCTCCAACACCAATATTTTATGAGACAAACAGTATGCTAAAGGTAGTCATTTGTTACACTTCCCGGAAATTCTTCCAGTTCTCAGAGATTTCCCTGTATGACTAGGTGTACAAGTGTCATTAAATACAGCTTTTTGATGTGCTTGAAAACCCTTCTTAGGCCAAGGTAGAGCAAAATTTGGTGTACTGAGGCAGATGCAAAATAAGCATTAGAGATGTGTTTCTGAACCCATCAGTGAGTGCTCTGTGGTTTGTGTTTCCAGCACTGTACTTGGAAACATCACAAGTCGAATGTCTGCTCCAGATCAGATATGTGTGACCACAGGAGCAAAAAAAAACAAGGAATCGTGTGGCACTTAAAGACTAATAGATTTATTTTTTGCATGAGCATAGGAGCAAAACTCTTTTTTATTCTGACCTTTCCAGATCCTGCACCTCATTATTTCCTCCAAATAGTATAGGTAGTGCAGAATGGCTCCAGGCTTAGTCTTGTCACTTCCATTCTCTCTATCAAATTTCTTAGTGAAACTCCAAGTGGCAGTTAAAGGATTTTACATTCTATGTTGCACTTCTGGCTTTTAAAGATGACTTTGAAGAGCAGCAGCAAGGAAATTCCTCTTTCCCACTCTCTTGAATCAATAGGAGCTAAAATGTCAAGGACTTTGTTGCCCATATGGGACCTTCAGCCACACTATTTTATCACTGTTCTGTTCCCTTCCAGTCTGGATGAGCTTCCAGTGAGTGAATTAGAACTCATTTCCACTGGTATCTTTGTGAACACTCGTTTATGAATATTCATCTGGTTTGAAGGCAGTAGACACATAACCTACTTTTGTAATCATATAGACACATCTGATCTGTCCCTGCTGTTTTCAGGAAATTAGTCACACAACACAATAATTTCCATTTTAGAGTGGGATTTTGGAAGAAGGGCTTTTGACACTGAAGAAGAGATCTGTGTAGCTTGAAAGCTTGTCTCTTTCATTAACAGATAGTCCAATAAAAGATATTACCTCACCTGTCTTGTTTCTCTGAAGGGAACTGAGCACACAATCCTATTGTATGTCATCTCCTTCCTACTCTTGACTAACAGAGTTTTCATTAATGTCAATTACTTCTTCATGGTCACATATGCACTCTGAATTCATTACAATAAACTTCACACAACAGTAAAGAAAAAGAGAGGAATTAATAACAGATGTTTAGCATTTAGTGCTTTATATCTTCAGAAATCATGCAGAATTGTTGTACTATTGGATATGTTACCTCCTTGTGTGATGGGACATGATTCACCACTGCATTGTAACTCCATTTACTTCAGGGTTGTTAAATCAGTGTGGCACTAAAATATCACAATGGTGAATCAGGCCCAGCGTCTACAAAGTGGCATAAAGGAAAACCAGTGTATACAGGAAGGTAAACTATACTTTTTATTTTCCTTTCTCTAGAAATTTGTGGATTTTTGTTTCAAAGTTTACGGAATTTGATGCCAGAAAGCTGCACAAACTTTATAAACATGCAATCAAAAAACGCCAGGAATCTCAGGTAATATATTGTTTTGTATTTAGAGATATTCTGAAACTATTTCTTAAAAATATTAAAACTTGTTTATGAGGGTGAAGTCTTCATGGACTATAAATTTATCTTGCACAAATAAAAGTGTTGTGTGACTCAAAATATATTTTTGTGTTTTAATAATAATGTTCATCACTTTTTTTTGATCAGATGGAATGTTTTAACACTTAATATTTGTAATTTTGAGATTTAGCAATGCTAATTTTTGTATTTAATTTTTTAAGCAACATAATGAGCAGAACATCAGCAGCAGTGTGAATACACATGTGATTAGAAATCCAGGTAAGAAGCTCTGCATGTTGTTGTGTTAGAGTGTCTTAGAGGAGGGCATACAAAATGAAATAAACTTCAGTAACTCTGAAACCTTCTAAAACTTCCCCAGCATTAAGTGACATGGTCTCTACAGAGAAGTAGCTTTATTTAGTGAGTCCCAGCATATGTGCTTTCACTGATGAAACAAAGTCAAACACAAACCCACCTGCAACCAGTGTTTTTAAAAATAATTTGCTATTTGGCAATTATTTTTATTAGAACACATTCAAAAATACATTTTTGTGTTTAATTATTTTGAGAGAGACCGACCTGTGATGGCACCTCTAGGTTACTCCCAGACTCCCACTTTTTTCTGGGGAATGTGTTTTGTGGTGGTTGGAATCGCTATCATCATCATGGATTCAAAGGCCTTCATTTAAAGCAGGAACCAGCCATCTGTGGTGTTGGATGCAATATCCCATTTTTCACTGACAGTGGAATTATCCTCTTAGTCTCAGGACCTTGCAGTCACAACGTAATATTGACTGTTTTTTTTCCTCTTTCATTATATCCATCCACTTGTGAAATCCTGATTCTGCTTCCTGTGAATTCCATTAAAATTTTCTGTTTACATTAGTTGCAGAAATAAAACTTTTGTCCATGCCTTGCATATTTCTCATCATGACTAAGTTTCTCTGCTCCCCCTATCACTATTCAAAATTCCTCTGCTAAAGGCACTGTTTCCCTCATTGACCTCTCACTGAAACACTTAGGCTATGTTTATGCCACCAGTGGTGCTGCTGACAGTGAAGGATCAATTGTTCATGTTCAATTGAGCATTGGTTAGGGTATGCTCAATTGAACCCAGAAATCATCAGAAATCAATCTGTTAAGACCACTCCAGCAAGTAGCATGGTGCAGTGTTTACAGGAAGGTATTGTCTGTTGATTCAGTGCAGTGGGGATGCCACAGTAAGCAGGCATTAGGAAGTTGTCAGGAGATATGCAAGTACTGTACTGTCAACTGAGGCCAAAATCCATGGCCAGTGTAGACCAGGCCTTAGTTCAGTTCCTGCCCTTTAATTAATCAAATTGAATTCCTCGTCCATTCATTCTAAATCTTACATAATCTTTATCTTACCACTTCTGTGTTCCACCTCACATTTTTACTCTTGTTTCCTCCTGTTCATCCCTCGTTTCTCTCAATTCACACCTTTTTGCTACCATTGTCAGCTTTTGTTACAAATAATTGTATTTCTTATACGGTTAAATCTGGCAGGCTGAAGTGCTGTCCTGTACAATAATCCTTTAATACTTTTCAGCTAGAAATTTTGTAGTTTATGAAGTCACCTTAAACAGAAATGAACAATTCAGCATGGCTTTCTACTTTTTTGAGCAGATGTGGAAAGACTGAAAGAGACCACAAACCATGATGACAGTAGCAGGGACAGTTATTCCTCTGACAGACATTTGTCACAGTACCACGATCATCACAAAGACAGACATCAGGGAGATGCTTACAAAAAAAGCGATTCTAGAAAAAGGCCCTATTCTGCCTTCAGCAATGGAAAAGATCACAGGGATTGGGATCACTACAAACAGGACAACAGGTGAGTTTCGTTCATACATGGTAATCCCTGGAAATCTGTAAATGGTATGATTTGGTTTTTGGTTTTGAATTTTAGTGGCATTCCAGTTAAGTAGGTGGTTCATAGCAAAAACTAGTTGCCAGTTTGATTAGGTCCTTGTAGATATTTATCCAACATGTTTTCTTATAAAAGTATTTCAGAAATTTAGTGAAACTCAAATTCAGTTGATTAGAATACTGTGCTAAAATAAAAATGTGCCTTCTTCCACACTTACCCAATAATGGTAAGCTAGGTACCTCCATCCCTGTATGCATCCATGTCTACAAATCTTCTGTTCTGGTTCCCCTGATCTTTGTCTCTTAAATTGTGAGCTCCTCTTATAAAGGATTTTGTCTTCTTTTGGAAAAACATCTAGCACATTGAATTCTGCCATAAACTTATCATAAATAAGAATATACATAAGATTTTAAGTCAGTTCAAGAAATGGAAAGTTCTGATAAAGACTTAGAGGGGTAACCGTGTTAGTCTGTATACAGTAAAACCAACAAGAGTTCTGTGGCAACTTAAGGACAACATGATTCATGCATCTGCTGAAGTTGGTTGCAACCCATGTAAGCTTATGGCTAAAGAAAAAATTGTTAATCTTTGAGGTGCCACAGAACTTTCACTGGTTTTGCTGATAAAGTGTGAATAATCTGACACTGGGAGGGGGAAAAAAGCAGAAGATGACAGCGTAAGACAGGATGGCTGACAATGGAAATTAGTCAGTCAAAATGAAGGAATGGGGAGGTAGGGATGCAGAAATGGATACTCTTACATAGAAGGCAGAGGTATTTTGTTAACAATGGTCAAGTAAAACATCAGTGATGATATATTGGGGCATGTGTGTGTGGAATGAAACATGATTACCAGACTTATTGGAACCTCATCATTTTATGTACACTTTCACTTTTCCTAATTCAGCTCATCTGTATTTTTTATATCCACGCTTCCTCTGACAAACACAAAAAAATCCAAGTTTCTGAGCACTGAAGAGTCATTTTGTGTATAGTGTAGATTTCAAAGGAATGAGCTGTTGATATAATTCTGCTAGATTAACACCATTTTAACCTGTGTTTTTATTATTGTTCAAAACAACAATTTATCTTATCTTTCAGATACTACAGTGATAGTAAACATAGAAAGATGGATGACCACAGAAGTAGAGATCATAGGTCAAACCTGGAAGGAAATTTAAAAGATGGTCGGTCTCATTTAGATCACCGTTCCCATTCAGACCACCGGATACATTCAGATCACCGATCCAGTTCAGAGTACAGCCATCACAAATCTTCCAGGGACTATAGGTATCACTCAGACTGGCAAATGGACCACAGAGCTTCCAGTAGTGGCCCTAGGTCACCACTAGATCAGAGGTCTCCCTATGGCTCAAGGTCTCCGTTAGGACACAGATCTCCATTTGAACACTCAGCCGATCACAAAAGTACACCGGAACATACATGGAGTAGCCGGAAAACATAACAAAGACTAATGTTTTCTGGACCTTCTTTTAGCCATATACAGTAAACTAACACAGTAATTGCCTTACATGACTTGAAAGACATGGACTGGATATTCTGTCGGTAGCAGTATTGTTACTTCTTTCCAGGATGCAAGGTCTGTTATCCCAACAGAAGAAAAAAAACATATTTTTGTATTTCAAGTTTATGCTGCACTGTGCTGCAAATGTTGTGGCACTTTTTTTAAGAAATGGAAGATGTTTACTTTTACAGGGACCTCAACACTGCCCCATTCAGACTGGATTTTATTATAAAGCTCTTCATGTCAAAGTGGTTTTAGGCTGAACACAGTTTAAATTATGTATGTAAATGAACTTTTACACACTGACCTGTGATCGTGTTTCAGGAAGGAATGAGGCATTTGGATTTGTTTTGTTTTATTATTTTTTTTTTTTTAAGTAAAGAACTCTCAAGGACCTTGTTCACTTTCCAAAGCTACTTGTTTACATTGTACACTGCGACCACCTTGCCGCTTTCATCACAAGCTTGAATATTTAAATTCTGTACCTAGAACTGTAAAATAGCCAGGATTTCTCCTGTTTGTGATCAACTGTAATGCCTTTTTACAAAAAAACAGCTGTAAATTATTGTAAATTAATTAAATGAGCTTTTTCCCCTCTCAGGCTTTCTTTGACTGTTCCTTTCCCCACCAACTCAGGCCTTCTTGTCACAAGTATGAAACGAAATCAGTGTGTTACACTTCTGAATAAAAGATCTTAATGGAATCACTGTTCAGAATGTAAAACTGGGGAAAGGGAACACTTTTCCATTTAGTGCTCCTTTTTTATTGAATACTGTATGAGATAAATGTTTTTTTTTCTATTAAACTGTCCATGTTGTGATTGTTGTAATTAAATGGTGAGAAATACACAACTAAATTGGGCTCTGAAGAAAAAAAATTTAGGGGCATTTGTTTTTAAAAAAAAAAAAAAAAAAAAGGAGAGTTCAATACATGAACTCTTCAGAATCCATATCAGCCAAAATATATTGTAAATCCATTTGTTTTCCTTTTTCAGTATAGGCAATAATGTCAAATGTGCTATGCAGCCAATATATTTTAGAATATTTGAGCGACTTTAAATTGTTACAATGCACACTGATTGTAAATAGATAACTTCTATCTGACAAATTAAATTTAACTAAAGGATATGTGAGCTCTTGTTTTCTGATGCTGGGTTTTATTTTTTTTATTTTGTGTGTGTGTGTGTACCTCCCTTTTAACATAAACATTATTAAAATGTTCAACATCTTAAATGTATGCTGATTTTAGTGATTATATCAAATTTGAGAATAGTCGCAAAATCATGTATTGTAGAATGAATGGCAGGAGTAATTTAATAAGGTTAAAAATCCACTGATTTGATGGAATACTTCAACCTGTATTTTTTAGGCTGCTCAGATAATATTTTTGTCTTTATTTCCCATGGTGTTTCTTTAGGTCATATGACTAAAACCAGGATTTTTGTTTACTTACTACATATACTTGTGGATAAGCCCCCAAAATAGTAAAAACTGGGTGACTCATGTATAAGTTGAGGTCCACCCATGGCCATAGCCACTACCCCCCCCCCCACACACACACCCTGCGTGCTGGCTTCCACTGGAGTCCCTGACACTTCCCTATTCCCCAAACCCCTGCTGCTGCTTCTTTTTCCCAACACCCCTGCCACCCCACCACCATTTCCCTCAACACGCCTGCCGCCGCTTTTCTGGATACCCCTGTTGCCTTTCTCCCCAACACCTATGCTGCCCCACCGCCACTTTTCCCCAACACCTCTGCCACCCCCTGCCACTTTTCCTGACACCCCTGCCACTGCTTTCCCCGACACCCCTGTCACCCTGCCACTACTTTTTCCCCCACACCCCTGCCACACCTGCTGCTGCTTTCCTGGACACCCCCAACCCGTGCTGCCACTTTTCCCGGCCTCCCGGACACCCCCAGGCCCTAATACTGGCTCCCCCAGGCCGCCTGCCCCCCAGGCTCTTACCTGGCTGCTCCAGGTGTCGGGGTCCCCTCCTTCTCTAACTCCAGCCCAAGGGCTGACTCCCCAGTGTGGCCACTTAGGCCACACGCTGGGGATCCATCCTGAAGCATGCTCAGTGCATGGTACAGGCTGGAGACTTACTGTTCTGGGCTGGGGCTGTCTACCATATTGACCTGCATATAAGCTGAGTGCCTGTTTTAAAGGCAATTTTCAGACACAAAAATCTCATCTTATACGTGACTATATGCGGTAATTTACTTTAGAGTCTAAATTCTAATTACAATTTGTTTTTTGTATCATGATCATCATCTGAACAGCAATTATTCCTGATGTCACAAATAGAAGACTATGAGTCCAGAGTAGTAGTAAATTATGCAAACTAAGAAAAGATCCTGGATGATTATATGAATGTCCCTAATAAAATGAGGAAGATAAATTACAGAAAAGAGTGCACATGCAGATTTTTTTGAAAGTTGACTTTTCTGAAAGTTTTTTAGAATAACAGGGCTAAGATTCTGTGGGACTTCCAGATCCCGACGCACAGGCAGGTACTGGCCAATCAACCAGACATCGTGGTAATAGACAAGGACCAGAAGGCAGCGGTGGTGATAGATGTAGCAGTGCCAAGTGACAGCAACATCAGGAAGAAGGAGTATGAGAAGCTGGAGAAATATCAGGGCCTGAAAGAGGAACTAGAGAGGATGTGGAAAGTGAAGGCCAAAGTGGTCCCAGTGGTGGTAGGAGCACTCGGGGCTGTGACTCCTAAGCTGGGAGAGTGGCTCCAACAGATCCCAGGAACAATATCAGAGCTCCCTGTCCAGAAGAGTGCAGTGCTCGGAACAGCTAAGATACTGCGCAGAACCCTCAAACTCCCAAGCCTCTGGTAGAGGACCCGAGGTTGAGGATGACACATACCACCCATAGGGGTGAGGGGATTTTTTTTTTTAGATGTATATATATTACACACACACACACACACACACCATTTGAAACAAATAACAGAAAAAGATGATAGCTCTTCTATGTCAGCTGCCTTTGTTGGAACACAATGAATCTAGCAAAATAAGTTGTTCTTCGAGTGCTGCTCCTGGCCATTCCCTTGTAGGTGTCTGCACGCCACATGCACGGCACACCGGAACTTTTTTCCATAGCACCCTAGGGGCCGGCTCTAGCGCCCCCTGGAGTGGCGCTTTAGCCACTCCCTATATATTCCCCAGCCGGCCCCCCCTCCTCCTCAGTTCCTTCTTACCGCCCGTCGGTCGCTGGAACATTGTCTGACTGCTTGCAGTCTGCCTTCGTAGCTACCCGCTTGTATATAGATTTTAGTTGTTAGTAGTTGGTTGTAGTTTAGTATTTATAGAGTTAAAATTAGGATTCGTTGTGCCCGCCCCGGGCTCGGGGTTGGGCTATGCTGGGGTTTAAAACATGTGGGCGCTGCAAAAAGCCGATGCCGGTAGATGACCCGCACAGTTCTTGCGTACCGTGCTTGGGGGAGGCCCACCTTTCAGACCTGTGCAAAATTTGTAGAGCCTTTAAACCGCGGACGCAGAAAGATCGAGTCCAGCATTTGAAGCTCCACATGATGGAGGAAGCCCTACTCCCGGCACCGGCAGAATCCGGATCGAGTTCGGCACCGTCGGTAAGGAGCGCTCCGGCGGCGGCGGCACCGGCACCGAAGCCCGCCCTCAAGAAGCAGAGAGAGCCTTGGCACCGCTCGGCGTCTCCGGTGCCGACAAAAAGGAAGAAGCCCAAGGGGCACTCTCCTCGGCGCAGCTCTGCGAGCCAAAAGGACAAGGGACAGGTGGACTTAACTAGTGCTCGCTCTCCCTCTCTGGCACCGGAATCCAGAGAGATCCGGTACAGCCCGGTTTCGGTGGCTTCACCTACGAGGGAGATTCTGGATGAAGACATCGTGCTGCCTACCACTCCAGAGGCTTTTTCAGCGGCACAGGAACTGTGTGGTCTGGGGGACCCTCAGACCCTGGGGCCGAGTCCTCTGGCACTGCGAGCGGTACCGTCATGCAGAAAGCCAACACCGCTCCGAGCTCCAGCGAAACAGCTTCGTGCGGCACCGAGCCTATCCTGTCGGCACCGCTCTCCGGTCCCACCCGCAGTGGTGGCGGCGGCAGGGGCCCCCCGGTACCGGTCTCCAGTACCGGCCCCACGGGACCTCGACCAACGGCACCGCGAGAGTTGTCGCTCCGGCGGGCACTGTTCACCGGTACCGTTGTCTACAACACTGCCATGGTCTCCAAGGAGCAGCCCTTCGTCGAGCTCCACGGAGGACTCCGGACTGAGGCACTGTCACAAAGCCGCGCGGCCGCCACAACCAACCCAGGGGGCTCCTACGTTTCACCCCCAGTGGGCCAGCTGGCAACCGGGTGCCCAATGGCCTTTTTGGACCCTGTGGGCCTTTCATCAAGGTCAAGGGCCGGCAGGTCCGATGGTGGGACCGCAGAGCCACCAACCTCCATCAGTGACCGTAAGTGCTCCCCCCGGTACCGGGGATGGCTCCGAGGCAGATTTCCTGGGAGAGGACCAAATCAGTGTGTCGAGCAGGACCCACAGTGTTCAATTGGGGGCTCAGTCGGTGACTCTCGACCCGGCGGAATCTTCCTCGTCCCCTCCGGATGAGGCTGTGGCAGGGGTGAAGCCATCCTCCCTTCCGGACGATGCCTCTGCTCACCAAGAACTCCTTCGCCGAGTTGCTCGGGGTCTGAAATTGCACACAGAGGAAATTGTGGAGGACACAGACCCAATAGTGGACATTTTGTTGCCTGAAGGCCCGAGCCGTATTGCCGTGCCTTTTATTAAGACCATCCAAAATACCACGAAGGCCTTGTGGCATACTCCGGCGTCAATTGCCCCAACAGCCAAACGAGCAGAAAAGAAATATTTTGCTCCCTCGAAGGGCTATGAGCATTTTCACTCGCACCCCACTCCGAGTTCCTTGGTATTGGCGGCAGCGAATGAGAGGGAATGGCATGGCCACCCGGCATTGATTCCTAAAGCAAAGGAGGCGAAGCCCCTAGACTTGTTTGGCCGTAAGACTTATTCGACTGGGGGCCTCCAGCTCAGGATAGCGAATCAGCAAGCTATCCTAAGCAGGTACATGTTTAACGCCTGGTCCTCCTTGGACAGGTTTTCAGATCAGCTGGACCAGAGCACCAGAGACGCCCTCTCAGCATCCATCAAGGAGGGCAAAGTGGTCACTAAGGCTCTCCTTCAGTCCGCACTGGATGCAGCGGATGCGGCAGCTCGCGTAATGGTGTCAGGAGTGACCATGAGACGTTGCTCTTGGTTACAGGCTTCGGGTCTTCCCATGGAGGTACAGGCCACAATACAGGACCTTCCCTTTGAGGGCCCGGATCTGTTTTCACAACAGACGGACGCCCGACTGCAGACCCTGAAAGATTCTAGGGCGCTGATAAAATCCTTGGGCCTTCACACTCCAGCTACCCAACGGAAGCCATTCAAACCGCCACCACCCCCAAGGCCATTCCAACGGCGCCAGGAGGACGACAGGCGTCGCAGTAGGGGAGGGTGTAGACCTACGGGACGCCAGTCGGGCGATCAGGGGTGCGCGCGCCAGACGGCACCGCAGAAAAAGGGCTTTTGAAGGTCAGCCCGAGGTCGTCGTACCACTCAGGCCGGATCCAGAGACTCCATCCTTCTTCAACAGACTTAGCCGTTTCTTCCCGGAATGGCTCAAGATCACTTCGGACGTTGGGTCCTCAGAACTATTCGGGATGGCTACTCCCTTCAATTTGCTTCTTTGCCCCCGCAGGCGTCCCTGTCCCGCCTTTGGACTACACCAGGGGACCCAATGCTTGCAAGCCTGCTAAAGGAGGAGGTTCAGGCCCTACTCCAAAAAGGGGCAGTGGAGGCAGTCCCGCGCAGCAGGAGGGGCAAAGGTTTTTACTCCCGTTACTTCCTGATCCCCAAATCGAAAGGGGGGTTCCGACCAATTTTAGACTTGAGACGCCTCAACCGCTTCCTCCGAAAGATTCGTTTCCGGATGGTTTCCCTTTCCTCCATTATTCCCGCTCTGGATCTAGGCGACTGGTATGCCGCTCTCGACTTGCAGGACGCATACTTCCACATCGCAATTCATCCGCGTCACAGGAAGTACTTGCGCTTTGTAGTGGGGAAGGACCACTTCCAGTTTACGGCCCTTCCGTTTGGACTTTCGGCAGCACCACGGGTTTTCACGAAGTGCCTAGCAGTAGTGGCCGCCTTCCTCAGGAGGAAGGGGATCAGCCTCTTCCCATACCTGGACAACTGGTTGCTCATGGGCCGATCGTCACAGGAGACTCTGGACCATCTAGTAGTAACTCAGTCATTATTGAGCAGGCTAGGCCTCCTAGCCAACACACAAAAATCGGTGCTATCTCCGACGCAGAAAATAGAATTTATAGGGGCGGTTCTGGACTCTGCTGTAGGGTGAGCATCCCTCCCCGCATCCCGGTTTCAGGACATTCAAAAGGCAGTAAACTCACTGGTGAAGTTCCCTCTAGTGTCAGTGCGTGAGTGCCTGCGCTTATTGGGCCTCATGGCGGCCTATACATTTGTAGTCCTTCATGCCAGGCTCCACATGCGCCCGTTCCAGCTATGGCTGTCGAGCGTGTTTTGCCCGGTGAGAGACAATATGGATGGGATGGTCACAGTACCCGCGTCAGTGTTGGAGCACCTCAGATGGTGGACCCACGAGGAGAACCTCTGTGCGGGGATCCCCTTTCAAAAAGATCAACCATCAGTTCATCTAATGTCCGACGCCTCGGACAAGGGGTGGGGTGCCCATCTCGACACTCTCAAAACCCAAGGCATGTGGACGGAAAGGGAGTCGGCCCTCCACATCAACGTCAAGGAGCTGAGGGCAGTGCGCCTAGCGTGCGACGTTTTTCGAGATCAGCTTCGCGATCGGACGGTCTCAGTTCAGACGGACAATACAACGGCGATGTTTTACATCAACAGGCAAGGGGGCACCCCCTCCAGAATACCATAGCGGATGGCCTAAGCAGACGGTTCCTGACCCACGAGTGGTCTCTTCACCCAGTAGTGAAGGCACAACTCTTCCAGAGGTGGGGTCGCCCCATGCTGGACCTATTTGCCTCGCCAAGCAATGCCAAATGCCCCCAGTTCTGCTCCTTCCAGGGGCTAGGCCCGGGCTCGACAGGGGATGCCTTCGAAGTCCCTTGGAGCGGGAGGCTGTTGTACGCTTTTCCCCCAACGCCTCTGGTCCCCAGAGCACTACAGCGCATAAAGGCTCAACGAGCGAGGGTCATCTTGGTGGCCCCGTCCTGACCGAGGCAGCATTGGTATACGACCCTCCTGAGGCTTTCCAGGTGCGACCCCGTTCCGTTACCCCAACGGTCCGACCTCTTGTCGCAGGACAACGGCTCGCTTCTCCACCCCAATCTGGGAACATTGAACCTTCATGCCTGGCTCCTTCATGGTTAACGGCAAATGAGCAACTATGCTCTTCCCCGGTGAGGCAGGTGTTGTCCAGCAGCAGGAAGGCGTCCACAAGGTCCACGTATGTGGCCAAGTGGCGCCGTTTTGTGCATTGGGTGGAGCAAAAAGACAGGATCCTTACTCACTGCCCGTTCATGCCATCCTGGACTACATTTGGCACCTAAAGTCATCTGGACTGTCTCTCTCATCCCTAAAGGTTCATCTGGCAGCGATAGCAGCCTTTCGCTGGGTGGATGAGCACCTGTCGCTCTTCTCACTACCCATAGTGAAACATTTTCTCAAGGGTTTGTCAAAGCTGTATCCGCCAGTGCGGACCCCAACGGCCCAATGGGACTTGAACTTGGTCCTTTCCCGTCTCTCGGGACCTCCTTTTGAACCGCTAGCGTCATGCTCGCTACTTTACCTTTCCTGGAAAGTGGAGTTTCTAGTGGCGATCACGTCGGCAAGGAGGGTGTCTGAGCTGCACGCCCTATCGGCGGATCCTCCCTATACAACCTTCTTCAAAGACAAGGTGCGGCTGCGCCCTCACCCGGCGTTTAGACCAAAGGTTGTGTCGCAGTTCCACGTCAACCAGGACGTATACCTTCCGGTCCTCTGCCCCAAGCCCCACGCGTCCGAGGGTGACAGGCGGCTCCATAGGCTGGATGTACGTAGAGCGCTAGCATTCTATATTGATCAGACGAAATCGTTCCGCAAGTCGCCCCAGCTATTCGTGGCAGTCACTAATAGGATGAGAGGGCAACCCGTCTCCTCGCAACGAATCGCGACATGGATTATAGCATGTATTAGGGAGTGTTATAAGCTTGCAGGGAGACCGCTTCCGCATGTCACAGCCCACTCTACAAGGGCCCAGGCGACATCAACAGCGTTTCTGGCAAGGGTCCCGATCACTGAGATCTGCAGGGCGGCGACCTGGTCTTCGCCGCACACTTTTGCGCAACACTACGCCGTCACCCAGCAAGCCCGGCAGGACGCAGCACTGGGTGCAGCAGTGTTGGAATCGGTATCCCTGTGACGTTTCCCACCTCCTAAGGTAAGGCTAGTGACTCACCTACAAGGGAATGGCCAGGATCAGCACTCGAAGAAGAAGAAGAGGTTGCTTACCTGTAACCGGTGTTCTTCGAGAGGTGTGCTCCTGGCCATTCTGCTCCCTCCCGCCTCCCCGCTTACGGTCAGGGTCGAAGGAACTGAGGAGGAGGGGGGGCTGGCTGGAGAATATATAGGGAGTGGCTAAAGCGCCACTCCAGGGGGCACTAGAGCCGGCCCCTAGGGTGCTATGGAAAAAAGTTCCGGCGTGCCGTGCACGTGGCGTGCAGACACCTACAAGGGAATGGCCAGGAGCACACCTCTCGAAGAACACCGGTTACAGGTAAGCAACCTCTTCTTTCTCCATATATATTTTTTGCTTATTTATAGTGTTATTGAGAGAGAATAAAATTGTAAAATAAAATACCTCAGCACTAGTAGGTCTGGTTTGCTAATGTATAGCCACTTAGTATGTGACACAGAGTTTATCATCCCTAAATTTCAGATCAGTTCTTACTCCAGTTTCTCATTCTAATTTCTAATTGTATAAAATAAAATTTCCTAATGTATGAAAAGATGAAAGTTGAAATGAATGTTCTTCAAGCATTGGTCCACATGGTCACTGTAGGTTTGTGAACCTTGTGCGATCAAAACTGGCATCTTTTAGCCAGAAGTCTTTTGGGGTCCCACCTGTCCCTTATAAACCCTCACACCTAGCAGCAAGGATACAAAAAGCAGAATGGCTCCAGCCACCATTCAGTTCCCTCTCACTGTCTATGTAAAAGCTTGATTTTTCAAATCCAGCTTGAAAGAGTATATGGAAAAATGAAAGCAAGGACTGGCCTTGTCTGAAAACATAGGTACAAATGGGGTGTTGATGTCCACATACTTCAAACACTGACTATAACACTAGGGCTATGTCTACACACAGTTTTGTTATTTCGAAAGAAGCTATTTCGAAATAACTTATTTCGAAAGAACCTGTTATTTCGAAATAACTTGTTTCGAAATAACAAAACTGTGTCCTCGAAATAAGGGAGCAAAATAGCAGGTCCACAGTGTGGACCTGCTATTTCGCTTCCTCTGGGGGCTGCAGGCACCCATAGGGTGCAGTGCAGAGGCGCACTGCACCCCGTGGGTGCCTGCAAAGGGCTGCAGGCACCGCGCCTCACCTGGCGGGTGCCCGCAGCCCCCTGCAGGCACCCGCCAGGAGCGGGCAGCGGGGCACTGCGCCCCAGGGGCTTTAATGCCCCTGCTGCCCCCCAAGCTGGCGGAGCGGCTCCGGCGCGCGGCTGCAGCCACGGGGAGCCGGGTCCCGCCAGCCCCTCCAGCCCCGGGCTCAGCGGGGGCAGT
>ML682066.1:2805202-2920608 GCA_007922195.1 Podocnemis expansa
ATTTCGAAAAGCGCACGGCTATTTCGAAAGAAGCGGTTTGCTTCTTTTGAAATGGCCGTGCGTCGTGTGGCCATGCCATTCCTTATTTCGAAACAACCTCTGTTGTTTCGAAATAAGGAGTGTGTGTGGACATACCCTAGTATACTCAGCTGCTGAACACTGAGCACCAGTCTGGGAGTGCAATTTACATACCAAATCTCTGGATATGCAGCTTCATGCTGTAGCGAGAATCATAACTGGAATATTAATATGTTGGGGCCCACAAAAGCTTATGCCAAAAGAAATTTGTTAGTCTTTAAGATGCCACAGGAGTCTTGTCATCTTTGCTGTTCACAGACTATCACGATTACCCCTCTGCAACTTAACACCTGTTCAGCAGCTGCCCACTCTGGCACACCTCCAACCAAAATCTAGAGAAATACATGTATGGCATCAGAGTAGAGTGGAACCTGAACCTACTAATTCATGAGGACCTGTGGAATCTTCCAAAGACGTATCTGAAATCTTGCAAGCTTTTTGGGGCTAGGTCTAAAGCTCTTAAAACACCTTCATTCAATCCTGAGGCAGATGGGAAAGAATGGCGGCTGAGTTCTGTGGACAGAAGATGTTCAGTATACAAGAGGTTTTGGCATGGACCAGGAAAGAATCTACCAGAAAAATATACCTACTTACTGTCACTGAAACAGCTCTGTGAGAATTTGTCTGGTCACTATATCAGTATACCATCCATCTGTTGATTGTCACTTGATGTCTGCCTCTTCCCCCCACCCCGCTGCTTATGGATTCTAGGATTTTAAAGGGTCTAATAAATGTCCCCACAAATTAAGGAGCCATTTTGTATCTTGAATTTGAATGTGGTACTTGCCTATTTGCTGGACCCTTCTTCTGACCCTATGGCACTGTGTTTTGCATAATACCTTTCTATTAAAATAGTGTTTTCTATCAACATCACCTCAAATTTGGGGGGGGGGTGAATTTAAACTGATGGTTGAGCTGCCTTACATGGCATTTCATAAAGACAGCAGAACACTCAGCCCCCACAGAATTAATTCTGAAAATTATTTGGCTATCCTATAAACCCATGCATCAATCTGTCAATATGTTTCTTAAGTCTTGTGATTCCCTTACAAGTGCCAAACTTGATATGCTAGCTATTCTTAGAGCTCTATTCTTAGAGCTATGTCCTATCCTTCCAAAACAAAGACTTTCTGTAAATGATCTCAACTTTTTTTATGAAGATTAAAGGGCAGGTCCTTACATCACAAAGGCTATCTCAATAGGTTAAAGACTATTAAAATGTCCTACACATTGAAAAAAAAATTGATAGTTCCCTCTCATGTAAAGACAAATCTCATTAGGGCCAAATTATCCTCTGTTGCTTGTTTGAGAGGGTACCCTATCTCCAAAATCTGTAGTGCAGCTACCAAAGTTTGGTTCACCCATTCAGCAGTCATTACCCTATTGTCATGACATCTAGATATGATACCCAGATTGGCATGGCTTCTCTATGGTCATTATTTAGGCAGGGACTCCAGTTATCTTTTTGGAGGGAAGGTTATAGCCAATCACCTACAGCAGGTTGTGTGTGAAAATGCTTGAAAAAGAAAGGTAACTTGCCTTACAGTGACTGATGTTCTCCAGATGCTTTTTCCCCATATACCCTGTAGAATGGTACCTGGAAAAAAAAAAAATGTTGGTAGCAAATGCGTGTCTAGTCACCATTTTGAATGCAGAGGACAGTGATGGCTCCATTTTGGGCGAGCCCTCTTTTTGGAGATGACTGCACCTTTTCAAGTTTGTTGGAAAAGTCTGAGTGCGGGCATGCTGTGTGCACAATTTTGAAATGCTGTGTGCATAACTTTGTAGTGCCATGTGCACATAGTACCCTGAGGCAGGAAAAATCAGCACTCCTGATTGTCTAAAGCAGCAGTCTCAAACTTGCAGCCTGCAGCCCACATAACAGCTGTTAAAGTTACTCCCTGTGGCCCACAACAGCACTATTGTTATCAATATTTGCAATATTGTTGTATGAAAAGGTTTCAGTGGTGCGGCCCTCAGGCTAATGTATTAGTCGTCATACAGCCTTTGTGGTGATTTGAGTTTGAGACCCCTGGTCTAAGGAAACTGTCTATAAGGCCAGCATGAGGGAGCAGCCCCTGCAGGCCTTTCTAGTGGCAGCCATAGCACACAATATGTCTATTATTTGGGCAGACTATGAGGAACATTAGAAGAAGATGGAAGGAAAGGTCATTCTTACCAGTTCTTGTGTCCTATGTTGCTCCTGCATTGCCCTTTTTGTTCCTGTCCTGCATTCTATGAATGAAGACAAACTGTAAAGTTAGATCTGGGATCTATTATTTGCAGGGATTTTCACTGGCTTTTGTGTTTGAGCCTGATGCTTAACTTCATTCTGATTTGCTCTTATAATAAATAGTTAATGTCCAATTATCATTAGTGAGTATGGTTTTAATCCATCTACTGGTGACTAGATACAGCTACGGACCAAGGAGCCACCTTGTAGAGGAAAGGGGTTCAATGTTTAGTGTTTTCAGTGATTTCCTTTCTAACAATTCCATGGGCCTACCACCTTCCTGCACCCCACTTTACTGTGATCTGGATCCCTTAGCTAGATTTCTGTTAGTGAAGGAGCAGAGTGGCCAGTGGGGCTCCTCCACTTTTTATACCCTTGCTGTAACGTACACAAAAAAGTTCACAAGCCACATGTACATCCCCATGCTTGTTGAGATTCTAAGTTTGCATGTAAAAAGCATGCGCCCTGTCAGTGAGATCCATGTGGGCAAAAGAATCTAGGAGAACTCCAGTTACTGCAAGGTGAATATCCTCTCTTTTCATTTTCTAGGTTAAATAAGTAATCCAATCTCCACATATACTGTAAACTGATCAGTAGTCAAATAGGTAATTTTCACTAATGGTTTTAAATCACAAAACATGTAGACATCTCTCTTTGAGACCTATTGTTTTTTTCTGAGTGCTAAATTCTGATAATATGAATGAATTTCTAGAATTTTCATGCAGACAATTAGATTATTAATTATTTTAATTGTTATTTCACACAGAAATACTCAGTTAAGCAAGCCAGGAGGAGAGACCTATTAACTTGTTCATATACAAGCAGTAGACCATAAGGTCATTAGTAACTGAAGGTGATGAGACATCTTTACTCTCTGAACAATAACATCATGAATTTGCTGTTAAAGTCCTTCACAGATGTATTATGAAGATTGTATATTATATTGTGATATTAATGACTGAGCGTGTGTTAGGGTTGCTGAGCACACTACTGTACCAGTAAAAATCTTTACTTAAAATATGCTGTGCATTAAATAAGTCAAGATCTTATACGAGTAATAGCTTATATTTTAGCTCATATTCCTTCTACTACAATTTAGGCTTTTTGTTTATTATCTGTATTACGGCAGCACCTAGAAGTCATAGACATTGATCAGGAATCCATGGGTGTCTTTTTTTTTTTTAAAGCAATTGTATGGTTAAACCTCAAATTTCAGTTCATTCCAAAGGTTTGTCACTGAATACAGGTGTATTTGAACTGAGGAACACAGAAGCATAAAATTCTTCATGCAGAATTACCATGATGAATAGGCAGCTGTAATATTTCTATCAGTTAAATATATAAATGAAGGGTCCTCTGTTTGCAAGCATGCTGAAGATACTTTTCTTTGTACTTCACATAAACTTAGCGGATTTTCATACCATAGAGGAGGTATTTCTGACTTATTTTCTTCCATTGTATAATACAGTGACATATACAAAAAGCTCAAAACCCTTTATACGCCGAAAGCCTTGCAGCCAAGGTAGATAGATAGTTATCTCCATCTTACACATGGAGATGTTTAATCAAGGAGAAGGTAAGTGTTATAATAACCTTAATCATATATTGAGCCAAAAGAAGAAATGGAATCAGAACCCAGAATGCTTATATCCCAATGTGACAGTCTATTCAGTAGACTCCACTCCTCTTTTGTTTTGTTTAACTATGGGAGAAAACATTGTAAGTGAATGTTTTACAGTAATAACACAAAGGTATATTTGAGTTAGCCACTTTGAGACCTCATTAGCTCCTATTTTGTCACCTTAAGAAAATGCATCTAGCTGTATCTGATCTATGTTAAAACTAAACTGCAAATTTCTGATGCAGCTTAGTACCTTTTTGTGCAGTTTTCGCATAAAAGCCAATGTAAATATAGACCAATAACCAACATCTATATTACACTAAGATTTCCCGTGAAAAATATGGATTTCCAAATTGAGTGAATTAGTATAATTAATACAAGACCTGGAAAATATCATCATTGACATCTCCCAGGACATGGTTTGGCATCCTCAGGCCATAATTAAATGAAGTTTTGAGTACCAATTGTCTTAATATTAGCTATGGCCACACCTCCTTGTACAATACTGGGAATTCTTTACATAGCTACGATGTGGATTACAGAAAGTAGAAACTGTCATTTTAAACATATTTAGTATGAAATTTGTCCTATTAAATGCTTTATAATGCTGAGTTTTAGGTTATAAAACATATTTAAAGGCTTGTATTGAAGTTTCTTTTAATAACTTGCTTTAATGCAAGCTTTGTGTGAGATAGAAAAGCTTTTTAGATTTAGATCTAGGGTGAGTCTATGCACTAAAAACTGTAGAGCAAAGAACACATGTATTTTGTTTTGCTGGGAGTGATCTTAGTCTTTAAGGTTAATACTCAACAAACTAAGGTTTAGAGTCAAGCCACACTAAGATAAACATCCTGAGGTGATGTCGGTTACAGTAACAGAAAACCACATACTATTGATCAGAGATAAGGCATGAACCAGGGCTGCTGCTGTTCCTCTCATGTTTCTTTACCTCAACTGGTTCTAAACTGACACAAATTTCATACACTGGAGTAATCTGGAGCCCCTCCCTTGAAGACCCTGAGGATTGAAAAGCTCTTCTGCTTCTCGCCCCCACCCCCCAAGTAATATAAGTCAGTGCTTTTGTATATCATTAGTTTTTGGCACTATCATTGGTAGACATTGCAATGGGCATTAATAAGCATTTCTTTAGGATTGGTTATAATCCATCAGGATACAAGGAGCTCTTTGAAGCATTTGATGTATGTTAAATCCCTTATTGTTTTAGAACAGGGGTGTTCAACCTTTATGGGTGAGGGGCCACGTTGCAATTCCTTTCTCAGTTGGGGGGGGGCAGTGAGAAAATTTTTGATAGATAAGACATACAAATTGATCTTTATTAATAAACTTAAATAAAATAATGAATAATGTGATATTTGGCATTGCTTTTGCTTGCACAAATTTTCAGTGTCTGCCTGCACACTTGATGTAGCAATACAGAATATGAGAGAGAGCCCCAGCCAACCCCAGGTCCCAGGCTCTTGTGGCAGCATTCGGTGGGCCGGATAAAAGCCCTTGGCGGGCCAGATTCTGTCTCACCCCAGGCCACTTGTTGGACAAGCCTGTTTTAGAATTAGAGTAGGAGATTCTTATGTGAAAAAAAATTATCCTTCACGATTTCACCAGTGCGGATGATGGCCAATATATTAGTCACATGCTAGGGCTCATGAGTCCTAGAACCATTTAATACATTAATCATGAAGCCAAACATGCATCTGTCATGGCACTGAGCAGGAGTATGAGAACAGCACAGACTTCTAAGTCCTGGAACCAATTCCCTCTTCATTTTCTGGTATCATTACAGTCAGGAACTTGTTAGTCTGACAGAAAAATTTTTAATAGGTCATCTTTTGTTTCCTCCTCCTTGTAATAGTTATATTTAGTGCTTTTGTGGCCTCTCTTTCTTTCTCTCTCTCTTCCCCAGATTGTGAAGCAGAAGGGATAAGACTTTAAAAGATCTGCAATAGCATAGGGGGTGATCCTGCCTAACTGAATTTAATCAAAACTCCTTTTGAATTTGGTGATGCAGTGTCTGACCTAAAATGTCCGTTTTGGAACTGCAGGTTTCAGATCTCTGGAAGGATGAGGGCACTTTCCTTAGGTCTGTGTTGCTTTTTATCTTGGGAAGTAAATAAGGTAGGAGACTTATATGTATCCTCTAGAGTTCATGAGGGCTCACTGCAGCCAGCCAGTTTTCAAGAAATTGGATTAGAAGGGTAAGGAGCCAATGAACCATAAACCTTTCTTGCGCAGGAAGTTGATTGGGAATAGACTGTTTTACTAACAATTATAATGAAGTAAGCAAGAGTTGTGATGCCAGTTCTCTAAGGATGAGATGAGGATGATCTTGTCTGACTTTGAAGAAGATTCTGGTCAACAAGAGAACCAGAGAGAAGGCATACAGGATAGGGTCCTTCTGGGTTGCAGAAAAGCATAGATCAATGAACCTACGCTGAGACTTTCCTGGGAACAAAACCAGTACCATTTTTCTATTGGATTTTGTTGCAAACAGGTCACTTTGTGGAGTCTCCCAAAACTGGAAGATGGATTTGGTGCTGTCCAGGTGTGAGCACTCATGGTGATTGGAGGAGGTCCTGCTCAGTCAATCCGTTGATGTCTTCTGCTTTGCTGGAGGATAAGTGCTTTGAAATTAATTGAATTGGTTATGCAAAAGTCCCACAAGAAAATTGCCTCCTGGCATATCTGGGTTGACCATGTTCTTCCCTGTCTATTTACATAAGTTATCAGAACGAACAAGCTCTTTCCCATTATATGCAGGAGGAAAGCTAAACCAGCTAGACAGACAGCTTTTAATTCCCTGACATTCGTATAACCTGTTACATCTGTAGGTGACCAGCAACCTTGATTCTGAAAGGAACCCATATGAACCTAGGGCTGATGCACCTCTACCTGTAGTGAGGATTGATAATAGGAAAATATAGAAGCCTTCACTGACATCCTTTCAGAGGGTCTCATCCACCAATCCAGATACAACAAACAGACACTGGCACTCAAACAACTTTGTCAAAATGACAGTGAGTTAAGGCATAGCCCAACACTAGTCAAAACTGCTACCTTTTAGAGATGCAGCCTGGTGTGTTGAACCACATAGGTAGATGCATCCAAGTGTCCCAGAGGTTGAGGCATGTACATGCTGTGGTGAGCTGATATGTTTTTGTTGTCACACCAGGCTCCATAGTACTTTGAACCTGGTAACAAGGCCCAAACCTTTGTGGGATTTAAGAATGCTCCAACTAACTCTATCCTCTGTACAAGTTTTAGAACTGATCTGTCCTGATTTACTAGGAGCCCAGTGTGATCCAGGCATCCTGGGATAACCACTTGAATATGCAAAGATCAGGGCAAGCTGCAAAAAGGAGAGCAGATTCTCCCAGCACTGGTGGGTTACCTGGAGATAAACTCCCCCAACCAGTCACAAACAATGCTTCTGATCCCCCAACAATGGATATCAAGAAGCCACCATATAGTATAGCCAGCACCCTTTACTGCATTCCAGTCCTGGTCCCCAGTACAACCACTAGGTCTGTTAAAGAAATAGGTTCTTCTGACCCCAAGGGGTCAGCCACATTACACAGAACAATATAGGCTTGAATCTTACCCAAAATAACACGCTGCCAGCCAATCCTTTAGTAACCACAACTAAAGGTTTAATATAAAAAGAAAAGAAACAAAATGAGAGATGTTATAGGGTCAAAGTGAATCACATACATACAAAAGATTTAGAGTCCAATGAAGATAAGTCCTTGTTTCACAGCTTCAGTTGTTAGTAATCCAGTTTATAGGAAAAGAAACCAAATAATCCAAGTGTAGAGTTGGCTGGGATCTCAATCCTGCAGCCCAAACGCTCCCTGAGAAGCTTGGACAGATATGAGACGAAGGAATTCGGTTCCCAACGTCCTTTTATAGTTGTAGCTAGCAATGTGGGCATTTGCAGGTCAATTCTTCATGTGGGCTTTGATGACAGTTCCCAGGTACTTTCTTAAGTGGAGCATAGCAATACATATTGTCCTTTGAAGGAAAACCTTCACCTCCTGGGCACCCCAGGTAATTAACTGCATTAGCGCCATTAACAGACAGTTTAAATTGGTACATCAAAGGTCCTTTTAGATGTTACTGTTCCCTCTTGACCCCTTCCAATAGAACAATGGTAACAGATAGAGAAGCACTTCATTCACCTTGCTAACCTCTAACAGGATATACGTAAACATTATCAAGAAACCACTAAGGATACAAATGCATAGCAAAGCCCTAGCCTACTCATACATTGCATTTCCATATAATATGTCTTCAAAGGTTAGACTTAGGTCATGTATTTTACAAAAATGGCTTGGCCTTTTCAGGCCTAGCATGACACCCAGTCTAATGAATATGGACTTCATGGCCTCAGACCAATTTCTGATAAACCAGTCTTCCAGTTATGGGAATACCTGGATTCCTGATTTTTTATGAGCTGTCACCTCCACCATACACTTCAATTTCTCATGTGTTCATGAATAGAAGCACTGTGAACTGGTAATGGGACCCATGGCCACAAAGCTGCAAAATTTCTGCTGGCTGTGTCATAATACAGCATGGAAGTAAGCATCCTTTAAGCTGAAGTGAGTGTACCAGTCTCCCTATTTCAGGGTAGGAATAAGCAAGGCTAGAGTAACAAGGTGAAAACAACGAAGGTCCTTTGGCACCTTAAAGACTAGCAAATTTCTTTGGGCATCAGTTTTCGTGGGCTCCAACAAGGCATCTGATGAAGTGGGTTGGAACCCACACGAGCTTAAGCCTAAAGAAATTCGTTAATCCTCAAGTTGCCACAGGACTCTCAGCATTTTTGCTGTACCCAGACTAACGTGGCTACTCTTCTGTTAACAAGGTGGAATTTCATTTTCTTCAAGAATGTGTTCAACTCTGTTAAATACAAAATAGGCCTGAGCCTACCTTTTGTTCTGCGGATCAGTAAGTAGTAGGAATAGAAGCTTTCCACCTTGAGACTCGGTGGGACGTCATCTGTAGCCAAAGGTGTCTTTTGGGCTAGGTGAAGCAGGCCCCCACCTAGGGTCCCAGGCAGTAAGAAGCCCCATCGTGAACTCAGTGGACAGCAGAGGCAATTGCCTACGTTGCTTACCCCCAAAGCTGTGTCTGCCTCAGTTGGGAAAAGGAAAAAGAACCAGCTCTCGGAGGAAGCTGGGGTTGGAGGCAGGGAGCTGAGGCCTCAGGGCCTATAAGGGGCCCCCACAATGGGCCTTCGCCTAGGACCCCAGATAGCCTAAGGCTGCTTCTGTCTATAGCCCTTGTGTGAAGGAGTGATTGGACCTCTTGTGCTGATGGCTGCGCTTTCAAGCGTGATCATTAAAAGAGCTAGAAGATGTGGACAGAGGAGCAGTAGAAATTAAAGAGAGGTCATATCTCAGTTCTAGCACGCTTAAGACATTCTGATCCAGTGTTATTTGAGTCCAAGGACTTAGGAAGTGGTATAAGCAATTTGTTTGTGTGTTTGTTTGGTTTGTTTTTAAAGAAAGGTGGAAAACAGATTTAAAATAGAAGTCTGTCCTTGATCAACACATTAACACAACTATTTAGGTGCAGTGATTGTCTGGGATTAAACCCACTGATTCTGAACAGGAGGGCAGCGGATATTATCTCCTATAACTCCTACACTTTCTCCTCAGGGAATGTGTAGGGGAGCTGGGATACATGTTGTGGCTTTGGCTGGCACATCAGAAGCTTTGGAGGGGACCTGTCAGGAAACGCTTTTGTCGTTGCTTTTCTGCTGCCAGAACTATACTGAGATAAGTACCTGCATCTTTTAACAGCATAGATTTCACCATCAATTTGAAGATTACTGTGATAAGTTTTGAAAACAAGATCTTTCTGACGATATTTAATTATTTCAACTTATAAAACTTAAAAATCCATCCTGGACCCAGGGGCGTCGCTGCCCCAGGGAAGCACCCAGAGCACTGGCCCAGGCCGTGCCCCCGGCCGGCGAAGGGGCCAGAAGCGGCCTCCACGGCAGTGGGCGGCTGGGCCCCAGATCCCCTGCCGGGGATGGGGCTGCCACAGCTGCAGGCACCTGGGCCCCAGATCTCCAGCCCGATCGGGCCAGAGACTGGGAGAGGAGGGTCCCACCAGACCCGGGGCACTGGCGCCGGCATTTGGGGCACATGGCCTGTGTGCCCGGCACCAGTGACGCCCCTGCCTGGACCCCAAATGCCTTGACAATAACTAAAATACACATCAGTTGGACTGTTGTTGATAATATTATTATTAACATTCATTAAGATACTCTTCTCTCTTCAAAGCATTTGACAAAGTGGGATTTTCTCCCATGAAAGCTCATGAGATCAATAATTTGTTAGTCTTGAAGTGCCACAGGACTCCTTGCTTGTTCTTCTCTCTTTGAGGGTCTCTCCCCTTAACATGAACTCAAGAACCAACTGCAGGATCTTGCAAATACAAAGTGAAGTACCATAATAACAGCCTTAAGATTATGCCAATGGTTAACTTTCTCCTCAGTGGATCTTGAGATCTGGGAGGAAATCCCTGATTTCTGTATAGCACTTGAGTACAGGGCTGGTGCAACATGGTAAGCACTGCAGGGGGGGCACCAAAATGCCCTGGGGGGGGCACATCCATGGCCCGGGCGTCCCATACCGGGGGGGGGGGCAGGTGAGCCAACCAAAAGGGCGGCTTGGTTTAGTGCTGCTGGTCCCTTGGCTCTGTGCCAGGGCAGCATGGAGGAGGTGGGAGGCAGAGCAGAGCTGGTATCGCTCCTCCTGGCCCGGCTGCTTTACCTCCTGCCCCCTCCCTGCTGCTCTGGCACAAAGCCAAGAGGCGCGCCCGTGGCTGGGGTGGGGGCGAGGGCAGGTGGTGGACAGCAAACCGGCAACGCTGAACCGGGCTGCCCTTTTCGGTGATTCGCCCGGTCCCTGACAGCATGCGGTGCAGGGGCCGGCCCCTCCCCTGAGCTGCTGACTCCGCCCCCCAGCCCTGGGGGGTGTGTGTAGGAGCCCCGCTCAGGACGATTCTTCTTGGGTCCTACACCCCCCCCTAGGGACGGTCCTGCCTGGGGGAGGGGGAGGGAGGAGCATGCCGATTTATAGGTTGCAGGGGGTGCCTGAAACCCTAGTGCTGGCCCTGCTTGAGTAAGGAAATGTTTCCTCTTTCTTTACCAGAATATAGATTCAAAGAGATTTCATTGTTCCCTGGAATCTTTTAGGGTGTGGAGCCTATCGTCTGTCTTCTCTGTAAACAAAGAAGGACTTTCGAAAAGGTCTGTCCTGGAAGGTCGTCTGAACTTCCGGAGGGGAGTCCCAGAAGACTGTAAAACAAAACATCTTCTCATAGAAATAGCTCATTGCATAGTTTGAGCCACTGGATTTGTGCCAGCCAGACTGTCCTGGAAAGAAGTTTTGGAAACTTGCCACACTAGCCCAGTATCCTGTCTTTCAACAGTGGCCAATGCCAGGTGCTTCAGAGGGAATGAATAGAACAGGTAATCATCAAGTGACCCATCCGCCTCCTATTCCCAGCCTCTGGCAAATAGCAATCTCTGGCTATCCTGGCTAATAGCCGTTGAGTGACCTATCCTCCATTAATGTATCTAATAGGTTTTAAATGTCGTTATAATCATGCACGTCACAACATCCCCTGTCAAGGAGTTTCACAGGTTGACAGTGTGTTGTGTGAAGAAATATTTTCTCTTCTTCATTTTAAACTGCTATTAGTTTCATTTGGCAACCCATAGGTTATTTTTATTACGAGAAAGGAGTAAATAATACTTTATTTGCTTTTTCTACACTAGTCATGATTCTATAGACCTCTCATATTCCATCTTTGCCATCCCTTATCCAATCTGATAAGTTCCAGTCTTACTAATCTCTCCTCATATGCAATTTTTCATACTCATGTTTGTTGTCCTTTCTGTATCTTGTCCAATGCCAATGTATCTTTTTTGAAGTGGGGTACTTTGATCTGCATACAGTCTTAAAGATATGGGTATACCATGGATTTATAAAGAGGCAATATGATATTTTGTCTTACTATCGGTCCCTTTCCGAATGATTCACAGCTTTGTTACCTTTTTTTATTACTATTGTACACTGAGCGGATGTTTCTGGAGAACTATCCACAATGATTTCAAGGTTTCTTTCTTGAAAGGCAGCAATAAGCGGTATAGCATGGGCCTCTCCTCTGAGTCTAGCTTCAAAACTATGTGTTTTTAGCATAAATAGAGGTGGCATATTTACATTCACCTTCCACTATAGATTCCTCAAGAAAATCACTCGACAATTTGTCCAAAAAGTTTGTTCTCACCTGGCACATTGTTCAGGGTGATCCTTTGAAGTTCATGACAGTTCCCTGGGTTCACACCCCATCTTCCCACTGGTGAAGTTGCATACAATACATGCCCACAACAATACATACACTTTCCAATTAATACAGTTGGCTCCAAAGATACTTAAACCTAATTCAATAAAGATTTTTCAATAATATTGCATGGAATTGACATATCTGTCACAAAATTCTGACAGATTAAATCCTATTTTTAAAAAGCATGTGTTTTATGGATCATCCCACACTGATTCTTTGTAGATTACTTCTCCTTTCATTAGTTATTGAATAACATCCCCTGTAATAACTACTGTAATGCTTACTTTAAAAATTGCTATTAGTAAAGTATTTTGAATTTTTTAAAATATGATTTTAGCAATTGAAAATGAAAGAGAGCACCAAGTGAGCAGAAAATGCTCCCTCAGTCACAATTTGGAAGGCATTACTGGAAATAAAAAGTCTCAGTATTTTATTTATTAAACTTGATCACTTCTGATTGTTATTTTCTAAACTGTCTTCAAATCATTTGGTCTCTCTAGCATTATGCATTTCATTATTTTTTATTTTTTATTTTTTCTGGGGTTTGCTAATTCTTTTCAGGTGATATAGATGAATTCCTGCAATTACAGTTTAATCTTTCACTGTGGGTATTGCGGTAAAAAAACAATCAGAAAAAAATTTCTACCTATAAATTTAAAGGACCTATTCAAACCACTAGAGGGCAGCATCCCTTCAGTTACTACGCTGAACAATAGTCTAACAGCAAGCATATCTCAGAAAAAACTCATATGTATGTCCTGTTTTCTAAAGACTATTCTGAAAAATGCCTACATGGTAAGAAACAAAAATTCCAGGGTTACGGTACTAACTTGTGGTTCTATAGTGCATATAGTAAATACTGATTTTTAAAAATTAGTTTACTCTTAATGGGCAATCATTTCAAAAAATGCGCTACTGTGAATTTATTTAATAATGATGATGCCTTCTGAAAAGTTGAGGATGTGCAATTTGTCAAATAGTGAATCATAATTTTCCTTGATTATTAGGAGCCCGGTGGATGCCCCGGATCCAACTGACAAGATTTTTAAGCTCAGTGTGGCTCATTCTACTGTCTATTTGCTCTTGATCTTAATTCATAAGCAAAGGAAATTTAATTTAATCATGCTCTAGATCGAAATCATCTTGGGTATGTCAATATAATAATAAACAGTAAAAGGTACTTGATTTTCATACTGAAAGACAAATAATGATCTCAGTAGCACAAATAGGGTCGGTTCCTAGTTATTACAGAGAATTCGTACTTGTCTAGCTGGCTGATGAAACATGCCCACATGTTCAGGGTTTAACTGATCACTGTATCTGGAGTCAGGAAGGAGTCTTCCCGCAGGGCAGATTGCTTAGGGCTATGGGGTTTTTTTTCACCTTCTTCTGTAGCATGAAGCATTGCTTACTTGCTAGGGGATTCTCTGTATCTTAAAGTCTTTAAATCATGATTTGAATACTTTAATAACAACTCAGTAATAGGTTAGAGGTTTATTGCAGGAGTGGGTGGGTGAGGTTTTGTGGCCTGCATTGTGCAGGAAGTCAGATTAGCTGATCATATTGGTCCTTTCTGACCTACTGTTTGTCTCAAAGGCTGTGTCTACACTAGCCAATTAGTCTGGACCAGGCATGGCCAAACTGCAGCTTGGGAGCCACATGTGGCTCTTGAATGAAAAAGTGTGGCTCGCAGAAGAGCATCAGCAAATCGATTTAGTAGGTAAAAGTATATGGCTGTATGCCTCAGTGCAGCTCTTGAAGGTTTAATAATCAACTTGTGTGGCTCTTGAGTTCTGTACGTTTGACCACCCCTGGACTCTGAACTAAGCAAGTTAGTATGGACTAATTTAGCCCCTGTCTATACTAGCCTTTGGCTACTTCAAACTATGAAATTTCTTAGTTCAAACTAGGCAAAGCTTAGTCCAAACTAATAAATTCACCTGGTTAGTCCAGACTAAGAACTTAGTTCTAACTTTTGTTCAGACTAACCTTGGACTTTTTTAGTTTGGACTTGCAAATCTGTGGCTGAAGTAATTTACAGGTTTATAATTCTAGGAAAACTATCACCATATAGCATTAGAAAGTCCAAATATTAGCTTGTAGAAGAATTGCAGAAATTAGAGATGGAAAAGGCCTGCTGGATCATTTAGTACAGTGCTTCTCAGCCAGTGAGTGTGAGGTAGGCTGCAAGCAGGCACCCATTGGTACAGCGTGACTCAAAGGAGGAAGGGGGTCACATCACACCAGCTGAGGGGAGAAAATTGTCAGAATCCTATTTAAATGCTAAGCCTCCATGGAAGCCAAGGAATGGAACAAATTGTTATTCCCTCCCACCTCCTGCTATTGCAGGTCCTTCCTTGCCTCCAGACCCAGCCATAGTGGAGTGTTCACCCCTCAGCTCCTAGACAAGCATTACCAAACTTCTTCACACTGTGGAGCTGTGATACTCAGACCCCAGTGGTTTAGTAGTTTAGTAGCCAAACTGGCAATCAACATTACCCAAAAGAGCCAGTGTAGTGTGAATTTATTGTTTCACTTGCTATTTTACTATATATTCATATTTAAACAGTACGGCAGGGAAAATATTTAGGTTTTATTACACACAAATACACACATTATTTTCACAGCAAAATTACTTGTCACATATTATTATTTTATCAACTGCAATTGGTTAATAACATTGTAAAAGCATCCTGACTGGTTAAAGCTTAGCGAGGTAAATAATTAAAACAGACAGTGTTTTAATATCCTGGGCTGCAAAGAGTCACAGGAAATGCATTAAAGAATTTCTTGTGGCTCAAGAGCCTTAATCTGAGTATCACTGTAAAGTCTCTTGGAATAGCATTGCCCTAGAACTGAGCACTCTACGCGCAAAGGATTGAATGGGAGAGAAAAGAAGCAACTCTTGCCGTGACCTAGACGCTAACCTATCTAGCTGAAAATGAAGATTTGTTGCTAGTACTTCATCCACCCAAATTTTCCAGGACTTGAGTGAGAACTTCCTCCCCTTCTCTTAGAAGCTTATCCTTTATAACATCATTTCTTTTGTTATTGTTTACTCTTTAAATGCAAAGCAAAAATGTGATTCAGGACCTCATAGCAAAGCTGTATAGTAAATATAGACTCATTCCCTGTTCTGAAGATCTTGAAATCTATTGAGGGGCATAGCACAGCAAACAAATGCCACCCTTTTCCTGAAGTGAACAGGACCTGCTTTGATCCTTCCCCTCTCGTCTGCTGTCCTTTAAGCACCCTTATCACCACAAGCCCACCAGCTTCCAAACACTATAGCTTCCCTGAAGTCCACAAGATCAAACCAGCTCCCCAAACCACCTCAGGAGCCAGGCTACGTGGTCTGCATTTAGATGGACCTAAGTGTAGTGGCAGCATCCCCAGTGCTTGCAGCACTCCCTAGAATGTCTGTGGCAGATCATAGACAGTTAAAAACCTGAGGTTTTAATGAATTAAATATGAAAATAAATAATCCAGACAGTGCAACGGTCCTTGTTTCTTTTACTGTCTGGTTAATTCATTTTATACTGCAACCAGACTTTCAGTGTGCTGCTGGTTTTTGTATCTTAAAAGAAGACTGACATTAAAGTGACAGGGGAAAGGCGGGCAGGAGCAGCTTGGCCTTTTGGCAGTCAGAAACTGTGGAATGGAGGAATGCTCCAGAGATTATTTAGGCTTCTAGTGTTATAGGGCAGTAGTTTTCAAACTTTTGTTCTTGGGACCCAGCCTGTGACCCATCAATTACACCTGTGAGCAATGCAGTCCACTATTTCGGTGGTGGTAGCAGGGGGTGCAGTGACCCAGTCCCTGAGGGTCTGTGTCCCAATCCTGGGTCCCAACACTAAGTTTGAAAACTACTGTCATAGGGGATGCTTATCCTTTGACCCTCCTCCTTTGGAGCAGGGGCTGAGATGACAGGTTAAGGGGGGATTTTAATTCTTCATTCCCCTGCAACAGAACCTAGATGCCAAACTGAGACATCTGCCCCAATAGCTGTTGCTACAGCCTGCAGAAACCTACACCCCTCTTTTTTTCAGGTTGCTTCTGATATTGTACCCTTTTTGGTTCCTTTTCAGGTTTGCATTGCCCCTATCCAAGACCATTACTTGAATACACTGGAAATAGATGCAAGGCTTTAAAGTAACAGCCTTCTTTTCCAGGCATGCTGGTGTATTACTTTCTGATCTTTTATCCATGTTCAGTTGCTATTTTGAGTTTCATGTTTACAGTGTGCCTCTGATCTTCTGAGTACATCATTAAACTGTTAACATTTAAACTGAGAGCAAAAACATTGTACTTTGAGCAGCTCTGGTTTTTAAACTTTTTACCATAACTAGAAATGGAACAAAATATTTAGGGTTTTATATATACATATATATTTGTCATCCTGTTGTTCTCCAATAGTCAAACCTCACTAGCATAAGGGGCATAAGACCACCCATTGGGTGGTACTAGACTCCCCACTATTTCTGGACAGATTACAATAGTGGAAAGAAATATGTTCTTCAATCGTCTGTGAACTGATGACTGCATCCTTTACTCTCAGACAAGGATCAACCCCCTGTGATCAATGCTTTTATCACTTTCAGAGCAGACTATTACAGCTTATTCTGTGGAACTGAATGCAATTTCTTATGGGGACACTGCATGCAGCCTACTTCCTAAGCAATGAAGGTGGATATGAACGCATCACAATATGACTTTGTGATCTCACGGTATCCCTTTGCTAAGTCAAACTAGCACGCCTATCCATGGACAATCTAATTCAAATTGGGTTTTTAGTGGGGCCATGTTTGTTTGAATTAACTTAATTCAAATTAATCATTATTAGTTTGAATTAATTAATTTGAATTTAGTTAATTTGAACTAACCTTATAAGTGTAGACATAGCCCAAGAGACTGCTCTGACCATTGCATTATGGGATATTCTGATGTAGTCTCCCTTTCTCCTATTGAAGTTGTTCCACTGTAATTAAATATTAATTAGGCCGGTAATGTTAGACTAGTAACTATACCTGAGGGGTTAGAATATTCACTGAGAGCGAGCAGGTCCCCACCGAATCCCTTCACACCCTCAGGCAGAGAGGAGATATGACCTACAATCTCCTAGCAGAGTCCCTAACAACTGGGCTAAAAGTAACCTTTGAGGGCCTCCTCCTTGGCCATTTAATGTGAACTCCCAAAAGTAAGGGTCTGCAACGTGTGACTGCTTGGCTGCCACCTTGCAGCTCTGGGATCTGAGGCCCCCACCACTGGAGAACCCCATGGGCAACCTGATACTGGCTCCAGGCCCCCCCCGCCACCATCCTCACTGAATTTCTTCTGTATGGCTGAAGATGGGGGGGGGTAGAGGGGTGGGAGCTGCTGGTGAAGACTGGTAGCCCTTCAGGGTTGTAAAAATAAAATGTGGCCCTTGAGCCAAAAAGATTGGAAACCACTGTTTTAATCGATGGTGCTGTACTTAATAGTTATTGTATTGCATCACTCACTGAGACACTTGCAGTACCTAGGCACAAGCATGAATTATAGACGAGTTAGCAGCCATCTGCCTGAATTTCCTTTATTTTGATATCTATTAGATTGGTACAATGTGCCTTTGGCTGTACTTTATAGGCAATACCTACATTATTGACAAAATCACTACATCTGTAGTTTTTAACACTGGCTTTTGGGACATGAGGCAGAACTTTAGGTGGAAATTCAGAGAAACAAACAGCTAAGTGCTGCCTGCATTATTCCACAGCATTAATTAACAAAGCTTCAATCCTGCGAACACTAATATAGTGAACCTGACTGCAGTCACTACAGCCCGTTCAGTCAATGATGCTATTCACAGTAGAAACTTACATGTACCGTTCCAAGAGTGAGGCCCAGTACTGTCATTATTAGAAACTTTTGAAAGAAATTGCAAAGACACCTTCATAAGAATATTAGTGTCAAGTGGCCTAAATCATTATACTAGCTACGCTTTCTTTACTCTGCACTTTGTAGTCAGTAGCGTAAACTTGAGTATTTGTCAAGTGTGTGTGTGAGAGAGCGAGAGCTAGTGTTATTTTTTAATACCGGGGGGGGGGGGGGGATCTGTTGCCTGCTTGATTAACTTGCAGATACCGTTGTTCCTGATCCACTCCCACATGCTCTTCCAGGAGATGGCAGCAAACAAGCTATAATAAATGTATCTTTCCTGTGGCATAAATAGAACTTGATTGGGTTATTACCATGTCAGACTTGTTAATTTAATTTCTTTTAGGATTTTGCAGAACTCATAAATAAAAATGTTTAAATTAGGGTCATGAGTATCCAAAGGTTGTGACCTCATCAATAGAACCACCTGAGCCCAGCATTTCCTGCCTTCTTCAACCCCTGTGGGCAATCGATTCAAAGCGCTCCCCAACAACCATCCTACTGTAATTTTTTCAGCATTACTGTCATCCAGAGAGATATTTACAACTGGCCTCAGTGGCAGAAATCCATTCTCTTCCTCTAGAGACAGCAACTTGGCATGAAACCCTGGTGGCAGGTGGACTTAAAGCTCAGGTTGTACGGTTCCTCTGTACCAACCAAATTAGTCTCATCTGAGGCAGAAAAGAAGGTATGCAAATCAGACACCTCTAGAGAGGCTTTTTTGCCTGGCTAATTTAAACTGCTTTCATTAGGGCAAGCATAAATATAAAAATGAGTTTCTAAACGTTTGAGTCAATAACAATGTACATTAATGAAAAGGCCATTGTATGGAAAGAAGTAGGCCATAGGTAGAGAATGTCCTCGGCAGAAACGTGAGCAGCAAACAATCTTTTGATTTATAGTTCTGTCACTAGCATCTTCCTGCCTTTGTTTGGCAAGATGGTTATAATATGAATACTGCGGTAGGCCCTTTAGCAGCATAAAAAGACATTGTCCATGTTCTGATTTGCTTACTAGCTATGTAGACAATATGCGGATATGAAGCAGCAAGATCACAAAAAGCTGCCTCAATGAGTAGTGCCGTGCGGCACATTTCTTGTGGGGTTTGTATTATTTGTTTGCTTAAATTAGGTTTTAAATTTTGGTGTATGGGGAGAGAGGATTATAACTGTTTTCCTGAGTTGAGGACTAGATAGCAACGTTAGCTTCTAGAAGATTCCTGAAATGATTGCACACCATGCAATGTACCTCATGAATATATCCCATGCACATGCTTCCCAATGTACCCCATCTATATACCCCATGTACATGTGTCTCAGTGTACCCCATGCGTGTACCTCATGTACATGAATGTACCATGAAGAGGCATCGCTAGCATGGGGCTCTGGGGGCGTCAGCACCACTGAAACTCATCACCAGTCCCTGAACAGCGGACCCTCTAAATTGCTTGGGGGCGCACCATCGCTCCCCTGCACAGGGAACAATGCCAACTGTACACAGCTGGCTACCACAGCCTCTACCTGGCCAGAAGAAAGAGTCTTCCAGCTGGTAGGGAACTACCCCAGGCTGGTCCTGGGAGTTTTTAAAACTCCTTCTCTGGCTTGGACCTGCTCTGAGCAAGGTCAGGCGAGGAGCCTCAGCCTCCGCCATGTCATGCTCTTCTCCGGTGGCCAGGTAAGAAAGCTGGGGAGGGAAGTCCAGAGGCAGGCATGCTGGCCCAGTGGGGAAAAGGGTGCAGAGGAGGGGGTTGGGAAACCTGGGGCAGTGGGGGATGGCAGTGGGACCACAGGGTTAGGGTAGGGCTTCGGGGGCTGAAGGGTGGCAGTTTGGAAGGGCCCAGGGAACCAGTGGTGGGCGAATAGGGAACAGATTGGGGTCTGGTTGGCCAGTGGGGGTCTGGGGCCCACATAATCTTTATGTGTAACGATGCCCCTGGTAACATGTACCCATGTAGCTGAAACTCTTTACCTCTCAGTCACCCTATGTTTCCATATGACCTAGCTCTCTTTTATGCAGGTGCTATGCTAGTCCTTCTGCCTTCCTGCCATAAGAGGCCTGCGTCTGGGCCTCCTGTGGAGTCTGACAGCTATCAGAGCATGTGTGGTCATAGCACAGACACAGTACCAGGACCTGTCAGTGAGATATTCGTTTTCCCACCTAGTTTGAGAATCCCTCTCCAAAGTCTTTAGACTAGAGCTTCAGGTAGTGCCATACTCACCTAGGTAATTAAGTGTTAGACGGGACTTGCTTTTCCATTTATGTTTTGCTCAGATGAATCCCACTTATTAAAAACCAGAGTGAGTACTATTAAGCAACATTTTAAAAAGCTTGGAGTTTTTTACATGCCAAACAGTGAGCCTGGGTTCAGAGCTGCTCATTAGCTGCATGGTAATGTCAGTACTTGGGCAGCTTTGGAAGGCCAATCACCAGGAAAGAAGTGGCTTAGACAACTTAGCAGAAGTTTTGAAAATGTCACTTGTGCCTAAATGATAGATTTAGGCACTTTAAGCGATTGATAGGCACCTCAATAACTTTGGGAGTCTTGTCCATAGGTACTTGTGAAAATTTTACCATGCATCTAAAATCATCTAGCCACTGTGTCCACTTTACAAACTAATCCTTAACACTGAATTATTGAGAACCAGACCAGAGGCTAGATGACTAAAAATGAAACCTAATTTATTATTCAGGTAGGTGCCAGTAGTATATGTCAGTTTTGCTAAATAGACAGGCTACATAACAGGTGAAAAGACTCATTCGAGGTCACACAGCAGGTCTGGCGGTTGTGAGAAACAGCAAATCTCTTGAGTTCTCATCTGGTTCGCTGTCCTTTGGAACATATCTAGAACTTATTTATACCATGTTGAAAATTTTCCTCTGGTTCCATTTCCAAACAAGTTGCTTGAGTAAGAAAACAAAGGACTGTCACAGCATGTGAATTTCTAAGTTATTGAATGCATCCTCTGTTCAGCCCTGTTAGTCTAGTGACCTTCTTCTGATGTTAAGAGGGTCAGTAACATCATAGAGGAACAAAGATCCATTCATTTCATGTTTTGTAACTGTAAAATTAGATAGTATACCATATAACCTAAGCCCAGATGTGGAAAGCACTCAGTTCCCTATGTGAAGCTGGAACACCAAAGATGTCAAGCTTGCCTAAATGGATCAAAAAAAATGAAATGATAAAGCCACACGTTAGCCCGCAAACCATGGTAGCTGTTTCCTGCTCTTTTTACTGTTACTTCTATATCGGTGAATAAACAAGTTTTATAATAGGAACCTTTGAATAACTTAAAATCATTCTGTAAAGAGGGGCTTCAGTGATGGACACAATACATCTTAGTAAGCTTACAATACTATGTACTTACTGAAACAATATGCCTAGTCCAACAGGTGTGGGGCTGTAATGACCAGTCATGATGATCATCAGTTGTAGTCTCCTGTTAGGGGTCTTTACTTATCCTTTTACTCTCTCTCTCTCTCTCTCTCACACACACACACACACACACACACACACACACACACACCCCACCCCCAAAGTCCAAGAAGCAGTAACCCTTGCAATGTTTCATAGGCATAGGAAATGATGATAGTCTAAACATGATGGTCGTCTAGAAGTTCCTATGCATGGTATCTGCAATCCATAGTTTGATTGTCCAGCATCTTGCTCTGCATTTCCGATATGTGATCTAAATACAATAAATCTATAATGATCCAAATACAATTTTACAGTATCTGGAACTGGATCCATTTCTTTTGATGTGAGATACTTTCAAGCTTATGCAGCAGTCTTCAGGTCTGGAATTCATAGTCAGGCCAGAGTTACACTACACAGCTATGCTGGTGTAACTATGTCACTCAGGAGTATAAAAAATCCACACCCTTCCAGTCACAGTGGAGAAAAGGACAAAGGGGTGCAGGAAGAAAAGGCAAGGTAGGGAGGGAGCTTATTAGTAAGTTAGGCTATGTCTATCCAGTATTTAAGAACACTAGTTTGAACAACCTTAGTTTGAATTAATTAATTTGAACTAATATCGGTTTAATTTGAACTAAGTTAGTTCAAAGTAGGATGCCCACACTAGATACCTAAATTGAACTAGCATGTCCATGCACAGGAATCGCTAGTTCAGCTTAGAAGGGGGGCACCATGGGAAGTGTGGCAACATGGGCCCGAAGGAGGGCCATTGCCCCAGCCAATCCCATAAAACGAGGACATGACCTCAGCCCTCTGCCCACTGTGGCTGGCAAGAGGCAGAGCGAGGAGGTCATGGACCACACTCAGGTTCCACAGCTTGCCCAAGAGGTGCCCAGCACCTGTGATACCCTGCAAAGTGCTCTTGTTGTCTGGAGCACATTCTTCATCGACCCAGATAGCACAGAGACAGACACCGGCACTACCAATAAGCTGCCCCTGCCAGCTGCTGCTCTCACCATGCTGCCCTCTACAGAGGCAGCTTTTGGGATAAGTGACGTAGGTGGCCACCTAGGAACCTGAGCAGTAAGGGGACCCCATAGTGGTCACCGGCTTCACTTACCCATGTGTTTGCAAGGTGGTTCGGGAACAGGGGGCTGCAGACTGCCAGGGCCAGAAGCTGTGCCACCCACCCTCCTGGCTGGTGTCTCTGCAGCGGGGGCAAAGCAGCGCTCCTCACAAACACCCAGCCAGCCGCAACTCCACAGGGGGCAGAAGCAGAAGAGCAGCTGGGGCAGAGCTGTGGCTTGCCAGGAGTGGGGCCTCCTAGAGCAGTCCACTCTGAAGAGTTCAGGCCACTTCGCCCCCAGCCACCCAAGGCCTGAACAGGCCTGACCCAGGGCCTGGGGGCAAGGCAGCCTCTGTTCAGGCCTGGGGTGGCCAGCGATGAAGTGGCCCAAACTCTTCAGAGCGGACTGCTCCAGGGGGCCCCACTCCTGACAAACTGCGGTGCCCTGCCAGCTGCTCCCCCCCCCCCCCGGGGGGGGCGCAGCCAGCTACAGGTCGGTGGGGAGTGCTGCTTCACCCTCACTGTGGAGCGGCTGGGCGGGCAGGCAGGTGACGGATCCTCTGGCCCTGGTGGTCCGCAGCCCCCTGCCCCCCCCCACCCCCCCTGTCTGTGGGCATTGGGACAGTGGGGGGTGGTTAGGGTGGGCGTGAGGGCCCAGAGCCCCAGTGACGGTGGCAATGGGAGGCCCCATAAAGGGCCTTCACCTACGGCCCCCATTTGCCTAAGGCTGCCTCTGGCCCTTCGTGCCCCACCATTTCTGAGCACATGAAACCAGCAGTGACTGGTGGGAACGCACAGTCCTCGCCACCTGGGCCAAGGAACAGTGGCTGCAGAGCTTCCAGAGGAGCACACAGACCTTCTTAGATCTGGTCTGTGAGTGCACCTCAGTTCTGCAGTGCACGGACACCTGATTCAGATCCACCCTCCCTGTGGACAATAGAGTGGCCATCATGGGCTGGACAATGGCCATCCCAGAGTCCTAGCACTCCGTTGCCTACCACTTTGGCATCAGGAAGGTCACCATGGGGTACTGCTTTCCTGAGTCCTGCTAGCCCTCCTCATCACCCTGTAGGACACCATCGATGGCCTCAATGCAGTCAGCTTCCCCAACTGTGCAGGCATCTTGGACACCACACACATTCCTGTCTGAGCCCTGGAACACTGGCCATGGCGTACAGGAACCAGAAGGGCTACTACTCCATTGTCCTGCAAGCCCTCATGGACCACCAAGGGCTCTTCAATAACATCTATGTCAGCTGGACAGGGAGGGTGCATGATGCCCAAGTACTCAGGAACCCTGCCCTGTACAAGGGCATGCCTACCCAGATGCACTCAGGGAGCTCTTCAATAGGAGGTTTAACAGGTACTGCCAAGTTGTGGAGTGCACCGTTGGATGGCTCAAAGCCCACTAGAGGTCCCGCCACCTTGCTGAGTGCACCATCCATGAGGTCATCAGTTCATGTGTTGCCCTTCACGACCTGTGGTGGAAGACAGTGCCCCAAGTCTGGAAGGTCAAAGCAGAAAGCCTCACTGTGCATGTCAAGCAGCCCAAGGCCGTGCCCCAGATGAAGAGAGGCCAGTGGTGAGGACTCACCATTCAGGAGATGCTGAAGGACCTGTTCCTCACTGAGAAACATTAAGGGCTGGGCCTCCCATTAGGCACCGTTCCCTCCCTTACACACCCCCACCTACCCATCCCAAAAGCATTCAACCAGATGATAAAAGATTAACGGGTTTTATTTACAAGGCAGGGAGGGGAGTTGAGGTCAGCGAGGGGGCTTGGGATTTGGGGGGGGGAACAGAGGACTGTGGGGGGGTCAGGAAGTTCAGTGTGGGGGGCAGTGCCCGTGCTATGGGCAGGCTTGCCCTGGCCTTCCCCACTGCCACCCTGGGTCCAGGGTCGTTGGCAGCAAGGAATGGTGAGGTCTCTGGTAGAGGCAGCACCCTCAGCAGTGATGGGGACAAAGTGGTCGGCTAGACTGTGGATGCTGGCCGTCAAGTCCTGGACGGCCAGGCTGAGCTTCACCAGAGCATGGCTCTGCCACTCCAGGGCCACAGTCCAGCGCTCGTCCAGATTGGCAGACCTCTGGAGCAGGGCTAGGGTAGTTGCCTGGTGGGCACCCACCTGCTTGCGCCAGGCCTGCACGCCCTCTACAGCCACCTGGCCCAGGTGGATGAGTACCCGGACTAGCTCATCCCTCGTCCAGCGGGCTCTCCTCCTCTGCCTGGTGGTGGGTGGAGGGCTCACAGGAGGCGAATGTCAGGTGGCTGCACAAGTTCCTGGATGGAAGCAGTGAATGGGGTTAGTTCCACCAGCTAGCTACTAGCCTGCTAGTGCTGTGTGCAGCCTGACAGCAGCAAGCTGCTGTGCTCTGAATGTCCCCAAGGTTCCCAATCCATGGCCTGTGGGACACGGCCCCTAAGGTATGCTCAGCCATGCCGTGCTGTCCAGGGCGGGTGAGGTGCCTGCGCTGGCAAACAGCAGTCAGCCCTGGCCTGTGCCCAGTGTCTCCTGAGGCAGTGGTGTGGGCTGCATGCTGTGACCTCTGGGTCCACCCCCCCCCCCAACAGACCCCCCACCACGCTCGGGTCTGGGCTCCCCTGCCACACATTCCCCTGCCCCTCTGCTAGGTGGGAGGGCCTTTGCGTTCTCCCCCTACATCTGTAGGTGGGAGGGCCTCTGTGTCCCCCCCCCCCACATCTCCAGGCTGTTCCTGGGCCCTGTCCCTCTGCACTGCCAGTCCCATAGGCAGGTCCAGCCCTGCCCACATGGAGGGAAGAAGGGCGGGAGCACTCACCGACGGGTGCTGTCAAGGTCTCATGCAATGCCCCTCTGCAGGGTCCTCCTCAGCGGGGGGGATGGGGTGGCTCCTTCTCCTAGTTCTTCTCTGGGATAGGTGGCCCCTCCTCAGGGGGCAGGAAGAGCTTCAGGCTGGCTCTTGGGGGGTGGTGATATGAGGGTGCTCTCTGGGCAGCTGGTGTCAGACACATCCAGGAGGATATCTTCATTCACAGAGTCTGCCTCCTGGGGGTTGGCCATGGAAGGGGGCTCCATGGGGTCGACACTTCCACCTAGGATGCCGGCAGCCTACCCACCCAAGAAGCTCTCTAACTCCAGAAATAGGGGCAGATGGTGGCACGTGCTGCCACCCCATGTTGCCTGACCTCACAGACCTGGGTATAGTCTTGGCTAAGGGCCTTCATTTTCATCCACATCTGGTCCATGGTGCAGGTGTGGCCCTTTGCAGCTGGATCCTGGGTGAGCTCACACTATATCTCCCAGTTGCAGTGGCTGCCCTGCAACCAGGAGAGGCTCGCCTCAGTGCCCTAAATGCTGATGAGGCTGAGGACTGCCTTGTGGCTCCACACAGGAGCCCTGCACCATCCTTGTCTTGCAGTGTTGGCCTCTGGCGTGGCTGCCTGCAATGCTGCCATGAGCTGCCTAGGCAGGGTGTGTCTGTGAGTTTGGGGAGGGGTGGTGGCCAGGGCAGATACCTCCTTCTTGGTGCCATGCATGCTAGGAGAAGGAAGGGCGAAGCACAGTGAGTTCAAACTAACCCATCTCCATTGGGTTAGTTTGAACTGTTCATTTGAGCTAAAGGCAGGTTTTACAAGTTCAAATTAAGGAAGGAACGCTTTAGTTTGAGCTAATAAAGCCAGTATGGGCATGAACTAATTTAGTTTGAATTAAGTTTCCTTAAGTCAAACTAAATTCCCAGTGTAGACCTAGCCTTAAAGATTACCCTATCTAGTATCTCTATTCAGGCCATGATTTTTAATGTCTATTAAAATTATGAATTTAAGCTTTCAGGCTCATCAGCTGAGGACTCTGTAGAGCTATTTTTTGAGCATGAATACTGAGAGCTCAGCTGTAGAGTGATTGCTTTGTGAAAAGTGTTTGCCCAAAGGTGATATGCTCTTTTTGCATTTTATCATGTTTCTGAAGGCGTTCATTTGAGAGCACAGTGAGTGTCTGGTTTCAGCCCCCTTTTTTTTGTTACTGGGGCATTTAGTGCACTGGATGAGGTACACCACATGGTGTGATAGGTATGTGTAGGATCATGGAGCTTTAAAGGTGTGCTGTTGGGGGGCGTTATTGATCACATCAATAGATATATGTCTACAGATGCCTCTTTAAGTTGGCTATCCTGGTGTATGGGAAGCTTGGCTCTGACACACTAGGAGCGTGTCTGAAGGCCAGAAGAGGGTGTTCAGGAAAGACTGCTTTCAGGATGTGCTTTCCCCCTCAAGTATGGGTTGTCACTGATTCATGACACATGGGTCCAGAATGAGAACCAGGGATGTGGCATTGGAAAATGTTTTATTTCCATATTAAAGCAGGTTCTCTCAAGGGAACCCAGGCAAACCCATATCTGGCTACTCTCAGTGAAGAAATAGTAGAATTTATAGAAACCATGCATGACACAAAGGACCAGCCTCTTTCAGGACACTATGAATGTCCTCCAGAAACTCTGCAACAGTAACAACCTCCACTGGAACACCATCCTTGCCATGGCTACAACAACACTAACGACGAAAGGCTGGAATGAAACTTCTAAAATCTGTTTCAGCCTAGCAGTACCCAGCTTAATTCAATATTTATTCATTACAACAAACTAACTCAGGCATCATTTTGGAAACCATGAAGCACTGACTATTTTTAATCTCCAAAGACGTATTATAGCTATCAATTTTTATCCCCCCTCCCCCCCCTTTTATATTATATTTTATTTTATTGCCGGGGGGGGCGGGGGGGATGCCAGAGTAGTGACAGATTGGAATGGCATGAGGAAAGAGCTCCCTTAGTTTCACATGTATGTCATAGAATATTTGCCCGTCAAACTATGCAAACGGCATCAAGAGTCTCTTGCAGTAACAGTCATAAAGACGGGCTTCCTCCTTACAGCGTAAGTTGATCTGTTTTGTTTTTTTCTCCTCCTTTCTTATTTTCTTCACACTACTTTTATTTCCTTCCAGCTGTGGCTAGGCCTTTTCTTTTTGACTCTGTTTTCCCTTAGCTTAACTCCGGGTGTTGTGCAATACACTAAACAATATGTAAACATACACACCACGAAACCCAGCAACTTTCATTTTCCCAGAACGACTCCTCTCCCACCCCTGTTTTACATGTGCATCTCTTCAGCTACTCATGCACTCTTTTATTGTTATTTTATAAACGTCGTCTTCATTCAGTGCACAGGCTGGACACCCAAAAGGACTGCAGCAAAACTGCGGTGGCAATTCTGGCATCTCCTAAATTTTGTGTGTGCAGCTTACCATCTGAATAAGCATTCATACCCATCTTTGAGTGTAATTCTCAAAAGGCTGAAAACGTATTGTACTATGGACAAATATGCCACCATCATCAAGTAACAGGCTCAGAATGTAAATCCTGACCCGTCACTATTCTAGCAGTTGTCTACCCTTTGATTTATAGAACTAACTACATCAGCTTACACAGGACACAGCTAGCAAGCTACTGGGGCCAGGCGTGGAAGGTGGTGAGGCAGTGCAACTTGAGTCACTCTCTGCCACGAGTCCCACCAGCTCCCTGGATATTTAAGGACGCTTCTGCCCACTATGATAGCTCCCAGGGCTTGGAAACAGCTAGCCTCTCTACAGCACTCCTCCAAATTTGCTGCTTTCATGGCCAGATTAACCAGCCCAGGGGTCCAGCCTGCCTGCCCCCCCCCACCCCCATGGGCCAGCACCCTATCCCCTGCTTTGGAGTCCAGGCCCTGCCTCTCCCCCCCCACCCCCCAGTCTCTGGGTGAGGGGGCTGGGGCCAGAGACCACGCCTGCTCTGGCCAATCGGGGGGGGGGGCTCACATGCTGGCACAGTGAGGCTACCTCCAAAGTAGCCCCCAGGGCCACAGGCCCTACAAGCTGCGGCCAGGCTGGAGTGGGATAGGCCATGCCCACCCCACCTGGGGGGGGGGTGAACTAACTGGCCCAGGGGCAGGATGGCGCACAGAGTCAGCCTGGCCTCTGCCTCCAGGGCCCCACCACGCACCCCAACCTGTAGGGCCAGCAGCACAGTTTCGCATTATCACTCCCTCATGAAGCTGAGTCCAAGGATCTCATCAGAGCCTCTGGGTATATACAAGAACCTTGATGGGGATCTGAGTTCAAGCAGCTCCACGAATCTCAGAAAGCTGCACAATCTAAGCAAGGGTATCAGTTGTGATTTTGTAGCATGGGGCAGAGTTTATTCTGTGGCCAGAACTTGGAAGAGATCCACCATCTTCCAACACGATCTAACTCTGTGTTCCCAATGGCAGCAGTTTGGCTGCTCGACCCGGGGGGTGAGTCCAGGAGCTAGTTGTGGGGAATGTAGTCTGGCCCTCTCCCTTCTTCCATTGTTGCGGTTGCATGGCATTCCCATCACAGTGTGCTGCAGTCTGGGCTTGGCTCTTTGAGAATATGCACACACCACTGGACTTTTAGCATGTTGCCAACATTTTTCTGAGGCATACAAATAGCAGAAGGGAGATGACCATTTTCAAAACAATGTGCCACATAGAATAGCATTTAATGAGACAAAGACAAGGCACTTTGCTAGCCAAAAGGCTTTCGCCCCTTCAAATTTTCAAAGGCCCGTTGCAAAAAGTGGAGCTTGAAACTTTTTGGGGAAGAAGTTGCATCTTTTATAATGTGTGGACAGTATCAGGCAGCCTAAGTAGGGGAATAAAGTCATAAGAAACGTTAGAAAAATATATAAAAACATTGCGCCCCCCCCCACACAAAGGGACTTAGGTGCCTAAAACTAGATTTTAAGTGCCTTAGTCTCAAATTTTTGGTGATCCTCACAAACTCTCTAGGATTGTTGCTTAGCCCTGTAGGTGCCTAAGTTCACTCAGCACCTCATTTTGTTCTAAAATCTCCTAGCTTAAGTGTCTGCCTCTGAGCATGTGCACTGTTGCCTCACTTGAGGCATCCCTATGAGTCCCTCATGCCTGAGACACATCACCACCCACAAATGGGGAATCTAGATGCTTCTTTGCCTATCTTGTACATGGCACCAGACCTGGCAGCTGGGGTTAAAGGAATCCTCCTGATTCAGGTGCCATTCAAAAGCCAGACACAGGAGGAAGTGGTGCTCTTCTATAACTCTGAGCATAGAAACAGGGAAGATCCATGTTCAATTACATCCTGTCTGTGGTGGCAAAAATTCTTGAAGAGGGGGCCATTTAACTATCAGAAAAATTTCCTAACTACTGGACTATGGGACAGTGTGATATGAAACTCAATTACTCTTCAGGTGAAGCCATTTCTCTTTGGAGAGCTACTTAGAGTAATTTAAAAATGAGTGTGAGAACAACTTTACAGCCTGGGAGTTAGGAAGGAGAGTGACCCAGGACCCCTGCAACAGAAGGAACTGAATCTAGGTTTCCCATGTCCTCAGTGAGTGCTCTAACCAATGTATTAAGAGCTATAAAAAAAAAAGATAGTATCAACTCTTCTAGCATTTCTTGCAGGAATGGCTTAGGTGCCTAAACCATCTGAGTTCAGAAGACCGCTCCTGAGTGAGGCTCAAACGCAGAGATACGTTCCTTCTCTGCAGCCCCGACAGAGACGCCTAACTCCATGCCAAGGGAGGGTCTTAGGACACACCTCTCATTAGCAAGTTGGTTCTTCACAGGTGGCAAGTGTCCCATTCTTAGGCCCCAATTTCTTCCCATGAATTGTACAGGTGCCCAGGCACATAACTCAGGCTCTGTTGGGCCTTGTGTTGTACTACTGAGTTTCTAGGTGTCTAACTACTAGGCATTGCAATCTCTAACTCATTATAGTTCCAGGCAGCACACTAGCACAGTACTTTATGACCCTAGGCACCACACCTACACAGCACAGGGTAGGCCAATTCCGGCGCTCAGCTAGTTCTCAGGGCAAATTTAGAACCCCTAGGTCTTGCCTTTTTCTTAAGTTTATAAAAAGCTGTTGAACAGACAAGAAAAGTTGTTAAGAATTAACAAGGGGAAAAGGAAGCAGGAATGGATACATAAAATTGGCTTGGAGAAATGTGTATTTACTTCAATGGCAGCATGGTGGTTGACAAGAGCTATGAGGCACAGTGGACAAAGGCAGGTATCTAATATGGTGTGAGATACTTTGGCATAAAATGTAATATAGTATTAAACATAGGGCTTGTGTCTTAATCCCTACGTCATCCATTCCTCTGAGCCCTTGTCTACTCCCATGGTGAAATCTGGTGTTAGTTAATGGAAGGTAGATACCTATATAACGAGCATCTCTCTTGCCAGCTTCCTAAATTCTAATTATCACCGGTTCCCACCCTACACTTCACTGATGAGAAATACCCTCCTCTTGACCCATTAATGGGTTATTGGGGGGGGGGGGGGATTTATTGAGTTGACTTCTGAATTGATTGAGGTCTTCACTTCTACTCAGTTACTTCCAAAGAATTAATCCTATAGCACTGACTGTGCTACCATGAGTGAAGACATACCTTCAGCCTACCTTCCCACAAAATCAACATTTCTACTGCTTCTTGAGCTTGCCTTTCTCCCCCAGCAAGAAGTTTTAAGGGTGGTAAGATAATGCTCACCTCTCTCTACACACTCGTCAAATAAATCCCCTTATCACCTACAGTTCATGGTTGATGCCTGGTTTTCTAGATCATTCTGCAAGGCCTGTGCTTTTCTGAAGCAGTGGTTGGTATGTAGTGAAAAATGGCATATACTATACAAAAAACATGACAGCATATATCAATCTTACCTTTCAGTTGATTCTTTACATAGTGTTTTTATACAGAAAAAAGTAATGAAAATTCACATTAATGACAAAGAATCTCTGGGACTAACTTCTTAAAATTGCATACACTGAAGTTTTCATACCTGGTTAATGACTGTAAGATGTGCTCCTCTGTGTATCCAAAGGCCGTAATCAGTCGTACATATTCCCAGTTGATTTACTAATCAGCAGTTTTTAATCTCACAGCACTTTACAACTGAGTTGAAGCAGAGCATATGTGATCGTTATTTTCTGCCAGCATTACAATAAATGTCTGCTTAATTTTAGCTGATTGTGTCTGTATGATACAAATTATCCCCAAGAGTAAATTAGATGGAACTTAGCAGCACACCATTAAGAAAACTAATCAAATAAACACCACCATAACTAAAAATCAAGTCATGAACATGCATCTCTGGGCATTACATAGAAGTTGCAGTGTTGCTGCAGCCATATTAGTTCCAGTCTATGAGAGAAACAAGAGTCCTGCGGCACCTTAAAGACTAACAAATTTCTTTGGGCATAAGCTTTTGTAGGCTCCAACCCACTCCATCAGATGCATTTGATGGAGTGCATTGGAGCCCACAGAAGCTTATGCCCAAAGCAATTTGTTAGTCTTTAAGGTGCCGCAGGACTCTCCTTGTTTTTGCTGTACACAGACTAACATGGCTACCCTGCAGGATATGAGAGAGAATATCTTCAATTGGACCAACTTACGATTTGAGCTGCACAGAGCTCCCAAAAGCCCCTACTCTACTCCTTCTATTGCAGAAGGTGATGAGCATACAGTTAAAGCAACAGATAGGACTAAAGTTTGGGTTCTGTGCATGTGTGGTTTATGAAAGTCAATCTGCACCTCAGTTTCCCCATCTGTAAAATGGAAATAGTACCTCTCCCCCAAAGATATGGGAACATAGGTTTTGAAGATCTTATGGTGACAAGCACTACAAAAAGTCTATTCTTAATCCTATAAACAACCATAACATCCAAGAAACCTGACAAAAATTTTGAAAAATCCAAGTGCAGGGAAAAGCAAGTGGCTACCTTCCGTTTAATTAAGCAGCATACAAATTCAACTGCTGAGGTTCGTTATTTGTGATGTTCTACAAATCTAGCAGGGGTAAATCATGCACATTTGCTACTAAACTCTAGTTATGCCCCTGTCCTCCTCCTGTATACATGAATGGCACACGTACATTAACATCTCCTTCATCTATTGTTACTATACGTGGAGTATCTGCCACATATTAGATGTTACTTTTCATCTACACCCAGATCTGTAGAGTAGAGCCAGAAGAGGGATACTCAAACCTGTGATTACAAGCCCTTCATATCTTTTGTGCATCAAATATAACCAGGCTTCCCCCAACCCCTATGTTCCATCACATTATATTGTTAGTCCTGCTTCTAAAATGTGCTTTCACTAGCAAATCATATTTCTAGATGATCTTATGTAAAATCCACATCTGCATTTTTAGCATTCACCTCCACTACTGGTGGATTTTCTGAATTATTCAAAAGTTCTTCTGATTTGAGAGACATTGCATACCCACTGTACAGGAAATCTGGCTGGAATTTGTAATCTTTCTCCACACAGAAAAGTAGCAAAAGCTGACCACTACCAAATGTCTCCACAAATAGTGCAGGGGAAAACTAAATAAGTGAGATGCTGAGTGGATGTTTCCTCAGCCTAAATGAGAAGATAACATGGAGCAGCTAAACTTACTACCCATATATTTTGCTACACTGTTAAATTTATAACAGGCAACACTATTCATTTGACACCTATAAACTAACTGTGTGAATGAGCATGGAGGTGGTGTACAGCACCATCTTGCAAATGACTAGCAGGAAATAAATACAGGTTTGTTTAAGGGTTACCAGCTCCAATAACTGCATGTGGACAAGTTTCTCTCTCAGCCACCAGGGGTCACTAACACTACATTACAAACATTCCACAGCATGGTATGCAACTTTATTCTTCTATCTTAATAATTTAAAGTATTTACACACCACACAGTCACTCTTTTACACAAACATATACTTACTGGTATATCCATAAACCACATCTAGATTTTGTGAAGACTGACACATTGTGGGGTTTCCAAGCATAAAAATAAAATTTGAAGCCTTCTCAAAGAGCCATTTGGAGTGTCTGTGAAAACCAGTGTTCCCTCTAAGCATAAGGTCTCCCTGGAGACCATTCACTAAGCTTCAAAATATCCAGATGTTTGGCATTAAATAAAGCTCTTTTGGCTCGGGTGGACTTCAAGAACCAACATGTGCAAATAACATTTTCTCAAGAAATCCCACAGCAGGAACAAGAAAATGAAAACCTTTTAAAGGAAGCACTACATTTCTGAAATATTACTTGTCTATGGGGCTCATCACAATTAGCTACTACTGTATATACACACACATTTGTGGGATTAGGGGGACACAAGAAAACTAACTTGTAGATTGACATCATTAACTATGTACTTGGGGCAGCAGCACTAGGCTTACTTATCCCCCCAAATTATTTCACAATACCTTTAAACTCAGTGCACTAATGGGGAAATTCAGCTACCTGAAATACAGGGGCTTTCTTCACAATGTTAAGACCAGCAAAACAGGAAAGCTCCTCTCACCTACCCAATTCTACATTAAGCTAGAAACCACTATCTAGAGCACTTTTTAAAATGTTAGCTGGAAATTTTTTTCAAGGTGTGGCATGGCAGAAGGGATAGGGCAAACAGAACAGACTAGAGCAGTGGTCCCCAACCACTGTGCTGGGACATACTACTGTCTCACCCCACAGTCCTAAGTGGGGCACGGAAAGCCAGGGAGATGGCTGGATTTAGCCTGGGGGAGGTGGACTGCGGTGTCCTGTAGAGTCGCAACCCACCACCAAGTGTGTCACAACCTGAAAAAGGTTGAGAACCACTGGATTAGAGAATGGTCTCATGTAGTACATAGTTCTACCTTCCACATTGGCTAGCCAAATTAAGGTAGCTTAATTTGTTTTCAAAGCAGCATTCCCAGTCCAACATAAGTGGCATCTAAATCTTCCTCCCAGTCCAGCGTCAAGTTGATTAACTTCTGCCAACAGAGTCCAAACAGTTGTTAAAAGGTGACCATCCCTAATCTGTAGCCCATCACCATTCCATGCAAAAACAGAAGTAATTTCATTTCAAAAGTACCACCTCTCACACTAATGCAAACAAGCAGTCAGTCTAAAGTTTACCTACCGAACTTGAGTAACGAAAGTAAGACTATTCTAGTTTGTTATTTATGTATACATAACACATGCCCCCACCCCCAATAAAGAAAAATAAAAACCAACAACAACATAGCCACCACCACCCTGCAGCAGTGAGTTTGATACCTGGGTCTAAAGACCCAAGCTCACACTACAGTGCTAAAAGGAGCTACAGGCTGGGTTTAGAGCTCAGGCTGAAGCCTGGAGGTGAGGGGGTTTCAGACCCTGAGCTGCAACAGCTACACTGTGATGTTCTGTGTACCACTTAGGCCCCTAAGCCTCAGTCTGCAGGCCTGGGTTCAGAGACTCATGGTCATGGGTTCTAAAATGTAGGGTAGACAAACTCTTCAAATGCCAGAGACTCACTGATTTACAATACACCGTTTGTCCAAAGGAAAAACAATATGCAATGGAAAGCCTTACTCAGGCTCCTTAGCAATCATAAGCCACGGAGTGGCATGTATGGCTCTTTTTACTGTTGAAAATCTTTACACAGTATGCTGTTACCTCTTTCATGAAATAATTTAAGGCACTAGACTGATTCAGTGACCCAGTGTTTGAGCTTTAGCTCTACCATGCACAGGGGCTATGTTGAAGTCCCCCCACCCCCATATATTATATATATATATATATATTCCAATGCATTTGGCAGCAGTACTGTTTCACGACAGGATGGGACTCTCTTAGGTCACTTTGAAACCCTCCAGCTAATTAGAACTCTCACTGCAGGAGATCGGTCATCTGCGAGAGGATGTGGAAAGCTGTGACAGGGAAACTTAAAGGAGGGGTGGGTAGAGATGATTTCCCAGCAACCTCTTTGATATCCTACAGTTCTATCACTTAACTGAGGCCATTTTAAAAGTGTCAGCAGCTCTCCTTGAGCCTAAGCAACCAAATGATCCCTCCTTTAAACCCACTCACAGAATAAAAATGATAATGGTCACCAGAGAAATTCTTACAATATGTGCTATGCAATTAAAGTGTGCCAAATGAGCTAAAGAAACACCCAAGACTGTTCTACTTACAGCACAATGGCTGTGTAAATCATCAGCAGAGTTACAGCTGTCATTTTTAGCAGCAGTAGAGAAATTTCGTTTTCACTGGGGGGAGGAAGCAAGGTAGATCTGTTATAAAGATGCAGTTCCAAATCATCCAGTTAGAGGGACAAGCAACTTACTGCTGCATTCATAGAGTGACTGGTGGTCTTGAGAGGAAGTTAAGGATTAAAAGTACAGGAACACACAAAATTATATATAAAGTTTTGTTAACTACATAATACTTAGAGGGAGCACTGGGTGTGGTGTATGTACAGGTACATTATACATATTACCCAGATACACACATAAATATTTAATATATAAAAAATAAAGTGCTTTCTATGAGGTCCCAATGCAGGGACATTATAAAACATTTCACCAACTGCAAAACAAATTGATACAATCAAAGAATACTACATCCAGCATACATGAAAAACAGTAACACGATATGTACAATCTGGCGGGCGTCCCAAGACAAACATCCCTTCATATACATGGTATATACATATATACTCTTAGCTTTACTCAATATATTATGACAATATATATTTTAAAACTTTGTTATAGACAAAAACCCTACAAAAATGCAACAAGAATCAAGCACACAAGTCCAAGACTAACAGATAATTTGTTATGCTTGCCAATGCCACCATTTCCACTGTTGGGGAAAATGTGCCAGCGCTCTTTTCTGGGGTGCAATGCCTCTACATCCTGCAAGGCACTATGAGCTGCTGCCGTGAAGTTAGCATCACCAGTGGTGAGCAGATCAAACACACAAGAGTGAAAATAGATGTCCTTCACCACCATCTTCTCATGGCATTTGGTAGTGGCACTCTCCAGTGTGTAGAGAGATCGGGGCTGAGCAGGGGCAGCATGTGGAAGAAGCTGCCCCATAACGGGCAAAGGTAAGTGACCACCATCATCGATGCGTTCACTCAAAGGACAGCCATTCACGCACAGCTGCAGGTCCTGGCTTTCTTCATAAGCCATGGCCAGCTCTTTTGGCATACGAAGTGCCAGGGTTAGGTAACGTCCAACTTGGCGAACAAACACAGTGGTCCCAATGTACCTGGCATGCATCTCCACGTATCTGCCACTGACTCTTTCCACTATGCGCAAGCTCTTGGTTTCACTGTCACCTCCACTTGTTGTGCCATCTACAAATGCCGCTGGAAGGTCATCAGTCACTGCCTGGTACACCTTCTGATCTGTGCAATCTTGATACGATTTAAAGATAATAGTTATCTGAAAGGAAACAAAAAGGGAAATGAGGAGACAAAATTAATCTCAAAACCATTATCGTAGATGTAGACTGAGAATGATCAAGGGCTGAAGAGCTGCCCACCCAGCCCATCCCTGTCTTTTTTTAGCGTGCACCCATTTGCAGAATCCTAATACATATGCTAGCAAAAGACAACTTAAAATGGAGTTATTAAATTTGCAGAAAACCCACAATACCAGAAAACAGCAACTGGATAAGAGGCCAAAAATGGAACAGGCTGTAGATATCACTGAGTGCCCCACAGCTCCCTCTCCTCATGTTCTTTTAACACTTTGGAACTCATCTGGAGTAAAGAAGCTGTAAGTGCCAAATAATTCCCATACAATTAACACAGAGATGGGAGAGGGTGCTGTTGGCTACCTGAACAAGGACAAAATACTCACTATACCCTCTCTAACATATAGCTAATCCTTGTAACAACCTTGAAGTGTTGTTGAAACAGGACAATATTATTATTCAACCTATCAATTCAATAAGGAAGCAAGATCAGCTGCTCTTTTCTGTAAGTATTTTGACTGTTTGGATTTAGCCTTTATGACCTGGGATATTTGACGCCTCCACTCCACTAGCGGGTATAGAACATATGTATTACAGGAAGAAGGGGAATAAAACAGGTGGGTTACAAGCAAGTGCAACACTCTGAACAAAACAATAAAAAGTACAAACTTAGCTTTACTTAAGGAGGTGGCTTGCCAAGTATACCAGGAAGTTTGTGCCTTTTTTATAATGAACACCAATCACCTCTTAAATGTCTGTTATTTAAATAAACACACAATAGAAAAGTCAGATACTCCAGTCCCCTCAGGAGGAAGCACGTGGGTTATTTGTTACATTATAGGTTAGGATACCTAAAGCTCTGTAGAAGTAGCTTATTTTTATTTAAATAAGTAGCACGTCTCTGCAGCTTGCTTCCCAACAATGAAGAGGAGAGGAAATACTGACTTGCACACATTACAGGTTCTTTAGAAGATACTTAAATAAGCAGGTTTTTAATAGCTATACACTCGGAGTTGATAAATTATACACACAACTCAGGAGAAAAAAAAAACTGCTTTGCAACTTGCCATTTAAAATGTTGCCAAGAGATTCAAAGTACTGCAAAATGTGTTGGTGAACATTTTCATCAAGCACATTGAATTTCTTCAATTTCTAGCAATCCTTACACATTTTAGTTCCAGTTAGCCACCACAATAGTGCACAGCAGTTTTGGTCTCTTACCTCTCAGCTTTAAAATACGGGAGATAAAGGCTAAAAAGAAGCTGGATTACAAGCAAGCACAATAAAAAGAATCTCCTCTTGGAGTAGGAAGATTACCGTATATAATTGGGTATAAGTCGATGCAGGCACAAGCCGGCCCCCCAATTCTGAGCCCCAAAAAGAAGTTAAAATTGGTGACCCAGGTATAAGCCGAGGTCCCCTTTTGGCCTTGGCCCCTAACCCCCCACCCACTGCTGCTCTGCTCCTCCTACTGCCCCCTCCTCACTGCCACCCCCTACTCTGCCCTTCCCTCACTGCTACCTGCTGCTGCCCCCCTGCTCTGCCACTTCCCCACTGCTGCCCTCCCTGCTCCTCCTGCTGCCCCCTTCTCTGCCCCTTCCTCACTGCTGCCCCCCTGGCTCTTCACTGCTGCCCCCCTTCTCTGCCCCTTCCTCACTGCTGCCCCCCTGGCTCTTCACTGCTGCCCCCCTTCTCTGCCCCTTCCCCATTGCTGCCCCACTGCTCCTCCTGCTGCCCCTGGCTCTTCACTCCCGCCCCCCACTCCCTTCTCAGTTCGGTGCTGCTGCTCCCCTATTCCCCAACACCCTTTCCCCGTCACCCCCCCAACCCCTGCTGCCACTCTTCCCAACCTGCCAGGCACCCCCCCCCGCCCCCAATCCCTGGTCCCTGTCGCTGCTTCCCTGGGCTCCCAAAAAACCCTGGGTCCTCCTGCCACTGTCCCAGACTCCCTGGCCCCCCCCCCCCCCAAAATGCCCGAGCCCTGCCACCGCTTCCCTGGCCTCCCTGAATCCACCCTTCAATGTCCAGGCTGACCCCCCACCCACTGGCCCCCTTACGTGGCCGCTCCAGATGCCGGGGCCCCTCCTCACTCCAGCCCCAGCCCCAGCCAACTGCCCGAGATGGCCGCCCTGCAACACTGGGGCTCCGGCCTGCCACAGGGGCTGGGAAACTCCTGGGAGGGGCTGTCTACCGTATTCCCTTGAGTGTAAGCCGAGAGCCTGTTTTGAAGCCAATTTTCAGGCACAAAATTTTCGGCTTATACGCAATGATATACGGTAAATATTAACTTTGCCCCTTTAAGCTATTAGCAAATACAAGTGAAACTTACTACCATCTCCTCTCCTCACTCCAAAGCCTGCTCCAACACACACACACACCCCCGTCCCCCTGTTACCTAGCATTACTTGCTGTCAAACAGACAGAGCACTTACTATTTTAGTTTCCTGTGTTCCCATTGTTTTTGCCTGCCTGGAATTTTCCAACATTTCCTCTGTGCTTTAATCACTTATACAGTTAGCTTGGGATCAGCTGCAATCAAGCAATCTATTAAATTCATATGCCTGGGCCACAGCAGAGACTGAAGGATTTTGTTGAAAAATCCAGAAAACATACGAAGTACTTCCCCTTAGAAAGTCACAGCTTTTGTCTAGTGTACTGAGCCACCATTCCACTTTGCTTCCATTCTTTTATATTTAGTTCAGTGCAGCAGCAGCCCAATGAGGAAGATTCCTAGACATCATCCCACAAATAATTTGTTATGCCTCTGATCCCTGCGCCTCAGTAAGTGAAGTTTCAACAAATCTCCTTTTACACAGGACTGCAAAACAGATCTGTGTAACCACCCTGGACACAAAGAGCAAAGCAATGGTAACATTCTTTAGGTGCATCTCTGACGCTCTGCAAGAGAACAATTTATATCTGAGATGAAGGAAAATACTGTGCAAGTCTGCTCAACACCTGAGTGCGTCTGAGGTTAACAGCTCAGATGGCTTTTAAATGACACACAAAGAACTTGCTTTTCCACATAACCACCCACTCTCACTCCCTAACAATCACAGCATCAACACGTTCCAAGACTGACTTAAGGCTTTTCTAAGAACTGAGAAGTTTGTCTCTAGTTTCTCAAACCTAAGATTCATTCAACCAGTACTTGTGTGAGAGGGACACTTTCTCTGCTTGGTGAAGGCCATGAGGAAGTCTGGATGTGACAGAAGGAAAAACACTTTTTACTCCACTTCTGACAAGATACCACAGAAGCAAGGAACATGCACCAAACTGCTATCTCACTAAGATGCCAGTTTTTTCATCAAAGTTAAAAGTTATGCATAGGAAGAGAACAAAGGCCATCACACCACTCCAGCCCTGTGGTGTTGTACAAACACCACAAGCTATGAAAAGGCAGAGTATCTTGTGTGAGATTTCCACAACAGCCCTGGTTTGGCTAGCGACGAGAAGGACACTGGGATGGGCTAGAGCTGGTAGGCTCCACACTTACAGATACAATAAGATAGAATATCCACTTCAGGTGGCAGAGAGTGGAAGCAGCATCCAATTCTGCTCACAGAATAGTGAAAAAGGAGGTTTATAGGGTTGTGGTGGATTTAATGCTACTTACCCAACTTTCTCCTCTTGATTCTCTCTGCAACGCACACTTACAAGAATAATTAATTCCTGAACATAGACAGGAAGAAGGTGAATTTCACCCTAAATTTCCTCCCTTTCCCATCTCCACTACATCAAACGGTATTTAAAAACAAACGGAATGAGTGATGGATTCTTTCATCATTTCCAAAGCTTTGCATCTAAGCTTGCCATTGGTTACCATGTGTGCACGTAATACTTTGTACTCCCAAGTAAACTCCCACACACAGCTGTTCTTATCTATTACACTGTTCAAAGATCAAGGAGGAAAAGAAAAAAAAAAAAAGCAATTCCACCTGACAGAAGCACCTTAATGTATCTGTATCTGAAAGAAACATTTCTGTAAACCAGAACTCATCTACTAACTAAGTGCTCTGGGCAACTGTGGTGCTCTCAAAAGATAAGGATGAACTACGCCAAAACCAAACACACTTCCAGATCTCCCAAAGCTCTAAACCAGCCTCAGTTACATGAAGGTTATGTAAACAAAATAAAATAAACTACTCTCCTAAAAGACTTAATATTTCATGCTGAAACCTTCCATGGCTCGGTCTCCTATGAAAGACAAATGTGTTTCTGGAATCAGCAAAATCTTCTTCACTTTCCGTTTGCTGAACACAGGGGGGGGAAAAATTACTTTAAAAAACAAAATGCTTCTTTTGCATATAGGCCTCATGAGTAGCTGAATTTTTGAAGGTGGAAATTTCCCTAGCTGCTAGTAATACAGGAAAATACTATGGGTTATCTTAATTACATAGACGCTACTGCCTCCCCAGGGGCTTATTTATAGTAAGATTAAAACATACTGTATATACTTTCACGAGTTAGCTAAAATTTCAGCTGATGTTTTAAAAATATCTTTCATTGTAGTCCATATGAGCCCCATAATGCAATGTCATCACTGTACTCAGAGTTTAGCTGGAGTGGTTTGGTGCTGCTATTTCACTGCAGAGGGTAAACTCAGCTGCGTACACTTGAATTTTCCACAACTGCAACAAGAAGCTAACATTTTAATCTTCGTCCTTGAAGAGGAAGCAATATTAATAAGATTACTGGTAATGCAGCTCCTCATTAGGCTTTGCTTTAAATCTCTTGAATTCAGCCTTCAAATGTTCTGACAAACTAGTAACTGTGCACCACCACAGGGAAATAGACATGTTTCACTCAGATGACAAAAACAGGGAAATTCAATATAGAAACTTGTCAGTTTTTCAACTCTGCTGCTGCATTTTCAGCCCAAAAAATAAGTAAGAGCTCACCTTCCTTAAGAACCCATACTCAGTTATGTTACATATACTAAATTATCTTCTCAGATTCATAAATTAAAGTCACATTACTTTCAAAATAATTACGCACACATGAAAAAGCAAAACTTGGCTTATTATCTGAGGGGGTTATATTAATGTAAAAAAACAGTATGTGCAACATGACTAAGTTAGCAGTGCTGTTAGAACCTTGAGGGCTTTTGTTTTTTTGAAATACCATATCTGAACTTTAGTACAGTTAGCTCTTCAGCTTGCTATCTCACTATGACAGGGGTGGACAAAACTGGCTCACAGCTAGGTACCAGCAGTTTTACTTTTTGATTGCCAGAGGATACTCCACCATTACATTTCTGCAGTGGAGCTAGGTGACAGGCTACTAAAACTAGTTGCCATGATGACTAGAAACAGATTTGTCGAGGCCTGCACTAAGACTGTCAGTTCCTCAGGCTGTATTACTAAATACAAAAATAATATTTTACAGCTGAGGCTTTGGACTTTCATTTGTATCACCTCATCCTTCATGCATATAAAAGACATGCAAGCCATTAACCCAGACAAGAGTTTTAAAAAGCCTCTTCCTCCACTCTGTAGTATTCAAATACTTAATTCTATTTTTTACTATTAAAAAAGGAATACTATCAAGATTTCAAGTAATGACATTTAAAACACACCCTCCCTTTCCTTTCTTATGGCTGCTTGCCATCTGCACAGAATTCACACTCATTTCTGCAACTCCTTAATAGCTGATTTTCTATTCTACAAAGATTCTCATACCTTGCTCATTGATGAAGTATCAGTACACCTTACAGGAGTGCATTAAGCAACACAACCAATAGCTGTTTCATGTTTGCTATCTCATTCCTGTGCATGTCAGATTTCCCCCTCAGCTCTTTAGGTGTTATAGGAACCACACACTCTGCACACAGAAGATAGCCACACACACACTCCCACCCAGTGTCCTTGGAAACTTTTTAATCTCTGAAAGAGTGAACCTCAACACAACAGCTGTATTGCTTGCTTGTTTCTATGAACTAATCAATACACAGCAATAACTCAATTTGGCACTTTTTGCACTACACCACACCATTTATTATTGATGGATGATATTGCTGTGCATTTAAAACATCAATGCTTATGTTAAAAATTTCTTCCCTCCCTCCCCCACCCAACCCTCAAATACTCTGCTCTGCTCATTCATTTTTAATATTTCATTCCCTATCATCTTCCCCACTCGTAAGAACAAGGAAGAGATATTAAGTACAAATCCAGCTCCTATCTCATAATGCAACATTAAGGGCCCAATCTTCTATGCCTACTGCAGGCAAAACCTCTATGAAGTCAAAGTTTATGCCTGTACAGGCTGTATGAGCTAGGGTCAAAGAAACCCTTATTTTGAATATAGGAACTGCTGTAGAATAAATGGTCTAAACTAAGTATTATTTTCCAGCATTAAAAATTCTGAAAGGCGGTCAGATCTCATGGACAGATCACTCCAGTGGGAGCATAAGACCAAATTCAATATGGCCAGTTTTGCCACCAACTTGCCATGACTTAGACAAGTCACTTAACGTCTCTTTGCCTGGTTCCCCTCCCACTCTTTGCCTATTTGAACTGCAAGCTCTTTGCTTTGAAGAGCTTACAAGAGGACTTCAGAAACATAGACAATTTTGCAGATGCAGAAAAACAAAGACTACAGCAATAAGAAAGTTATGCAATTATTCTAAGGCACAGGCATTTAAAATCTATATTTAATAAAGCATGGAAGTATCATCATCCCTGTGCCATAAGAAATATTGTACACTTTAGTTGAGAATTTTAAGTGGGGGTATGAAGATAAACAAGAGTCAGAAACAGGTCTGTCTAGTTGAGTAGCTATATATCTTAGCAAGGATCTGTAGTCACTTAGACTGCTGAATGTGCAGTCTAAATCAGCAGAAAACACTTTATTTGCACTTCCTGCATCTTGGAATTAAGATTTATCATGAGTGTTTAAATCCGTAGTTCAAAGTTTGACCTGTTGGCATCACTGGAAGGAAATGCAGAATCTTGATTTTGTATGGTGCTATTTCAAGCCATGAAAAGGGCTGTGGGTAGGAGCAGCACATGAAGAGAAATGCAGTCCCATCAATGGACTGGGCTGATTCACCAAATGCTAGTTTAGGAAGTTGCAGAACTAGAATTTCAGCAGCAGAACACTAAACTAGCTAACCTGTGAATCTGTAAACCCAAGTTTTCACAAATTCCACATCCAGGGAGTTCTGACTACAAGATGATAGGAGGGCAAGACCACCCTGTTCTGTAAACTTCCCTTGAAGACACAGTACTGACCACTGTCAAGATACCAGATGGACTACTGATCTCACCCAGTTATGTTTCTAAACAATATTAATCAACTCAAGTAGCATGGTCTAGTGTGGCAAGCTGCATGTTTGACCATCTACTTCTACTATCCTGCCCATGTCTTTTCTGAACAACCACCATTCTTTGTGCATTTCCCACACACAGTCACATGCAAAACTGAATCATCATCTCCTCAGAATCAAAATGATGCCAGGAGCACAACACTCAGGAACAATAATAAAGAAGAGCTTGGGGGGGTGGGGGGCAGGAAAACCATTTTGTAAGAGAAAACCACAAAGACTGATAATGTTGACTGATACATTCAATAAGTTTAGTGGCAAGGTCTCTTAACCTCATTGTTAACTATGCTGCTGCCTGGTGAAATTCCACTGAAATCAGCCAACAACAAGGCATGAATCTGGCCCAGATGATCTTCCAGCGTAGGAGGCTCCACACATCAGAAGAATTACATCAGAAGAATAATCCCTGTTGTACTAATAGTACATCTCGAAGAGTGCCAGCAGGAGGCATGTGTATGAGCACAGGAGGGATGTTCTGCTGCTATTTGGACACACCCTGAATGGGACAGAATGGAGGAACAAACTCAGGGGTGACTGCCTCTGTGGCAGTTCTTCATTGATTAGTCTTTTGTTCTCAAAGGACGGAATGGGAGTGATGCAACAGGAGTCAGATGCACAATCCTGTAGGGCAGGGGGTCTCAAACACATGGCCCATGAGCCACATGCGGCCCCCAAAGTTATTTCCTGTGGCCTGAAATGACACTGTAATTACCAATATTTGCAATATCATTATATGAAAAGGTTTCAGTAGTGTGGCCCTAGGGCTAAGGTACTAGTCCTCATGCGGCCCTCGTGGTGATTTGAGTTTGAGACCCTGAGTCCACCAGGTCACCTGCAGCACCCATCCCCATTAATATTTGAGAAAATCTCCCCGCCCCCCCCCGACATGAAATATCTGAGGATTGTGAAGTTCAGAAGGGAAGACTGAAAGGAAATATCATGGGTCTTCCATGATCCTCATGCAAAGAGGTGGTGTATGAATGCAGAGAAAGGTAGAGCTTAGTTGATGTTGGGTATCAACGTAAAAATAAAGAGTCCTATAGACATTAAGAGAGAAAATAATTTCCTAGAAAGCTTGGCAAACGGTAAGGAGGTCATTCTTTACCAAATGCTATAGGGTTTTAGAGTGATTTATAGAGAATTTGACCAGTTTAAACCCTATTAAATTCTACAAGGCTGCCACAAGGGCCATTAAGAAGTAGTGATAGTTACTGGCATTAATTGGAATGGCAGCTGAAATACCCCACCCTTTCTTTGAAAATGCCTAATGCAAGGAAGAGAAGGTCCCACCCAAATGAACATGTAAAATTAACTGAAGACAAGTTGACACTTGTGCAACAATTGTCATGCAGTTAGAAACTAACATTTAATCCTCACCTCCACACTTGAGGAAAAACCTCCCACTCAGGCCTATTACCATATACAACCCAAACCAAAATTTAACTACATGAAGGTTTTCTGTATCCAAAGTTTTATTGTTTTCTATTATATGCAATACAAAATAATTGGTAAGGAAACATGCAACACTCAGAATCATGCAACTGCTTTCAGCACAACAAAAGAGCCTCTTCCACTTTAGTCCCTCCCCACAAAGCCAGCCTCAATACCACATTTGTCTGCTTCTCCCACAACTATCTTCCAGCTTTTGTCACACCCTCCACTTTAGTGTGGCATACCCTTCTCAAACTGATCCTTAATACATACTTCTGTGGAGCCTTCAGGATGTTTGGCTTTCTTGCTCAACTTCATGCTATGAGCTAGTCATCACTTAGTTACCATGGTCAAAAGGAAAGACAGGGGCTCCTTCAACAGGCCTCCAGGATAATAGCCTTCCACTCAACAGTATGGGAGCTGGGAACTCACTAGTACCTCTTCTTCCTATATTTCCTCCTCTACCTCCGTGCATATAGATAAACAACAAAAAAAGACAGATTGAGCAGAGGTTACTCTGCACTAGAAGGGACTCTTCTGGATTCACACTGAACCACTTGGGACGGTACGAGGAAGAACCGTTCACCACCAGTGCTGGTCCTTTACCTGTTTGAGCGTGAAGAGGTCATTTCAAAACTGCAGAGCTGCAAGCCTGAGTCCCTTTCACAAGCAGTGATTCAGCTACATTTTAAAAAGCCAGCATGCACGTTTGAGCTTGGTTATACATGGGAATTTCTTTTCATTCAGGATGGAGCTCTTAATCTTAATGAAATTAACAGACCCCTTTCCAAAAGGCAGAGGCCCAGCAACCCTGCATGAAAGTTGTTTTGGCATCTGCATGAGAGAGTCAGTTAAGTGCACACACATGGCTGTCTGTTGCCTAACAAACCATTTACTCAGGTTACCACCCAGTTTGCATGCCCAACTGTAATTACTTGCACATGAATGTTGCCTCAGACCTTTCATTTTTAACCCTTAGTTTATAAACAGGGATCTGCTTTGTAAGATCAAACAAGATGGGGCTTTTTATTTTTTTTGTTTGTTTGTTTGCTCTAACTTTTTGACTTTTTCCTAGATACTTCATTTTACCAAGGCAAGTTTTGTCCTTTCTGGAAATCACAACTGAGTTCATTTTGGTCTCATACACCAGAACTGCTGCAGTAAATATACAAAGGCCAGTATTATTGTAGATGGCTGATCATCTCATGGTCCTACTTAGAATGACAATAGAATAATAATAATAATATGTTCTTATTCCAGTTAATTATTCAAGATGGAGTAATAGAGCAAGTTCAGTAGAACAGTTTGTCCTGCAGAAACAGAAGACAGATTGTAAAATATATGAAAGGATTTTAGCTTGAAGACAGACCACTTAGCCTATCAATGTTTTACTATACCTCTAATGCAACTGATTGAGCTCTTTGGTATTCAAACTATCTAAGGCTTTTAACTGTGCCCGCTATACTAAAATCTTTTTCCCCCACTGCCCATTCCCTCCCATCTCTTCTCTATCACTCGCCTCTCATCCACCAAAACTACAGACAACAGCCCTTGTCAGCTTCTCATCACTGCTACATCCAAAGTTCTCTGTGTAGGCGTGCAGATAGGATTGTGCTTCTACAGCACTCTCTTCTGCTACTCAGAGCAGCTTGGAGACGATGTATTGGTGAGAAGTGGCGACAGATGCATTACTGGCATCTAGACTACTTGCTGAAAGGATGTGGTAAGTAAACATTTCCTCCCCCATTAAAAAAAAATCACTACAGAAGAGTAGAGTCTTCCTCTAAGGTACTTATAAGGCTCTCACAATCTAATACATTTACACTCCTTACTCCTTGTGAGGGAGAGAAGTGCTATTCATGTGCATTCCACAGTCAGGGAACAGCAATACAGAGAGGCCAAGTGTCTTTCCCAAGGTCACAAAGTCCATAGCAGAACATGGCCTTGAGTGCAGATCTTCCGAGTCCCAGGCTAGTGCCTAGCCCATTACACCATCCTTCCTCTTCCATCTGAAAGGCACTGGATTCCCACTTGGTAAAAATAAAGACTAGATAGGAAAGAAAGCAAAGTTACAAGTCCCAGCTATTCCCATCTGCAAACCAGGCAATACATCGGATTTAGTTAATTCTGATGAAGAAGGTTTCCTTGCTGCCTGCATCATGAAAAGCAATAATGGGTAAAAACCTAAAAAAAACTGCCACCACCACTAAGTGTATAAAAGGACATGCCTTCCATCTTGGGAAAAGCCTTTTAAGTAAGGAATAGTAGAACAGCAACCCCTGTATTTTCTTTTATTTCACGCCACAGTGGAGGGGCAAGAAGCACAAGCATAAGGCTCCCAAAATTAAAAAGGACATCTCCCCAGTACATTCTTTCTCCCTTGTTTCAGTCAGGCTTCGGTGGGTTTTGAGGGCCCCTAAACTATCAGTCTAGCTATTTGCTATGATGCGAGGAGGTGGAGTAAATTGACACAACTAATGGCTGTATGGCTCTTGAGGGAGCTACGCTTCCAAAAGGGAGTCCAGGTAGCATATATTAAATAGGCCAATGATCAGCCTGGCTCCATCCCAGATAATGCCTAAATGCCTCCCTTCTTGAGAGCTGCCAGGGAAAACTCCATTTCCTTTCACTGATGGATCCCCAGAAGGGGTCAAGGGGCTCATTAGCAGGTGGCATTTGGCCCAAAAGTCAGTTTTGTTGACAACAAGCTTCTACAAAAAGGAAAGCCAGGAGAGATCAATCCTCCCTCCCGCCCATTTTCTTTCTTTTGGAAAACCCACAACATTCCTCTGGCATGTTTGCAACCCAGAATACGACATAACTACTAGCAAATGTAGTCCTGAAAGTAATGTTGATGAGAAACTGATTAGCTTATTTTCATGCTCCATGCGAAGAGAAATGCAGCAAGTAAACAATTTTAAGTAATGAAAACTTACATTCAGAGTGATTTTTTGAAATGTAAGTCGTCGGTAACACGAGTAATTAGTTTTAAAATTAACCAAGTAACACCCACTAGGAAGAGAGTTAGTTCTGCCATGAAGTGGTGGAAGTTCCATCACTGGAAACTAGATGGTACAAAACTACAGAAAATATACTGTAAGGATCAAGCCTGCACTGACAAGATAATTTAATAAGCTCTCTCTCCTATAGGACTCTGTGCTTCACAAAAGTAATCTAGGGCTCAGAAAGATGCCGTAGTTTACAAACATATCTTGCAGCCTGCCAGTGCAGTAGGAACGCAGCCTTCAGCTCCCACAAAAAAGTGTTCTGATAAAAATCTGATTGCCTGGCAAAGATAGAAAAACCTCAAGTATTGCATAGCATCTAGCACGCTCACCGATGCCAATAAACCACTTTCAAATAGTCTAAAATGAGTGTCTGCTTGCAGCCACCTTAATCATGGCTTTTGCATATTTAACATCTTTGGGGATGCTGGGGGGCATCCTTAGATCAGATTTTAACATTAACACACTTCTTATAAAGAGAAAGCATCAAACATAGCACACGGGGGGGGGGGGGCACGCTGGAAGCAGGAGAATACTGCTTACATGGGTTTAAGATGGTAGTAACACAAGAATCCTACCCTTGGACAGGAACAAAGTCCTGCCACCCCCACATGTGAGAGGGTAAACCTCAGTGACATTACTTCCACATTTGTTATTTTATACATTGTTTCAAGGTGTGTATACAGCTGGGTTACATACACAGCTGTATACACACCCTGGCATTCTCCCCTTCCTCTTCCATCCTTACCAAGTGAACCTCTCTGCTGCAGCATGTTTTCTACAGCTGCCTAGCTAAACTTAGAATAATAAACATCTTTTTCATACAATGAAGTATTTTCCCTTCTTGCGTTTCCAAATTTCAGAGTGTTGAAGGATCGGCTTCAGTAAGCTTTTCCTTTTTTAAAAGTTACAAGTTTATTTTGAAAAGCCGATTACGGAAAGTATGCATCTTTCAAGGTTTATCTGGGTACATAGATTGTGCTCTGAAACAACTGCTCATTAAACGTATCCCAAGTTTTTGATTTCCTAGTAGTTAGCCCAACGCTGGTTCTCTTACTTCACTCCAGTACTGTCCAAACCAGAGATTTCATCTCACCTGTATTAGTGAGAACACTGGATGCCATCACAGAACTAAACAGTAATCCAGGGACGGACAGTAAAGCCACCCATCTATCACCAGCATTACTGCACAGTTGCCTTGATGTTAAATATGCCGATCCCAATCTAGTTCCATACCTAGTCACTGCAAGAAAAACACTCCAAGACTACACTGTGGGCATCGGGATCTGTATCTGGGCAGGGTAAGCAGAGTTTAAATATTATTTCCCCTAGTTTGTGCCTTTAAATGGTTATCGTACCACCATTCTGTGTCATTTCCATAAGGAACCACTGTGCTCTTAAAGGCCTGGAGTCAGCTTGACTTTTTAAAAATCATTTCTAAATACAGCTTTTTTTCCTGATATCACTTCCTTCAAATAGTTTATACTGTGGTTAAAAAATATATATAAGGTTATTTTTGCTCCTAATCTGCCCTTAATTGTCTGAGATCATCATCAAACATGCTCACACCTCTCCCGCCTTAACACTGCTTCCCTTCCTGCTAAGCATCCTTTTTGGGATGGGGGACGGGCATGTGTCATCAACAAAACAGTAATGTTCCTAATACCTACACCGCAGGGAATTGCAGTTTTACATCCAGTTCCACCCATGGCTAATTTAAATGTTTATCTTTGATCTTAAATATTTTTGATGGGGCGAGGGTGGTTCCTCCTTTTAAAACAAAACAAAAAAAAAAAACTCTTGGCTCTTTTCCTTAGACAGGCTTTCTAAAGCAAATGCAATCCATGAAGCAATAAGCTTCTCCCCAGAATATCCTGCTTCCACGTATCTAAATGTAGAGTATTAAATGGTTTAGTCTATCTTGTACTTCTGTTCTCTGCATCAAGCTCCAAAATGCTCTTCAACACAGAGGAGAAAGAGAGAAGAGAAAGAACAACATGTACCTTATTTGTAGCAGTAGCACTAGATCCTGGGACAAGAGGCACATTCGTCACTTGCACTGATAAGTAGTTATTGTCTATGAGAGGCCAGGCACCTTCCACTTTGCATGTCTGAAAGTGATCCTTAAAAGTCCTAAGGTGAGGATCACCAAATAAACCACAAAAGAGGTAAGTGGTTTGCTCTCCTCCCCGAAGTTCTCTGGCTTCTCCACGGCTGCTGTAATGACAAGGGTCATGGGTAACTTCAGGGTTAGTAGAAGATGTTGGCCCATCCTTGGAGCAGTTTCTCTGGCTCATGAGGTCACTGATCCCTAGCACAGCAGAATGGTAAACTAGGTTTCCACGACAGACTTTGGAATTGCGATATGTGCAGGCAGAATATGCCCGCAGGGCTTTGCAGAACTCCAAATCAAAGCCATCAAGAGCTGAGTTTAGATGTGACGTTAATGACACGAAGTCTGTGGTGCATTTCTGGATCCGACATGGTGTTTGCAGCTGGCAGTCTCCTAAGGACAAATGGGGAACAGGGAGACAGAAAGAAATCAAAGATTTTAAAGCACAGTTTACACAGTCTCCCATCCCCCCCCCCCCTCCTTTCCTGACCACTACAGATGCAGCCTTAAGGTTATTCCTAAAAGACTCTCTCTCATTAGGAAATATTCTGCCATATTGCTTAACAGAAAAAGAAAAGTTTAGAAAACTGAGCAGCAATATAAACTGCTTTTCTCAGAAGACTGAGGCGACACATAGGTGAAATAATTTCCACAAAACCAATGGCAGGTAGTTAATATAAAAAATCCTCCTGTCCAATATGAACTCAGTGTTTCTTGTCCATATTGTATGGTGATGATATTGTAAGTCCATGCTTAAATTAATCACTTATTTAATAACTATTTCACCATCAGTCTCTGATGTTTTTCATGACAAGTTGGTTGGGTTTTAGTAAACCATATTCCTAAAAAAAAGGGACAAAAGATGCTTTTGTCATAGGTTTAAACATACAGATCGTCTTCTACTGCAGGAAATGACCTGAGTGGTGCAAAGAACACAATTGTACCCCCTTCCAAAAGGAAAAAACTGCAGGCTATCAAACTCAGTTTACTTTCATTCTTGGCATTGCCACAGCTGGCGCTTTGTCACTTATTTTCTTTTTACAAATGAAAAAACACCTCACATAACACGTTAAAACTGCCATTGAGTCAGGCCTCGACAATTTAATGTTTCTGGTCACCACAGCAAACTATTTTAATAGCCTGTCACCTAGCTCCACTGCAAAAATATAATGGAGAAATGCCATCCAGTGACCGAAAGTAAAATTGCTAGCACCTAGCTGTGATTCAATTTTGTCCACCCCAAGTTAAGGTTTGGTCATCTGTGGAAACCAAGCATTCCAATATCACCTTATACCTTAGAATGGGAAAGGGATATGTGGAAGGAAACAAGCAGATCGCAAAAAGCAGGTGGTTGTGAAAGTGTTGCATTTTAGTTCATATACGCCAGACAAACTAGTTTCATACAGTGCCATGGTCACCTGGAGTTTGAGCAGAAGTATAACCACAATTCTGGCAAGTAACTGCTTCCCTCAGTACTCACTTTCGCTACCCGTTCTCTCTTAATCATGCTTTCAAATCTCTGCACACAACAATTACCACAGAAAAACAAATAAGGAGTCCATTGGCACTTCAAAAGACAACTTTTATTTATGCAAAACACAATTGTGTCAATCTTTTAAAGCGTTACCAGACTCCTTGTTTGTTTTGCTGAACTAAACCAACACAGCTGCCCCTTTGGAAATTACCACAGAGTAAACTCATGGGGGAGTGGAAAAGACAAAGAACTGCATGTTTTACTGCAGGAGGTAAGAATGCAGCCAGATCTCATCGCAATCAGAACCCGAATATAAAGACCTGGTTCTAAGTAGCATATATAACATATTGTATTGTATTCAAGACCATTCCTAAGGGGTTGCAGGGCCCAGTGCCAACTGGCCTGTGGGCCTCCCCATGCTGGGGGGAGGGAGGGACAGGCCAGCACACAGGCTTGCCCCACATTCCCACTCCTCCCACGAGGCAGAGGTGGAGCAGGCTGGTCTCTTCTCTCTCGCCCGGCCTCTAGAACGGCCCTCCCTGCCCCTGGGGTTGAACAACCGGCCCAAGGGAGGGGCAGAAGAGAAGAATTCGGCCTCTGGACTGGCCTGCTCTGCCCTTGGGCCAGCTGTTCCCCCCACGCCCATGGGGCGGGGTGGACCGGCCGAGAGGAGAGGCTGCTTCCCCCCCACCCCCGCTGCCACTGCCAAAGGCAGCAGATAGGGGTCAGGGGGCCACACAGCCATGGGGGGCAGCATTTTGGGCTCCATGCTGCCCTGCTCACAGCAAGGAAGCATGGGGCACAGGGACAATCGTTCCTCTCACCCCCTGCCCCCAGCCCTGATTGTATTGCAGAAAACACCCAAACACATCTATTTGAAGCCATGAACAGGAATATCTGTTTTTAAAATTGCACTGGATAGGTACCAGCTATTCAATGTCAGGTGAAGACAATGTGAGTATGAAAAGCAAATGGGCATCTACCTGAAAGCCTTGTATCAATTACCTGGAAACCAACTTTTAAGACAGGCATCTTTGGTTCACCACCAATCTGGCCACATCTCGTTTTTTTGTTTTGGGTTTTTTGTTCGTTTGTTTAAGTAGTATTACTTTATGTGCTAGTATAATCGACATACTCTTGTTTTTATATTCTGGTGTCATCCACAGTATACTAGGTGCTGTGAATACAGTCTCTGCTCTAAAAATTCACAATCTACGAAGATCCAAGGGTCATTTACCACGCATGCAATACACTACGCTGAACGATTTAGTAAAACATGAGTAAGGAATGTCTATTTATTCACCTAACATCCCTGGGGAGGGAAAGGTATAAGTAAGGGGAAGGGTTGGATTAATATTTATTGATATCCTATGGGTTACCCAGTTTTGGTAATCTTTTACTCTTTTATTTCTCTCTTTCAAAAAACAAACCAACCAACCAACCAACCGAGTTATAGGCTTAAATACAGTATTTAGATACTCTCATCTACCATCAACTTTTAGCCAGGAAAGTACAAGTGCTTTCAAGATGAAAATGCTTTTAATCAACACTCAAGCTTTTCATAAAATGAACATTCCTGTCTAGGAAAACTCAGTAGGAACATTGGAAATATTGCTCTGTCTCCCCCCCGCCCCCAAAATCTTCTGACTCTGTGGAGGTAGATACATTTCAAAATAATAAAATAATAAAATAAAATAAAAAATAAAAGTGACAATTAGTTTAAATACCCTACACCTCAGTTATATTAAGCCTGCCTCTACCTTACATAATTAAGTTTCAAAAAAATTAAAAATAACTAAAAAGGCATGTTTCTTTTCAAGAAACCAGAAAATCCCCAAGTAATCTCACTACTACCTGTGCACTATTTTAAACCCTACTCTACAGAAGAGTGTTAAAAAGATTTACACTGGAGAGGAAGTAAAGAATCACCCCGCAAATAGTGTAGTGGCTGGCACCTCTGCTTAACATGCAGAAGGTCCTGGGTTCAATTCCCAGGGGGTTGGCCTCGATGATCTCACGAGGTCCCTTCCAGCCCTATGATTTGATTTGAACTGAGCACAACCATTACAGCTAAGAGGACATAGTAACATATAGTTTAGGATGTCACACAATAGCTGTCCAAGTACCGACAGCTCCCCATTAAAATATGTTCTGGTTATTTGTTCTTTTTTTGGAGCTATAAAGTTCAGCTGTGTATAGATTTGTTTGCATTTACAAAGTCATAAACATTAGGATTAAGATGACTGTGGAAATTTATGATAATAATGCACGTATGGGAAGAAGTGAAAACACAATACCATTTTAAATATGCTTTCCCAACTCATCAAACTCTTCTTACTTTTTGCTTGTTTCTGTTGGCTTCAGAACACAGCAGGGGTTGGTGATCTTAAAAATTCTGGTTAAAGTGTTCTTAAACCACATACAAGGCACAAGGTGTGGGTGGGAAGGCAGGGGAGGGAAACAAGCCCTTAAGTAATATTAACTCTCTTATCTGGCATTCAAAATGGAGAGGGGAGAGAAAAGAGGATGATCAGCTTCATGTCCTCACCTAAACTAACCCTCCTTTATAATGACTAACTCACTCATACTCCCAAAACTATCCTGACTCCATAAATTTATAACGGCAATGCAAGCTTTGTCTGTTATTGGTGGCAAAAGAAAAGCCTTGTCATAACACCAAGACAATACATAATGTGAAACAAAAGTATCAATGTATAGTCATACATTCTTATTGTTACACAAACATGACTCACAGAAGTGTTATCAATGGTAGTTAAGCTATAACAGTGATGAGGCAACTGGCATGGGAGCAGTAATAAAAGCATATGTCTGCTCATCTGCAAAAACACTTGGCTAAGCATCATGCAATATGCAGAAACGATTATTTTCATTTCAAAAGCACTGCTCTGAGAGGACATTGTTGCTGGGGGGTGCAATCAGAAAGTGACTGAAATTATGGCATTTTGTAGGAATTACTAGCTAAAGAGGACAGTCTTTCACAGAAACAGACCACCAACACTGCAAATTTCTGGCTGAAAATAAGAACTTTACTGAGGAGGCTCTCTCTTACATTTCCAAATTCCCTTAAAAGGGCTAACTTTGCTACAAAAACTATCTGCCTAACTTTTCGCCCAAAGTCCACCAGGTAATCACTACTGCACTAGTAAAGAGAGAAAAATGTATTAAGCCATATTTTACCATTGTCTACAAGGCCTCCAGTCACGTGACTGGGACTTTTGCTAAATTATTAAGAATAGACAATGACCAGGACAGTTTAAATGAACAGGACATGTGACTTTTGCCCATCATTCTATCAGAAATATTTAGGAGTGTAAAGATAGGTAGTTTTGTTTTGTTTTTGGTTTTGTTTTGTTTTTTTTGGCCACAAACAATGAGACAGAAAAGTGGTCAAAGATCAGTTAGGATATTTTAGAAGACATTCCTGAAGAATCTGATAGCACTTGCCTTTTAAAAAAAAAAAAAAGGGGGGGGGGGGGGGGGGAGCACTGTAACAATTTAAGAGCTATCATCATGTATGGCTTTTCCTTCCCATATTTTATCATTAAAGCACTTCTCCACAGCCACAGAATAATAGATCAAGCTGTTTTCTACATGTTAATTCTAAACTTTTTAATTTAAAGATTTCAAATACATATTTCTGATTCTTAATGGCTCTCATCCTACACTCTAGAGCCTGCTTTTTAAGACTTGTCTTGAATTTCTCTCCTTTGCTAATCTTAACACAGTAATGAAATAAACCTATGATTTCAACTCATTAATCCAAGTGTGTACACTAGGGCAAGATGACAGATTTTAGTGACTGTTCTGAATCTCATGCACAATGTAGATTTTCCCATATGGCATCTTCTTGCCAATGGCTATTGTTGCCTTTTACCTATAGTCAGTGAATAGCTTTAAATTATGCTTCTTCCCATTAATAAATGAAATTTTACTTTTCCTTCTGGCTTACTCCACACATCAAAGTTTTTCAGCAGAGAGATACCACTCCCCACAGAAATAGTTTAAAGAGAACAAACCATGAAGTTCCAAAGGGGCAGCCGTGTTACTCTAGTAAAGCAAAAAAAAAAAAAAAAAAGCAAGGAGTCTTGTGGCACTTAGAGACTGACAGATTTACCTATCACATGAGCTTTCATGGGAGAAAATCCCGCTTTGTCAAATGCTTTGAAGAGGGGGAATTTACAGAATGGGATGAAAATAAATGCAGGGGAGTGTAAGACATAGGAGCAGGTCATATTAGCGCTCCTCTGCATTTATTTTCATCCTATTTTGTAAATTCCCCCATCTTCAAAGCATCTGACGAAGCAGAATTTTCTCCCACAAAAGCTCATGCAATAAATAAATCTGTTAGTCTTCAAGTGCCACAAGACTCCTTGCTTTTTGTTTTTATATTTGTTGTTGTTTTTTTTAAATAAACCCTGAAGGAAACTGCATCCCATCCGGATGGGCACTAACCCTACCCACCCAAACAAACTGACCAGGTTGATCAAATTTTTCCCAAAGAAAGGCGAGACACCAAGAAACCACCAATCAGTAGCCAGCATTCAGGGCGACCTGCTTTCAAAATCAACCTAGGCTGGCAAAGAAAATTTCCAAAGGGATAGCCGTGTTAGTCTAGTCCAGCAAAAAAACCCAAGGAGTTGCGTGGCACTTAAAGACTAACAGATTCATTTTTCACATGAGCTTTGGCGGGAGAAAGCCCCACTTGGTCTTCGAAGCATCTGCCGAAGTGGGATTTTCTCCCACGAAAGCCCCTGCGACAAATAAATCTGGTAAAGAAAACAAGAGCCGTCCCATTACCGCCTGCTTTCCCCTCCCTCCGCCGTCCCCCAGTCCAGCTGCAGGGGAGAGGAGAAAGGCGCAAGGGTCCCGCTTTCCCGGGGCGGGCAGAGAAACCTGATCTCCGCCTGACGCGCGGCAAACACCCCCGTGGGGCGGAATACAGCCCCGGGGGGAGGTCTCAGGCAGTGTGGGGCCGGGACTCCTCCAGCACCCGCAGCCGTGAGCACCCCGCTCGGACTTCACGCGGGCAAGGGAGGCTTCGTCCCCTCCTCCGGCTCGTCCCGCCCGGCGGGGCGGAGAGGAGGCGCGGACGGGGGCAGGAGAGCCCCCAGAGGTACCTGTGCGCAGCAGCAGCAGCCCGAGGCCGACGAGGAGCAGGGCGGCGGGCGGCGGGCGGCGGCGCGGCTCAGCCCCGGCGGCGGCGGCGCAGGCAGGCGCGGCTCTCCCCATGCCAGTCCATGCAGGTCTGCGGGGCTCCGACGGCGGCGCGGCGCCGCTGCATGGGCAGGCGGGCGGGTCTCCTCGCCTCCTCTTCCTCCGCCTTCAGTCCCACGGCGCGGAGCGGCCGCCGGGCCAGGCGGGAGCGGGCGCGGGCGCAGAGGCGGGAGCGGGCGCGGCCGAGCGGCGCGGCATGGCGGGGAGAGACAAACACAAAGAGTGAGGCTCGCTCCCGCCGGCCCGGCCGCCCCGTCCTCTCTCCCGGCCAATCGCGCTCGGCCCCTCGCCCCGCCGCGCGCCCATTGGCTCGCCGCGCCTGTCCAACAAGCCCCACGGCGGCCCTGATAGGCGCCCTCCCGCCTGCCCCCGCCTCCGCAGGGGCGGAGCCTCGGCGCTGATTCGCCGCCAGGGCCCCGCCTCTCGCCCGCACTATTGTTCTCTCCGGCCATTGGCTCGAGAGCGCGCCGGTGCCCCGCCCCCCCCCCAGCGGCCCTGCTTTGTCTCCTCTCCAACGCACAGGCTCGCCTGCCTCTTGGCGCCGCCAGCCAATCACAGCCCGCCGAGCGTTCCGAGGTGGAACGGCGGCTCTGCCAGCGTTCCTAGTCGGAATGCAGGCGCGGCGAGGCGGCGGCTGTGATTGGCTGCGACGGGGATCCATGGCGCGGGGGAGGATTCCCGAGGGAGTCACTCCGCCTCCTGCCGCCAGGGTGGAGCTACTTTCCGGCCACTTGGTAGCCCGAGCGTGACACCGCCGCACCCCGGGTCAGCTGCCCGCGCTGAGGCCCGCCTCTGTCCGCAGGGCGACGCGGGCTCGGGCCCTTTGTGGTTTACTCTACAGCGGCCCAGTGTGAACCTCGGGCGGCATTTAGGGCGACTTAGATCTGAGCATCCTGCGGCACGTCTGAAGCCAGACACATGTCCTTGTGATGACTGAACCTGGGCCTCTTTAGAGGTGCCACAGGACTCCGCCTTGCTTGTGCTGAAGGAGACTAACAGGTCTGGAGCAAAGTAGAAATCCGCATCTCCCGGTTGTAACGCTGCTACTTCGCTTTCAGCCGCCAGGCGAGCTCCTGATTGGCTGCCAGGCGCTCAAGTAGGCCCCCGATTATTTAAAGGAAGCTGCCAAGCAGCCGGAAGAGGTGGAAATACAAACTACAGCAGGGAATTGGTGGGACTGATAACGTCCGATTTCGTTATCAGTAGGTGTGAAGTGATAGCTAATCTTCATGAATGGCTTTGCTACTTGAATCCACTTTCTTTTCCTCTTTCATTAGCACACTCTGGTGCAGCCAGGAGGGGGTCTATTAACCCCTTTCCTTCCGACTCAGGCAACTGCTCTGGCTTGAGTTAGCACACTGAGCAAACTGGGAATCTTGTAATTTTTTTTTTACCTTTAATGATATTTAATAATACAGCTAAAATCTGACAATCCTATCCACTAGGTCGCATATAACAGAGGCTGGTGGTGTAAAGTTTGCGGTGATCAGTTCTTCAAGAATTCCCCTCCCCAACTCTTGTTTCTTCATGAAAACTGAAATTTGTAGAGCCCTGCAAATCCACAGATATCTGGATTATATCCACATCCGGAGATACAACATGGATATCTGCAGACCATTTCTTGTGAATGCAGACTGGATACGGATCCACATATTTGTATGAGGACAGAGCTAGAGCCCTGCAAATATGCAGATATCCGCATCTGCGGATACAACACGGATATCTGTGGACCATTTCTTGTGGATGCAGATCAGATAGGGATCCACATTTTTATCTGCACAGAGCTAGAGCCCTGCAAGTGTGCAGATATCCGCATTATATCCGCATCCGCGGATACAACAGGGATATTTGCGGACCATTGCTTGTGGATGCAGTTGGGATACGGATCCACGTATTTGTATCCATGCAGGGCTCTAGAAATCTGTTTGGTCCTCCCCTTCAAAAAAAAAAAAGGCATGAGGATGCTTGCAAAAATAATTCATTAGCATCCAAACAAAAAAGTTCAGCAACAGTCCTTCATGGACTAATTTGTGTGTGTGGAAAAAGAAGAAGAAGAAGAAAAAAAGCTGTTTGTACAAGCTCCCATGCAAGCTCTTCAGTGTCTACTTGCTAAGCATTACAGGACTTCCATGGTTAACTTATCAAGCGAAGCTAATTACACATATTAAACCAACTATGATTACAGTGTCCTTTGTCACTTCTGTTTCCTGCAGCTATGCCCATGACAAAGATCTGATTTCCCCGCCTCCTAAGGCACAATTCAAACCTTGTGTTTTACATCCACAATGCCATCGTAGTGGGGGTATTATTTCACATAGAAATGATTTGTCCTGTAGGCAAGCCTGCCCTTAACCACTGCTTTTGAACAATTGTGGTATCCTAGGGCATACACAGTTATGCTTTGCCGTTTTCTTTGTAGTTAAAAAGACCAAAACAAAACATGCCACTTAAGTGGATAAAGATCAGCAATGTCAAGGATAGATCTTTCACTCCATTAAAGAAAAATCAGAGGCTATTTCTGGGCCATGGAAGCTCAAAGTGATTTGGTTTTCTTGCTTGTGTGGACTTTTCGGAGTTACAGTTTTAATGTATGTAGGATTTTTCTTATTTATCGGAGTAAAATCAGCTCCTTAAATACCTACTGAGGCACGTCTCACGGGAACCTTTCCTGACAAGGTGGATTTCTGGTTCTGCCCCAATTCGTTAGTTAGCTGGACTTGTCTGGGCTGGTCCCGGACAATAGTTGACAATAGAGGGCGAGCTTGAGTTACTGCAAGTTTGTGGGTCATGGATGCAACTATGTTCATTCAAACAATTTTATCTGAGGGACTTTATTGTTCAGTTGTCAAATTTGACAAGCCCAGGTTCACACGGCAAGCATTTGTGCTTTTTATTATTATCCAAATTTATAGAAGATGTTACTATTACTGTTATTTTTCACATTTACACCGGGAGCTAGTTCCCCGTCTAAGTGTCAGGACATTAAATTAGCTGAGCTATTGGCACGGAAAGGCCACCGTTGGTGTGTTGCTGTGCTTCACAATGAAAGACCATTATCAACTACCTGAAATCCACGCAAACTTGTGTACAATTAGAAACAGGATCAGACTTGTCTGACTGGCTTTTGGGGGCTCACGGTTCATTTTGTAACTCCTGACAGCAAAGATTAGCCACACGAAAGTCCAGGTTGTGAGTTGAAAAGGTAAATCGAGATTTTGAAAAGGGCTGGGTGTTTCTCGCTTGCTTTTCCCCAACTGCAACCGAGGGGAAAAGGAAGCCAATAGCAGAACAAGCAGTCACCCAGCAAAAGAGAGAAATGAAATGAACGTGTGACTGCCTGGGTGAAAGTCAAACACATGCAAGAAGCATTACTGCCTTTTAAACCAGCTGTGGTTTATTTTCCAAAAGGTATGTGCCGTGCCTTAACTGCTCCCCTGTTGATATAATCTGCTTTTGCAGAAATACAGCACGAATATCCCCTTGCTCTGCTCATTGCATTGCCGTGTGCGGAGTGAGGACTCAAAGCTGGGCTTTCAATTTGCAAAACGCGTCATTATATTCCTGCCCTTTTTTTTTTTTTTGCTTTGCCAGAACTATCAGCAATAAAGACTTAATAAATCCACCTCGAAATATTTTTGTACTTACATCATATTTAACCCTTAGGGTGCCGCGCCGGTCGCTGGAGTCAAAGTTGCATCGTTTGCTCCTGGCGGATGCGATGTTTTGCAAATCTGGACCTGTGGGGCAGATAATATAAAGGGTTACGTCCACCTTCGGGAGGGCCAGGACGGGTTCATTCCTTGGCCCCAGAGCCGAGATTGATGTGATCCTGGAGTTGGCAGATCCTGACTCCAGCCTGCAAGTAGCAGGTGCAGGAAGCATTTGGAAACAGCCTGTCACAACCGGGTTGGTAATTCCTCTCCTGCTCGTTTGTCTCAGGAAACCAGCACACTCTTCCCCCCCAGCCCGGACTAAAATTAACCTCTCATTAGCCAGAAACTCCAAGCAAGCTTCAAGGGCTTTGCAGCCTCTAAGTGGCTGGGCTTTCTCCCCCAGGCGCTGCACCCCGGTTACCCTAACGCAGCCTGGCTTTGCATTTAGCTGCAAACGGAGAAACCGTCCCTGCAAAAAGGAAGCTGCCAGCCAACTTCTTCCCTCTTTAGGGCTCCTGAAATAAAAACCCAGCGTTATCCAGGGGGCAGACACCCGCCTACCTCTCTCTCGCCTCCTTCCCAGCAAGCTTGTGCCCTAAATGCCACAATGAGCCCAGCCATGGTTGTTCTCGCCGGGGATTTCCCTAACCCCGCCTCTACACCCCCTGATTTGCCCAACACCCCCAGCTGTCACTTAGTAACAGTATTAAACCAATTTAGTGAGCACCCCCAACACTCCCTAATTTCAAGCCCTGGAGACACCCCTGCTCGTGGCTGTCAGCTGAAGAGGGAGAAGCGCAGGGCTACCTGAAACCAACAGAGGTGTGGATGTGACCAGCTGCCATCTGCAAACAGGGGGGCGATGCACGGCCGAGCCCCCCTTTCCACAGAGGGCTAAGCTACAGCCAGGTGCCCTGGCGCCAGACACAACACGCCCTGCCCCTGCCAAACAACCCGCAACTCACCCCCAAAAGCCCCTTGTCTTCAGCCCGGTGGAGAAATAACCCCCGGCCCGCAGCCTCTGAGCCCTCAGCTGCTGCTGGCAGCGGCACAAAGGGAGGGGCTGGGGCTTTAAGACCAGCCGGAGCTTTCCGCCACCTCCAGAAAAGCAATGGGGAGGGGGAGCAAGCGGGGGGCCCTGGGAAGCTGCTTTCTCTGCAGGGAGCAGCCCGGCAACCGCTGGAAGGGACCCGCACATCTGGCTCCGCAGCTGGAGCGTCGCACAAAGGCGCCTTTGACTGGGCCAGAGCCCGGGCTCAGCCTGCGCCGCCCGCCTGCCTTGCCCACTCGGTCGCGACACAGCTGGGAGGCTTCGCCGCCGGCCCTTTGTCACGATAGCCAAGCCTCCGCCTCTCTAACGAGCCCCTTCAGGATTTGGGCATTAGCAGCAGCCCTCTAGGAGCCGGGGGCGCAATGCATGTTCAAATCTCCCCCCAGCCCAGGTTTCTCCAGCTGTTTTGCTGCTTGCTGCCACGGGACAAGCTGTTTTCCTCCCCTTGCCTGCTAGCGTTTTCTTATTTGCACTCTTGGCTGCTTCTCGGGCTAACGCTGAATTGAAACAGCAGCTGCAAGAAACTACAAAAATTGGATACTGAATTCGCAATACTGTTATTTCAACAAAAATTGGAGCCCGCAAACGAGCGGCTGAATTTCAGCGGGGAGGGGGGATATTTGTGCTCATTTTGCAGTCCCTAAATGATTAGCTCTGAGGCGGCTGTAGTCCCACAACCCAACTCTGAGACCCATCTCCTTTTCAAGCAGCATTTAAATGCCACAGGATGGATCGAAATAAATGCAGGGGAGGGTAAGACATGCGATCAGGTGATACTGCAACATGCCATAAATAAATCTGTTAGTCTCTAAGTGACACAAGACTCCTTGCTTTTTTTGCTTTACTAGTCTAACACTGCTGCTCCTTTGGAGCTAGGCTGGATGGAGAGAGCTGGAGGTGGCTCTCCTTGTCTGGCCTGTGCATTGCAAACACTGAGCAGATGCGCTGCAAGATGCCAGCAGCTTTCCCCCCTTTTCCTGTGTTAATTCCTGATGCCCTGGTTGCTCAGCCTACCGATCGAGGAATTGATTAAAAGCCCAGTGAAGTCCTCGTGGACTTCGGATCAGACCTTTAAACAGAAGAGAGCAACCAACCCTACTCCTTCCCCTTACTTAATTTCACTTTCTGTGTCTCCGGTTGCCAGGTGTCCCTGGACACAGGATCTTTGTGCAGCTTCTGGGGTAGGGCAAGAGAAACAATGGGAACATGCTCTTCTCGTTAAAGATCATTTCAAACAGCTCTGTCCAAGCCTACAGGAACATGGGATTTTAATTTACCCTTTCGCTTTGGCGTTTGAAAATCCGCTGCAGCAATCAGCAAAGCAGTAGCTTTGATTAAAAATCCTAAAGGCAAGTCTCGTGTGTTTTCCTTTCCCCCCTTCCACAAACACAAAGACGATTCGGTGCATGAAATAATGATGAGCGAGAGTTCAAAGCAATTGCAGAAAGCTGGCCGGAGAGGATGTTTTCTAATGCAATCCCAGCCCTTTACCATTCTTCCTCTTTCTTGAGCTTTTGCCAGCACAACAGAGATAATGGAGCAAGGCATGGTTCTTTTCTTTTCACTGAAAACATCAGTCAATATGTCTTAGGAGAAGTCAGGACTACAATAAATCCAACAATTAAATAAATACCTTTTAATCTGATCTAGAATGATCCCTTTAGTTCACTGCCAACACAAGGTGGCTAGGACAGCTGTCCCTGCTATGATTTTTGCCTGATTTCCAGCACTTCTGACACCAAGGGGAATTATTCAAAGGGAGGTTCCCTCAGGCTCTGGACAGCCAGGAAGGGCAAAAGCCCCACAATTACATCGGCACTATTAGTAAACAGGCATCCAAATGTTCTGGACATCCACAGTGGTCTTGGAAAAGTTATGTTTGGGCTCAACACTTTGGTCCAGCATTAAAGTAGTTCATATTTTACAGTTTTACCACAATTTTCATCTAAGAATCTGAACCTGCTTTCCAAACACTAATCTCTGGGAGTCAGGCAATGACATTTTCCCCCACACATTTTAAAATTTTAAAAGCACTGCAACATCAACACTATTGCGAAACACAAGAAAGAAGAGAGGTTGTTGGATGCTGGAAAGCGTAAGACCCACCTTCAGTTGGCAATTCCAGTCTGAGCTGAGCAAGTAAACATTACCCATATTACAGATAAGTACACTGAGTGGGGAATAACACACCCTGGTCAAACATGATTTCTTTTTGTTTGTTTGTGAGTTTTTAAAAATGTTCTTAAAACTTTTCATGAAAAAATTCTGAATGTTTCACAAAGAACCAAAAAGCAAAACAAAAAAACAGATATTTTTCAGTGTCCCAGATCTTGTTCTTTCCTCCTTTCCCTATTTACTGAGGGGGGGGAGGGAAGGGAGAGAAATAATATTGAAAAAGAGAACATGGATTTTTTTGTTTTTGCTTTTCACTGTTTTGACTAAAAAGTCTGAAAACTGTGAAAAATTATTTTCTAAAAAAGGTCAACTTTCACTTTATAAAAAAGGTCAAATGAAAAATTCCAACCAGCTCTAGTCTTGTCCCCCCACCCTCTGCTCTAGCTGATACTATCTTCTCTTGCATGCAAAAGACATGCTCAAGCTTATGTGTGGGCTACTCATATGGACAGAATGCATTTTGCAAGCGTCCCAGGCTGGATCTATGTTTAGGAATTTTGCACAGACCATCCCCATCCCACTCCTATGTCCGTGTGCTGCACTGGTACAAAGCAAAGTTTAATCAGTGCGGCTTCCCTTGGCATGTCATGAGAATAAACTGTACAACTGTAGCTCTCAATTTGTGCCAGTTTCGCACATCTACTGTCAGGGAAAAATGAAGGGGCAGGCTAGCCTTGGGGGCAGTAGTTTTGGGTGGTCAGCCCAACTAGCTATGTGGTATTGCCTCATAAGGTTTTGAAAGATCCCATTTGTTTATATAGAAACAATAAACAGCAATAGGATGTTAGAGTGATATAGATAGAGAGGAACAAGTCTTGCAAAAGACTAGTGCTTGGAAGCAAACCCTGTCTCTATATCTTTAAGGGCCTGGAGCCAGGAGCATTGCAGAGGGCAACCACCTGGGAATGAACTGGGAGATGGGGACCCATAAAAGTTACATATGTCCTCATAGCAAGGCAGACACCAGGAGACAGCCACAGGAAAAGGCTGGCTTGTTTGAAGTCTGATAGTTAATTAGGGAAAAGGCTGGCTCAGCAAGATGCTGGCATTGCAAAGGCTCTGAAGATGGCTAAACCACAACTCAGAAAAGAGAACTGGAGGCTTCAGCTTAGGAAGCAGCAGAGCATCCGAGTAAGAACATCCACTTTGGAGAGGAGAACTCCTGGTTAAGAAGGGAGTGAGGACTAAGTAATACAGTCCTGCTCCAAACAGGAGAGCTGGGGACTCCTGGACAAGGAAGAATTGAAAGACTAATCCAGAGAAGAAACTGGAAAGGGTCCCAGAAGGAAAGAAGAGTATCCAGAGATAGCTAGTTGGACTGAGGTGGAGATGATATGCAGACCCTAGGGAGTATGTGAGTAGGCTCTTACTTATGTATGCTTCTGACTATTGTTAATAAATGAGACCTTCAGAAGAAGGTGTCCTTTGATGAAAAGGTCTGTCTAGCCTTTTTATAACCTGTGTGAAGGGAAACTGAAGCAGGGGTAGGATGATGTCCTCATCACCACAAACTACATACATCAGTTACACCCATGCAAAAAATATTCCTTGTGGTAGGCACGGCCTTGCATACTGCCATGAAAGGTACAATATAATTAATTGGTCTGATAGAAAAGGCTGGATAGAAACACTGTTTCCATAATTGATTATGGAAATGATTTCTCTCAATACAGTTGGATTGTGACTCATCTAGAACAAGATAATCAATATGTCAAGCAAGACAACTCCTTCATAAAATGTTTCATTTTTCCCCTGCCAGCCTTCCAAGGTTTTTATGCAGAAAAAAAATTGCTTACTGACTTTTTTTTTTGAGCCGCATAATGTATCCTGTATTGTGATACATGAAGTTTCCTTTTGTTATTTGGAAGAGAGAGTGTAACGCGGGCCTTCACCACTAACTTACATGTTGTGCATGTCATACAGTGCTTGTTGTTGGCAGGGCATTCGGTTCATCTTCACAGGTATGTATTGTTACCATAGTAAGTGACATCTTAGTCTTTATTTGCAAACTCCCAACAAAATTAGCAAACAATTCAAAAGGAAATGATGGAGGAAGCATTTGGGAGCAGCTGCAAACTCAGTGATTCTAAATCGTATAATTTGTTTAGAAGATGCTATCATGGGTGGCTGGTGAATCCCCTGCTAGTGGAGGCGAGCCCCTGGCTCTGCTCCTTCAAACTCAGGTGATGCCCCTTTCACCTTTCTCTTTGCTGCTGGGCCTACCCAGAGCTGTGCTCAAGCCAAGCCCCCTACTGCAACTAGGAAGAAGCCCTGCACCAGCCAGCCTGAGCCACTGGCCCCAGCTCCAGGTGGTAATCCAAATGCTGGGCAGCCTTGGCCCCAGCTGGGCACGGCCCAACTGCCATGTGTCCTGGCTGGGTGACCCTGACCACCACTAGGACCTGTTTGGGCAGCCCCAGTACTGCACAGCCCTGAGCACCCTGAGACCTCAACAGGAAGCCCCAAGTCCCAGCTGGACGGCCCCAGTGCTAGGCAAACCCAACTGTCCTGAATCCTGGCTACACTATGGCCCCAGCATCAGGCAGCCCCAGCCACTCTGAGTCTCAGGCACATGTGGCTTCAAGTCCTGGCTTAATGAAACCCTAGCATCAGGTAGTCATGACCCACTGGACCCAGACACCCCAAGGCCAGGAACAATGTCTGGTCTGCCCAGCTTCCATTCCCACTCACTTTGGGTAGGCTAAGCATTAAGGACAAGAAAAGCTGCTGCTGCTGTACCCACCTGGAATTGACTGACCTGCCCTCCCTGGATTGAGTTGCAGCAGGAGGAGGCAGAGCCCTAGGCAGAGTGTGGGTAGGGCCATGCCTGGCTGTTTGGGAAGGCTAAGCCTTCTCCTGCCTATGACACTGGCCACCACAGATGCTACATATGGACCTAGAATTGTTTTGCTTGTACTATTTTGGGTTCTGGAACCAACTTGCCCCTGGCTAAAAGCCCCTTCCCTAGCATAAAGGGGGGGTGCTGATGAAACTGGGACTCAACTGCTCATTGGCGACAACAAATGAAACAAAAACAGGAATAGGTGTGAAGGTCAAAGGGCTAAATGGAGGGGACATTGAGCAGAGAACCCGGGACATTGCCCTCCTTAAAAGTAGCTGTGGAGTCAGCAGGTGCAGCTCAAAGCAATTCTGTCAGCATATGTGATCAGATGGAGGAACAGAAACAGGCCCCACAGTCACAGAGCACATCTTCAACCAGCATTCTCTCCACATTATTTTGCCTGTATCACTTGTAGCTCTCTTTCTGTGCATGGGTAAAAAGGGGCAAGCAGAAACCAGGAGATGGCAAGAGAAGGACTTGTAGCCTGGCCTGGATGGAAAACCAGGTGAGAGCTTTTGGGGCAGAGTTCTGGCTGGAAAGGCAAGCTTGGAGTTGTGAGCAGCTTGCCTCCTTTTGTTTGATCCTACCATGTTCAGAGAAACAAGATTTCATGCATATTCTTTGGAAATAAACAGAATTGCATCAGAGCAATAGCTGACTATCATCCATTTCTTCTCCTCATGGAAACAACCCACAAGGGTTGAATATTGGATTAGCCTGTTTTGTATCACAGTCTTGATATAAGGCAGTGCAGAAAACTCCAAAGCTGTCCTGAATAGTACAAGAGTTGCGGAACCAAATGATAAACAATTCTGGGTTCTTTTGTTTTGCCAAATGAAGTATTTCCAGTTGGGATGGAAATAACATCTCTTGCTGGGAGCCGTAAGTCTTGCATCTCAAGCTGTTTAGCGACAGCTGACCTGGCAAGACGGATCATATATTACGCAACTTCCATTTAGCACTTTCCATGTTTACTTTCTTTTTCTTCTCTAAATTATATTGCAGATGTTCTTTAGACTTTAGACACCTGGACAGATTGATTGTATAGTTGAAAAGAGAGTCTCTCTCTCTTTCTCTAGTTTGTGAATGTCAGATAAGCAATGAATATTAATACTTTCTGTGCAACAATGCTAGCCTGTCATTAATTTTGGCTCAAATAGATCACAGAATCCTTTTGGTATGGAAGAAACATCTAGTGGGTCATCTAGTTCATCCCTGTGTGGCAGGATTAATTTAATTGTTCCTAAACCTTTCTTAATTAATGGGTGTCAGGACTAACCCTGAATATGTGCATTGACAGCAGCTCCACAGCTTCCTTTGGCAGCTGGTTCCATCACGTAACTGTTCCTATTTTCATTGATTCTTTCTCAATATTTACCCCCAATTTCCATTATTTCAGTCCTGATTGATGGAGGGAAAAATTGATCCCTTGTTTCTTAATAGCATCTTTTGATGGATAGGTTGATTAATGTATATTAATTCCTTACTTCCTTTGGATTGGCTATGCCCAGTACTCAGAATAACCTTTCCTCATGATTTTTATTTTCTGAAGCTTTGATCAGCTGTGTTGCTCTTTGAATTCTATTTAATTTATCTGTCTTTTTAACACTGGAGTATCCCCAATTAAACAATCTGCTTCAAGAGAGCTCCAGCTACTAATGAGTAAAGCAAAATAATTACTTCATGATTCTCCTGTTAAATGTCATATTTGATCTATTGCTCCATTTTATGACCAAATCATATCGTTGACTCATCTTGGTTTTATCATCCATACAAAACTCACATCCTTCTTCAGCATTTCCTGGCCAGTGTGGCCACTATTTGAACTACTTCTACCAAACAAACTTACACTTCCTGGATAAAATTCTGTTTCCAGTGAAGCCATTAGCAAAACTCCCATTGATTGCAATGAGGCCAGGATTTCATCCTTGGGGGAAGGAAAATTTGGCTAGTATGGTATCAGAAGCTGAATGCAAATGAATTTTTTCTTCAACATATGGACAGACTTAAGGTTGTAGTATACAGAAGCAGAAAATAAAGTCACTAATATGATATGATTACATATCAGGCCTGATGCTGATCTCACTTGCATGTGTAAAAAGAAATCTGACACCATGGATTAAATCATTCTCTCTATTACAACAATTTTATCATAGTATAGTTTAATTGATTTCATTGTGTAATAGCGTGGAGCATCAGTTTGGATGTCTTCATTTTTCAATTCAGTGAAGCTAATAAAATCAATGGGTTATTATTTATTTGTATTGCCGTGACATCTACGGGTCCAGTCATGGACCAGGTCCCTTTTGTGCTTCAGATTAAGTAAAAGAGTAGCAAGAAAAAAGAGGGGAGATTTAGAAGAAGGGATAGTAGGAAAACAAAGGAATGGAATGGCAAAGCATGGCTGTCTAAGGAGAAATGGAACAGATGATCTTCAACAAGTGAGATTTATGGGCTAAGGTCCAAAATCTTGTAGAGGGTTCCACAGAAAAAAAAATCATCCAGGTTCTTGCTTCTTGGCAGAATAATCTCCTTGATAATACGGTTGAAGAAATCTGCTGCTTGCCTTTACTTTATTGGCTTAAATCTTGTCTCCAGTTTCTCAAGAGTCTGTTGTAATAATTGTAGCCCCCTCCTGCCTTCATAAAAGCCCTAAATTTGATCAGTTCTCCCCTCCAAGTTGTTTAAGTCCCTGGGTCTAGGCTAACTACCTCACCAATCTGTCAAGGAACCATTTGTGTTGCAGCCAATTCAGCACTCATTTTGATAGACACTGTACAAGCATACAGTAAGAAATAGTCCCTGATCCAGAGTGTACAATCTAAATCGGCAAGACAGACGGAGGGTGAGAGGGGAGACAGGGGCACAGACACATGAAGTGACTGTGCAGGGCAGGATAATTGTAGAGCCAGGAATAGAAGGTAGGCCTCTTAACTCTGACATAATGTCCTCTCTGTAGCCCCCATTGCCATTAATAACTATTCTCAGCATTTGGTTTGTTGTAGCCAATTGTATTTGCCTTTCATAGTAGATTCTTTTTGTTGTTGTGGTTTTAACAGGAGTGTGAAGTTGAACCACATCAAGTGTCTTGTTATCATTACTAAATCTGCTACACTGATTTTCTTTCACTAAAGCCCCAGTCTTGAAAGCTACTTCAGGGGGTTGATCCATGTACCTGTGCAGAGCTTCACTGACTTTAATGGGGCTCTGTGTGAGCCTAAGGGTGTGCTGGTGTGGATCAGTTTGCAAGGCTGGTACGTAAGGGGCAACTGTAGTGCTGAAGCCCAAGCATTCCAGGTAAAGAGTTGTATCTGGTGGAAGAGATTAAATCTTCCCAGTTGAAATTGGAGTGCAGGATTGGAGCCTCTCCAAAGGTACTACTGCATGAACTGTCCATCAGCCAACAACAAAGAAATGAATACACTTGTGCTTGGGGAAAAAAGGAAAATCAGCCACAACACAAAGGAGTGAACCAGCTGTAATTTTTAGCCTGTACTGCTGCTCAGATGTATGGTAAAATGACATACTTCCACTGACAAATAACTGAGCTGTAGCTTTACATACATTTGTAAATATTTTGTTATTGTACTGTGTTGACAAACAGCAGCATTACATGTCCTTTTTGATAATTTGAAGAGTAGGAGTCTCTGACAATCGTGAAAACTAAAGTGACATCATTTACAAATGTTAATACATTTTACTTTTCCATTATACACCTTATACAAAAGGACAACATAAGGAGTGTGAGGTTTTTTTTTTTGCAATTGTTTTGTGCTGCACTGAACAGTAATTACAGCAATGTTAATTATTTAACAGATAAAAGTTTTCAAATTGATTTAATATTGTATCTGTTTGTGAGCAATTTACTCTATAAACAAATTTGGTGCTGAGTAAATGAAAGCTAAAACTTGGACGAGGATACACACTGTGTTATCTTATTCAGAGGTGTGTTACGTCGTGCCACTTGTATAGGTCTGTTGTAAGAGTTAGCTTCATAAGCCCCCATATGTGAGTGACTTCTGCTCACCATGACTATCATTAAGTAGAGAAGCAGGCAGTGGATGATGTGCAGGATTCCTAGGCTGCTTCAGGATATATTCCAAACCTAGTTGAGTGTCTTACATCTTGTTTGTGTAAAAAGGAGGTAGGAGTTGTGACTGTGTCACTCCCCCCTGTGTGTGGGGGGGAGGGCGAGTAGAGGTGTATGTATCAATCCCCCATGTGTGGGAGTAAGGGTGTGTTTTTTCACTCCTCCAGCACTGGCTTTTGCCAATTCTGTGTGCTTCCCCCACCACTCACACATAGCAATAATTTTAATGTGGTGTCCCATATCCAGCAGATGGAAGTATGGTCGCTCTTCATTTGGCACACTCAGTATAAATAACAGCAACATAGATCACATTCTTCAAGGAAACCTCCAGCACTCCATTAATCTTTTCATAGATGATCCCCAAAATACACTTCACCCACCCCACTGCACCAAACCAAGAGCTGAATAACTGTCTTGGTAATATCTTCAGATGTTGCCCTAAAACACTTTCCATTGGCATTCTGTGCCTCCTTTCCCCAGTTGTTTACTGCTCTTACCATGCCCAGATTTGGTAAAATCACAGAGAGATGAGCAGAGGTGGGGTTGACTGCTCAGTAGGGTGATTGAGCAGCAGGAAACTATTACAAAGTAACATGTGTTAGTCCCCAGGCCACCACCAGCCGTCTGAGCAGAACAGCCATTCCCTCTTCAGCCCTACTCACAAACCGATCTAGGGTCTTTTCAGAAGTTAAGGGACCTGAGTCGGCAGGATTTTCACAAACCTCAATAACCAGTTATAAGTGGCTGTGCATAACGCCAAATAATCGGTGATTTTTAAAGAAAAATCAGCATCAAGTGTGTAAACTTATCTCTCAGTGATGTTTTCTCAGCTATTTTTATGAGGAAAAGGACGACAATGGTACTTAACAATATCAAAACTGCAATCCTTCTTTATATTTTTAAGTCCAGCTATTAATAAAAAAAATCTTTGCCTAAACTATCCGTATATCTAGGTTTTAATATAACACCCATCACTATTATCTGAATGCATTATTTTAAGACCAAGTAAACTCAGATACATCAGATGCATCTGTTGCATCTAACAAAGTGGGTTGGAACCCACAAAAGCTTATGTCCAAAGAAATCTGTTAGTCTTTAAGGTGCCACAGGACTCTTGTTATTTTTACTGTACAATAGACTAACGCGATTACCCCTCTGGAAATTTTCAGATACCAGGGAATCAAGATAATGGTGTTTAAGATTACCTTCTATGGTATGTATTTTTTAAAACCCTACACGATTGTTTTTAAAGAATGTGAAGGCAAAATGTTTTTTTTTTGTTTTCCCCAGAAAAAGCTTTTAATCTAGCAAATTAAAAGTCTAAAGTAATCTTGTACTTAGAATGCAGTGGAAAATACTACTTCTGTGTTGCAGTCATGTTCCTTTTATTATTGGCCTTTGTTCCAAGAACAGCAGGCAGCTGATAAAGTGCTTGAAGTTTCCAATCATCTTCCTGTTATTAGCTTGATGAGTGTTCCATGTTTATCTCTATATTGTAATTTAGTGTCACGGAATTTCCGGTCTATTTTTTAGCTGAATTATACCATAATTGTTATGAGATTCATAAAAAGGCTTTTGATTATACCATAACATTATGAATGATAGTTTCGTATAGTGACACACTGTCCTCAGCGCTAGTATGCATACCTGAGCGTTAGCAATTTATCTTTGATTGCTTTGTGCTGCTGTGCTGCCAAGAAACACTCATTTAAAAATTTTAAAAAAGGAAAATATAGTGCCTAGCCTATTATTCTAAAACAAATAGTTATTAATAAATCTACTTTATTAACTTCCTTTATGTGTTATGCTGGAAGAAAATTGTGCAATATTAGAGAAAAGCATAGAAAATATGTGACATGCAATATGGAGGACAGACATGCTAAAAAGCATTGTCGTAGAAAAATTCTTCCAAAGTAAGGACAGGCAAACCTTTCCATCTTACCCCTGATCTACACGTACCGTGGTTCTTGGTGGCAGTTGAGGGGAGATATACAAGTTATTTAAAATAACTTGCATATTTGTCTTCTGTTGCCTAACACCTACTTACTGTGGCATTGTTCACTGTGCTGAGGTGAAAGGAAATGTTCTCCCTTCATCTCAGGGCTACTCCACTTGAATGGGTGGAGTTATTCGATAGACCGAGTGGGTCTTCACAGACCCCTCAATCAAACTTGAAAGTTTGAACTGACAGCGATGGATTTGCTGCTGTGAGTGCAGCCCTGCATAAGTACCTGATTGCAGGAGATGCGTGAACCTCAAGATTTTCTAGCTGTTCTGGGGGCCTTTTGCTTCTAGATTATCATTTTTTATTTCTGTTCACCTGTCATTTAAATCCATGTTTTATTATTTCTGAAGGATGATTTTATTTTTTAAAATGCTTTTATAACTAAAGTCAAGTCTTTGAGGGGCAGAGAAATTTTCTGAGGCACACATGGCAGATGAGGACCATACTTGCGTCAACTTTCAGTGAAAGTTAGGTACCTTTAGGAACGACAGTCAAAACTTGAATTTTCTCTGACTCACTTTGCCCTGTGAGGATTGGCTGTTTGTTCCACTCCTTTCTCTTCAACTTCTTCACATCAGCTTCCTCTCTTACCCTGCTTTGCCCCACTTCCTTTCCCATTTAGCTGATTTCCTCCTAACTAAATCCATCTTAAATAAATAAATAAATGTCAAGGAACTAATATCCATTTCCCGGCATCCCCATTGTTCACTTTGCTGGTGTGTTAATATCCTTTCCCTCACGTTGCTTCTGTGTTGTCTATTTAGACAATGTTATCTCAATTTTTACTTATACTCCCCAATCTGTTAGTATCCATCTGTTGTCTCTTCTCTTATATTTAGACTATAAACTGTTTGGAGCAGAAATCATCTTTTTGTTCTGGATTAGTACAACTCCCAGTGCAATAGGATCCTGGTCTAATATCAGGGCTCCTAGGTACTGTAATATCATAAATAATAACTAATAACTCCCATCAATGTCTTTGAAAATCTCCCCTGGAGAAATTACTTACCCTCTCACTCTCAAAGCAAGGTTGCAAAAAACTGGGTGTTCCTTCCAATGTTAATGCTTTCTTTACTATCACTTTGGATCACATCTTCCATTATGTGACTATGCCACGAAGGTCCCTATGGGATGTTTTTATATTTTTTAAGCACAGAAGGGACCATAGACTAAACAATCTGACCTCCCACATAACACGGACTATTACATTTCACTCAGTGATTCTGTACTGAGCCTTGTAACTTGTATTTGACTAAAGAGTATCTTCTTTTAGGACAGGGGTCTCAAACACATGGACCCTGTGCTGCATGCAGCCCCTAAAGCTATTTCCTGCGGCCCACGATGACATGATCATTACTGATATTTGCAATATCATTGTATGAAAAGGTTTCAGTGGTGTGGCCCTCGGGCTAACATACTAGTCCTCATGCGGCCCTCATGGTGATTTGAGTTTGAGACCACTGTTTTAGGAGGTCACCCAGCCTTGATTTGTTTCTTTTGTGTTTCTTCTTTGAGTGAGGTTTGCTTTTCCTGTGGAAAACAGCAGGATGTCTGCTCCCATGTCAATGAATTACGAGAGATCTCCACAGGTCACATGGGATCTACAGAAAAATCTCGACTTCTATGGTTATTTTAAATTAAGTATTCTAGTTAGATTGCTTGCCATCCATAGGTTCTGTATGTACACACAGTGATTCATACAGTGTAACCAAGTAAGTGTCAAAGCACCATTTTGAATTTTTATATAGAACCAATGGAGACATTGTCCACCTATGTCCACATATTTATGCTGGTGAGTTAAGCTCTCCTGACAACATAGTGCTGTACACACTATCCCTTATGTTAACACAATGTACGCCACTCAGAGATGAGGTGTTTTCATATCCCTGAGCTACATAACTTTTGCTGACATGCCTCGTAGTGTATACTTAACTCTATATCCTTCCTCTTCCTGTAGCTCAACTTGTAATCGCTTGATTCTTGTGATCGCAGCATTTCATTACTTCTTCACTCATGATACCATCTCCCAGCCTAGACAAACCTTGAGTTTTTAATTTATATTGAAATACACACAAATAATCCCCCATCAAACTCTTAATCAATATCAAATGAAAATGCACAAAGTGGCACAAACCCTTTTTTTCCCCTTTTACAGGCCACTTTTAGGCCGCAAGTTGGACTCACTTTTCAACCAAGTTAAGACGTTTTTCCTAAAATTAACTACAGTAGGAGTCTGGTGGCACTTTTAAAGACTAACAAATTTATTTATCACATGAACTTCATGGGAGAAAAATCCCACCTCATCAGATGCTTGAAGATAGGAAAATAAACTTCCTTACATTGTTATCCTTAGACAGACTGATCATAAATATTGCACATTTTAAAGTAAGTCAAGCTTGTGAGCAGGGGCATTGCTGGCCCAGGGAGGGACCCGGGGCATGGGCTCAAGCCCCGCCCAGCCCTGCAGGCCCTGCCTCACAGGCCCCACCCCCTGGCCGGGGACAGGGCCAGAAGCTGCCACACCACCGCAGACGGCTAGCTCTGGAAGTGGCCACGGGCGGCAGGGTCCCGAATCCCCGGCTGGGGATGGGACCGCCGCTGCCGCGGGCGGCCGGGCCCCGGAATCCCCACCACGGCTGTGGGTGGCCAGGCCCCAGATCCTTGGCCAGGGACGGGGCTGGAAGCGGCTGCGGGAGGCCAGGCCCTGGACTCCCCACCACGGCCGCAGGTGGCCAGGCCCCGGATCCCCGGCTGGGGATGAGGCCACTGCCACCGTGGGCGGCCGGGCCCCAGACTCCCCACCGTGGCCACGGGTGGCCAGGCTCCGGATCCCTGGCTGGGGATGGGGCCGGAAGCGGTCACGGGAGGCCAGGCCCCGGACTCCCCGCCGCAGCTGCGGGCAGCCAGGCCCCGGATCCCCAATTGGGCTGGAGATCCAGGGTACTGGTGCTGGGATTTGGGGCATGTGCCCCAGGTGCCCAGCACCAGCGACACCTGTGCTTGTGAGTTTTTTCACAGATGGTCTTCAGCAACATTCTGAGCTCCACTTTTGACAAATGCGTCTCAAGAAAAATTTCCATTAATAATTTCTGAGCAAATGCAGTATTCTCTCTGATCCTGTTCACTGTACAGAAAGATTTACTACGTGCACCCTGCCAAACTGTCTGGAGTAGGTCACAACTGGGAGTGTCATACTCAGGCCAGACTGTCAAGAAGCAAGGCAGAGAACACAGACTGATTTTATGTTCTGTAATGAGACAGCTTCAAGCCAGTAATAAGCGTGTGGACCCCCTCAAGCATTATAACTATCTTATTGTGGAGTCCCAGGCAGTCCCCTGGGGCATTCCAGTCTATCTTGCCACTCAGGCAAGCTGGGCTTAGTGTTAGTTTGTTGCTATACATCACAGATCACAAAAAGATTCAGGTTGCCTCCACTCTCACAGGACTATTCATTTATCCCAGATCACTTTGCACCTGAGATCTCTCACTGGGGACAATGCTTAATAGTCAATCTTGTAATAAACTAACTACATGTAAGATTTATTAACTAATAGACATAAAAGCATTATTACAATATTTAAATAAGCAAACATAAATACGTACAAATGACATAATCTATGGTTTGAAAAGGAGGTGGAGCTGTGGTATGCTGTCAACTCTGAATGCCTTTTAGGACTAACCCAAGAGACCTGTTCTTGTGTTTTATAGCTCCAGCCTTATGTGGGTCCAAACAGCAAAAATTAGAGTAGAAAAAAATTTTTAGTTGGTTTTATTCACTTCCAGAATTCAAGCTGATGGTACAAACCCCTTTGCATGTACCCTCTTCATGGATATGAAGGAGAAATTAACAAGTATTGTGATTTAACAATGACCCTTTTAGTTTTGGTGGGCCTTCTTGATGGTTAAAAGACCACTGCCACCGACTGAATTCACAGTTTCAGAGAAAATATGTTTTTGCAGTCGTGAAGCAAAACCTTAAATATTATGTAACAAAGATATTATAAGTGAGATTAATGCACACAGCAATTTACAAGCATTTCATAAAGTTTAAACACAGTTATAAGGTCAATACCCATTTTAGCCATGCTGCTAACACACAGGTGAAGCAGACTGGTTTCTAAAAATGAATTTGTCAGTGCTCAGCTGAGGTCTAAATCATTGGCAAGAACTGGCACCTGATCTGCCAGCATCACATACCCCTAACCCCAAACCTTCATACATATACCTATGTCCTACTGAGCAAAATGCCAGTTCCTATGCTAATTTAGTGTGTAGCTTGGATTTTCACTTTGTTTTTTTTGTTTTTTGTTTTTTTTAAGCTGGGAGTAGATGATGTGGTAATTATTTCTGCTGTCACATGGCTCATGAGATCTAGCTGTCCTTAGAGCCAGGGAGAGAAAAAGAGAGAAAGTAAGAGAGAGAGAAATAAAACTGTAATCATTACCTGCGGGTGTTTCTTTAATTACAACACGAAAACCAAAAAAAAAATTAGCAAGCTACAGTGGTCTCGGTTGTTTTCTGCAAGGCTTAAGTTACTGTGAAAGGAAGAACGCAAAATTTAACAAGATTTCCCCTCCTAAAAATAATGCTTGTCATGCTAAATAGGGTGGGACTTTGGTGGTGCTGAAGGCAGTGGAGCTACCCTTTGGGATAAGAGTGATGGAAAGACATCTTAAAGGGGAATGCAGTGTTCAATACATCCTCTTTCTTTCCTTTTTAGTATGTGTGGCTTGTCTTCGCTCTACCCTTCCCCCAGCCCAGTCTTATTTGTGCTTCAGGGCATGTGTGGGTGAGATATTACATGTTGTATCAGTGGCCAGATTCTGGGGCCTGTCCTTCTCACCACACCTGCCATTGGGCTATGGGGTGTGTGTATGAAGCATCCCAGGGTTGTGCCAGGGCCTGCTGGTTGGTGCCCATGTGGTGGTGGTGCACAAGCCAGGTTGATACAGTTTTCTGCTGGGGTGGGGTAGCATACAGCAAACCTTCAATGTTGTGTGGACTTTTTTATCTCCCTCTTGGCATCCAGGAGGTCTGATTTTAGAGAGTTAAGTTGCAGTGGTCACAACTGTGGTGGCTACCATTGTGGATGGAGCATTAAAAAGTGTTTGACTCAGGTCCCTTTACCCCAGTGGGCTGCCTGAAAACTGATCCTGAGCAAGACCCTGCATGGTGATGTGAGGGAGAGGTAGGATACCTCCTCATCTCAAGCAACTTGTAGCACTCCTCATCTTAGCTCCCCTACTTCTTGTATGCGGAAGGGTGGTTTGATGCTTCCAGTCAGAGTTCCTTGGCCAGGCATGAGGCTGTAGAGGGGGCCTGGCTTTCATACCTCTCCTGGCGTTTGTATTTCACTGAGATTGTTGGTGAACACTGAGACTTGTACTCTGCTTTATAGTTCAGGGTGGTTACCTCAGCTAATAGCTTTAAATCAAGTTGTGGCCTCTGCTTCTAACCAGCCAATGATGCTTGTGCCTCATTGTTTACATGTCAACACCAGTTTTGTTTTGTTTTGTTTTTTCTTAGTAGGAAAAGTTCCAGGTAAATAACCAGTTGTGATTTTATATGTGGCTAAGACTTGATGCATCATTAACGTAAACATGTAAGCAGTAAATCTGGCTGGGAAAAAGAAATAGTAACAAAATTCTATGAGACCTTTTACTTTTTAAAACTTTTTCTGAGATTTCAAAAAGTGTAGAAGCTGCACTATTTTATCTACTGGTCCTGTACACTTCTTATTTCCTTTCCAATTTCTCTGTTTCCTCTGCAAATCTTTATATTTCCCCAGATGTTGTCTCACATTTTTGTTATGCTTTCCATTCAGTGTTCGAGTTTCTTGTTTTTCTCTGTCTGTTTCTCTCTCTGTCTTTGTGTCCATTTTGCTCCATTTTCTGTCATTTTCTTTTCTCTTTTGTCTTTCTTTCTCAAGTGTCTTTTAATTTCTCTATTTTCGACTTTCTTCCTTTCAGCAGTTTTCTCTCCCTCTCTTTTCCTGTGAACTACTCCTCTGTTCCAGTGATCTCCTTTTTCCCAGTTGTGTCATCCCCTACATAAACCAGATGCATTTGATCACAGTACAATAGCTGCACGGGCTGGAAGTTGAGAAGACTGTGCACTGTGACCTCAGAGCAGCAGCGGGTGCTTGGAAGCTTCTCAGTCTCAAATTGCTTCAGCTGTGATGCTGCTGTGACTGGGAACTGGGATGCCAGGTGCATCTGATGAGGCATGTGCAGCTGTCATGCAATGTGCTGCATATCAGTTGCCCCTTCCTCATTTTGCCATTGGTCCAAAACAGTTTCACATTGCTTTTGTGCACTGGGCAAGAGATTCTTTCTTAGCCTGCTTTCTCGTGTGTTACAAGTCATTATTCCCCCAATAGCCAGTCAGGGTTCACGATCCATAATGTTCTGACACATTCTTATTTTTCTAAGAGTGGGCTATATGCTGCCTTCCTTTAGTCAGACACATAGCCACTTGCAGCTCATGTTGGCAAAAGGGCCATAGATGAATAATGTAAGGATGCAACAATCATTGTGATTAGTTTCTATTACAGGTATAACCAGAGACCTTTACCGAGAGTGAAATCCTATTGTGCTAAGCATGGTACAAACCCTATGAGACCCTGCCCTGAAGATCTGCAATCTAAATATATAAGACAGGCAAAGGATGAGAGAAGAGACAGAGATGTGAAGAGACACATGGACTTCATTTGTCTTTAATCATCCTTGCTGAACTTTGCACTTACAGCTGGAATAATGAATCCTTGCAAATCTTGCATCACCCCTGTAGGAACCTCACACTTTTGCTTGTATTGAAGCCTCTCAGAAAAGTTTTCACATGGTTCTTCCACCACAGAAAGTGGAGATATGGCTAAGTTGGGGAAGGAGCTGAGTAAGAGTCACCTTTCTTGGAATGATCCTCTTACTTTTTAGGGTGACCACATAGAAAGTGTGAAAATCAGGATAGGGGTGGGGGTATTTGGCACTCATATAAGAAAAAGTCCTGAATATCAGAACTGTACCTATAAAATCAGGACATCTGATCTCTTTATTCTTATGTGCGCTGACACCTGCTGGTCTAAAAGAGGTTTGTTAATGGTGCTTGTAGCAGAATTAGCTAATCTCCACAGATAGGATTTTCAAGAATATTAGTTCAGTGTCAGCCTTACTCTGTCCTGACTGGAGCTGACCTTTGAAAAGCTACTCCATGTGAATTGTGGTGCCATTGTGGAGTGGAAGAAGAAGGAGAAGGGTCAAAGGGCAGTGCAGAACCAGTGAGTGCCTTTGTCCATTGGTCTACAAAACCATGGTGCTAGGGTGACATTTGGTCTCATCCTCATCTCCGCAAATCTTTGGCCTACGCTAGAGAAGGAGGCCCTGACTTCACCCTGAGTGCATTCTGTCACTGCCAAACCCACACAAGAACAGGAATGCTAAGTTGAAAATACAGCTCCCCAAGTTCTGTGGAAAATCTGAGGTAAGTGTTATGCTCCCCCGCCTGGAAGTGAAAACAGAGTCATTGTGCACAGTTCTCAGCAGGGTGGGAAATTGTGACTGGCTGGCTGGTGAAGAGGCAAGATGTTGGCCTTCTGGTGCAATATAAACAAACTCATACAAGAATTGGAAGGTTTGTAATAAGTTAATACCCACTATTGGGAGTTACTGCTTAGACAGCCATACCCTCAGCAGTATATTCATTGACATGAGCTGAGGGTCTGACCTAAAATTGCCTCCCTTTTAAAGATAGGGCTGCTGGAAGAGCTCTGCTTGATCTGGTGTTCCTCACATATGTACCATGGATATCACAACACTACAACTGATTATAATAGCCCCACTAGTATTAATTTATATTAAAATAAGAGAAAGCAGTCCAGGCAAGTCTTCAGTTGTATAAACTGACATGAATCTAATGGGAGTGGTCCTGCTTCTTTTGGCAGGGGGTTGGACTAGATGACCTTGTGGGGTCCCTTCCAACCCTATGATTCTATGATTCTATGAATCCCTTGACTTCAGTAGAGTTAGGTTATTTGTGTAGGTGGCCCAATGAGCTTATCCTCCAATGCTTTATTTTAAAATTGAGATGATATAAACAAACAAACAAACAAAAACAATGACATTTATTGTATGACCTATACCTAAAGAAAGTTGGATAGCCAAGATAGCATATGGTATTCATCCATAATTCAGCATTGTTCAAAATGTGACCCGAGAGTCACAGTACTTCCTTTAAAAAGAAATCAGAATCTTTATTTGCTAATTTCTTTGCTTTTTTTCCCTGTGGCCTTAAGTTTTAGTCTTCTCATTGGTTTATTAAAGTAAACTGCACTGGTGGATGTTACTATTGTAATGTTTATTCTTCCAGTATCTACAGTGTGAACAGTGGATAGCAAATGCTATTTATTATCATTATTATAGATGTAAGGATAAAGCAGTTTTAAGTAAAGCGAATAAACTCCATCTGAGCCCTAATTGCTTCCAGCCTTTTCAAATACTGTGGCACTGTAACTGTAACCACATTTTTGGGCCTGAGATGCATCTTGCATTTTAAATCATCCAGTGCCTTACATAATTTTAGATCATTCTGCCATGGGCAAGGCCTGAGGACCCTCATCATTTCCTAACTAAAGAACTGATAAAAAGTTGAAGTAGCTCAGTGCATTAAAATTGACTGGTGGTACATCCCCAAAACTCCTGCTCTTTTCAGATTCAAGCACTTATGAGCATCTGAAGAACTCCAGAAATCGCTAAGCACAGCAGAGAGATAGTTCAAGTTACTGGAGTGTCCTATTTTTTAAAATCTAAAAGTCAGTTCGGAACTAAATCAAACAGCAATCTAGCTCAGTAATTTGGAAGACACTGAAAAGGCTCCTAAAATGCAGCATTCAGCACAAACAATATTTTAAAATGGCCTCTGTTTAAAAAACAAAAACCAAAACAACTCCAACTCAGTTTTAAAAAGATCAAGTCTGGCTGACCACTGAAAGACCAGAGGGGTGCAAGCAGAGAACAACAAGCTGGTTTGTGATGAAATCTCCTGGCAAATTCAGTTCTATTTTGATGGCATGGATTCCAACCTAGGCTTGTTTTTAACCAATCATTCTACCCTTGCTTTTGATATAAGAAGGTCAAAAATCCATTTTCACTTACACCTGTCTACCTTAGGTTCCCTTTCACTATTCTATCTGAGTCCCTCACAATAGGTTTAATATATTTTGCCTCATGATACTCCAGTACTTTCATCCATATTTGGCAAACTTAAGCACAGAGAGACTAAAATGACTTGTCCAAGGTCATATTCAGAAGGTTTGTGGTAGAACAAGGAATAAAACCCAGGTCTCCCAAATCCCACCTGAACAATTCAACAATACTTCTTCCTACCTTTTCAGCTTGAATGCACTTACGCCTGAAGCCTGTGTGATATTCATACATCTAATGCTCAGGGCTGGATTATGAGAGGGGCTTTAGGCAGGGCCAGCTCTACCCATGAGCCAGTGAGTCATTGGCTCGGGGTGCCGCAGGTTATGGCCGCTGGGTGGTGGAGCAGGCTGGCCTCCCGCCCCTCCCCTGAGCCAGCCACTCTGCACCCGGGGGGGGGGGGGGGGGGACAGAGCAGGCCAGCCCATGGGGCGGACTCTACTCTCTCACCCCACCTCTGGGCTGACCCTTGCCGCCTCTAGGGTGGAACATCTGGCCCAGGGGTGGGGTAAGAGAGTGCAGCCTGGCCCCTGCACTGGCCAACTCCACCCCTTGGTTGGCTGTTCCCTGTCCTGGGGGGCGGGATGTGCCCACCCAGAGTGGAGGCTGGGTTGGGGTGCCAAACCAAAAGCTGAATCGGAGCACCAAAGCCCTTGAGCCAGCCCTGGCTTTAGGGCCTTAAGCCCTGAGCCCCAGCCAAAACAGAAGCCTGGGCTCCAGCCCCTAAAACCTCTCTGATAATTTGGCGTCGCTTAGGGTGCTCCTGCCCTGCTGGCACTGTGGGGAGGGGAGAGGACGGGGCTCACACTCTGCAGTGGGGGATGGAGCCTGGGGGGGGGGCTATGGTGGCCAGGCCGCCCAGTGCTCCAGTGCCAGTTAATCTAGCTCTGCTAATGCTGAAGAGAGGTTTTTAATTCCCCTCCCTTTCCCTCTCCCACTGTAGGCAAGCATTGTATCAGTGTTTTGGAAAGCAGTGCAATCTGAACAGCCAAAGTTCTGCTCTGGGATGGAGCAGGGGGAAATAAAACACTCTCCTTCCCCTAGCAGTGGAGCATTTCAGTAACCACTACACAGTTGCTCTGGAGTCCTGAGTTTGCAGTAATTTCTAAAACAACGGGAGTCCTGTGGCACCTTACAGACTAACAGATTTCTTCAGGCACAAGCTTTCATGGGCTCCAAACTACTTTGTCAGATGCATGAAATGGAAACTACAGTTGAGAGGTATATCTGGTATATGTGGTATGATTTATATATCTCTCATCTGTAGTTTCCACTTCATGCATCTGATGAAGTGGGTTGGAGCCAATGAAAGCTTATGCCCGAAGAAATCTGTTAGTCTAAAAGGTGCCACAGGACTCCCGTTGTTTTTGCTGTACACAGACTAATACGGCTACCCTTCTACTAATTTCTAAGGTTATTACTGAGCTCCTTAGAATGCAATGGCCAAAACAGGTCCATGTAATCATACCTCTGGTCCTCTGCCAATCACTGACTTTGACCAATACCTCATACATAATAGTATGCAGGGATCTCTCCTAGAACAGTGATCCAAGGCGTGTAAGACCTTGCACAGTCTCTCCATATCCTATTTCTTGCATTTTTATGGTCACCTAATTGTCAGTAAAAAAGTATGTTGATGTACACTTCGATATCACTTCAAACTAATTTGTTTCAGCTTAGAGTGGGTATAGGTCCAACCCCATAGCTCCCATTATAACAAAATTTCCACTGACGTCAATAGGAGATTTTCTAGATAAGAATTGTGGACATGGACCCATAGTCACTTGTTTAACTTTATGCATTTTTCAATAGTAACTCATGAAATCAATGTTCATCAAAATGAAGCAGATGCAGAAATCTCTGAAGCATAGGGGTTTTCATATATAAGACACTCAGTTCAGCAAGGTTCTTAAGTATATGACCTCCTTTAATCATATGAATATTTTGCTAGAAGTCAGTGGGACTACTCACATGCTTAGTTAGCCACATACTTGAGTCCCTAGCTGAATCAAGGTCTACAGTTTCTATCAGAAATTGTCCAGCAAAAACAGTTCAGTGGAAAATTTAGCAGGTCAGGTAATACTTATTATTTTAACCTATGGCCATGCAAGCAAATGTTATACTGTTGCGGATAGTAGTGAGCACTTGTATAATTAGAAGTTAGTTGATCACACCTTATTTTTGATGATCACTATTCATATTAACTCCTATAGATCTAGGAATCTACATCATTTAAGCATGTTATTACTCAAGGTTCACAGTGGCCGAATGATGAGTGTAGTCCTCTAAGAAATGACTGTCATCCATATTTCCTACATTGTGTTCTTAAGCCAGATCTACAGAAAAAAATTTCAGCCTTTTATATGTTTGCATAACACTGAGTACAGTGGAACCCCAGTTGTGATTGGCATCGTCCAGGAGCTGCTGTCACAAAAGTGAATTACAGCACTGGCTGAAAAAATGTCAAAAGACTGAATTTCAAAGAAAAACAAGTCACAAAAATTTTGTTTCTCATCCTGCTCTAATGATAGTTATGATGCCAGCAAATCACTGGGTGCAAGAGAAAGTCCTCACCTTACTGAACAAATGTGACTAACAATCTGCTTTCAGGGCAATATTTTTTCAGTTACATCTGTGTAAGCTCACAGAAACTCTCATAAAGTCAATGGAATAACGGTTGGCTGCAATCCTGGCCCCACGGAAGTCAATGGGAGTTTTGCCCATTGACTTCACTGGAGCCAGAATTTCACTCTGAATTTATACTGAAGTAACTTCATGCCAGATTTGATCTCCAGTTAGTAAATTTCTAGCATTTAATGGGTTGAGTATTTTATAATCATTCATTCTCTTTTACTGTGATTTATCAAATTTCACTAATGGTAGCACTTATCAGCAATTCAGTAGTTAATCTGCCAGAAATGCACATGTGCAACCGAACAGGATCTTCTTTCATTACAAAAGAATTTCAGAATAACATTTGGGACTTTAAATGTTTGACTGGAGTTATTACCACATACTGATGCTTCTTGTATGTATATTACATGGAAGCACAATATGCAAATAAACAAAAGCAATTTCCATTTTAAAACTGAGAGAACTAAATTTTTAAAGTACTGTACACCTATGTGCAACATATATTTTCTAGTGAAAAAAACAAGGAGTTGTGTGGCACTTGAAGACTAACAGATTTATTTTTTGCATGAGCTTTCGTGGGAGAAGATCCCACGTCCTCAGATGCTTCGAAGATGGGTGAACTTACAGAAAGGAATGAAACTAAATGCAAGGGGGTGTAAAACATAGGATCAGGTCATATATTTTCTAGCCTGACTGGAAAGTAACAAGCTCCATTTTTTTCTTCATCAAATAAAGTCAGTAAGTAATGCTCTGAAATGGTCTAATGCTATCAGTTAGCACTGCCACTCAGTAAAACGATGTAGAGAAGATTGAAATGCTCCCCTTTGAAGAGCTCATTTTCACATTTGAAGCCCCATTGTGCTTTTTTTGAGTGTGCATGTGTAACCCACCTACCTAAAAAGGAGTAATCTCTTTCCTGGAGCCCTTATGGCTGGGTTATGTTGCTGGGCAGATTTTGCAGCCCAGAAACCAGAACTTTCTGGTAAGAGGGTGTGGGAGCACATTGAGCATGCTCCACAAGTTTTATTGTTATGCTGGAGTTACCTACCCAGGGAGAAGCCTGAGAGGAACAGTTTGGAGAGGAGCAAACAGAAAGAGCTGGAGAGTCCATGTGCTCAGGGACTGAGTGAAAGGAGCTGAGCAGGAGTGGACTGCAAGATGTTTTCTCCCTGCTTTGGACTGTTTTGCAGGGGAGCTGTCTGCAGCAGAACTGAGAGCTGGATGGCCAGTGACCTGATTGCATGGTGCTGGTTGAGGAGTGGAAGGGAAGGACTGCATGGATTCCAGCTGAAGATTCCTGCTGCTAGAGATGATGAGGATGGTGTCTGTTTTGCATTTAAGCCTCAGGGACTTAAAAGACTACAACTGAGATAAGGGAGACTCCACCTGAACATTGGGACTCCTGGGTTTGTTACTGTTTTGTTTAAATTTCTTAGGGTTTCTTAGGATAAGGTCTGTTTAGTTAATAAAGTTCATTGTTATGTTTATGCTGAGGAGTAATTTAATGTGGGATGGGAACTCTGAGCAGTTTTCGCTGTGACTCCTGAACAGACTGGATCCTGGCTCTCCAGCTGCTTTCTGCGGAGTTCTCTGTTAGGCACTGGAGAGGGGCAAGTGAATGCATTGGAGCACACCTGTGCAGCTTACACATGCTCAAAATTTTCTTTTTATTTTCCTCTGAAATTCCATTTGGCAAACCCTGATAAGTGGCTTTTTGAGGATTTTTGTTTTGAATAATTTGGTGTAATGAGGATTGGAAAACAGATGTCATGTGATCTGGAAAATTTCTGAACAGAAGGTATGCTTAACTCATCTCTAGAGGAAGCAAATTAGGAAGACTATCTGCAAGGTAAGATCATTTCTATTATATCAGGGAAATCATTGAGTTTCCAAAGGAAAAATTTCTCCAAGAATCCATCTGTCACTGAGAAGCTTCTAGAAAGAATACATAGGGCATCTGTCTGTCTCATACTTAGGTAAAAATTATGTCCTAGGCTAAAACTCACTTGTGTCTCTTGTTGCTTTCCTAATACACGTTTGTGTGAGTGCTTGTGCTCATGAAATAAAAGTTCTCTGAAGAGAGTAAAAGTCAGCAGGTGGTACCATGAGAAAAGTGGGAACTTTTGTTCACTTGGTGAAGCTATCAAATTTCACATGCTTTTTTAAAGTGTAAAATTAATTGGCATGAAAGTCAGCATTGTGCTACAATATGTTTACTTTCTGTCATTTGTTCCAAATGAATTGACTTTTTCATTGTCGATTTTGTCTTCAGAGATCTCTTTACTTCACCAAACGTTGTTTGGGGGAAGTGTGCATGTGTTTGAAATGGGACAATTTTTTATTAACTGAAATAGAAAATTTCTGTTGAAAATGCCTAAAGAATTAATGATGCATGAATGATCCTATCATGCCAGAAAAGTGTTCTTCCTATACATTGACACAATGTTAAAATAGGACTGAGATTATTTTATTATCAACATGTAGAGGTAGAATTCTCTGTGCGTATGTGTGATTGCATGAGTGTGTGAAAGAGATTTTGACAGAGAAGGACTCTGACAGCAAGTACTACAATTCTGTGAATGGTAAAAACAACATTTTGTTTGATACAGACATTCTGTATTTTGATGGAAAAAATGCACTAGCAAACATACTTCATGTTGCTGGAATCAGACAAGATTCTGTCAGACAGTTCAGACATGAGTGTTATCTTTGCTACCTTCCATTCAATAAGCTTAGCAGTTTTCTGACTTTGTCTTTATATATGGACGCACCTGGAAGTCTGTCCAGCTTCTATCCAATCATCATTCTGAGCTTTCTTCCTCCCCCCATCCTTCCAGTGTTTTGTTTGCATGTAGTGGGTAATTGACCAAAACTTTTGAGAATAAACTCCTATTTAAAAGATTACAGAACTAAGATAAAGTGATCAAACTAAGGGGCAAAGAACAAACATCAGAGATAAGGAGAAAAGTAAATACTTGAGACATTTGCTGATATGGGATTTTTACACACCTGATTTAAATCACAAATAGAATAAAACTGATGGATCAGTTCTAATATTCTATGATTCAATGATTCTATATGTGCTGTGCTAGAGTATGACATATAGTAGAGAGCATCACTTACTACAAGTAGTGTCTGGTAAGCCAACTGATACTCTTAGGGTAAGATTCATGTTACAGAGGAGAGCCCTATGCATCATTTAAACCCCATTCATGCTCTTAAATCAAGATTAGCTACTTGCACAGGCCTCACTGGGGGTAAATTACACCATTAAAGCTTATTCTAAATCTTTTTGATCAACAGACATCTGTGAAAACGTCTGTGTCCACTGGAAAAACTTCATAAACCTTCAAAGTAGCAAGAAACATTAATCCAGTTGCCTTTCTACTGCAATCCAATAGCTTTTCTCCTGTACTCAGAAAGCCACACAGAAAATTATTATACTGAAAAGGGGATCATTCAAATATCAGCCTCCTACTGTGTCTTGTTTCATAGCAGCAATTATTGGAACTGTTACGTATGGTCTTCTAAATAAAGAGTCCTATGACACTTCTAAAGATTAACAAATTTATTTATTGCATAAGCTTTCATGGGGGAAAATCCCACTTTGTCAGATGCTTGAAAACCGATCTTCAAGTCTCTGATGAAGTAGGATTTTCTTCCCATGGAAGCTCATGCAATAAATAAATTTGTTAGTCTTTAAAACTACCACAGGACTCTTTGTTCATTTTGCTGAACTAGACTAAACATGGCTACCCTTTTGGATATGGTCTTCTGTGTCAAAAAATCAGGTACACAATGTAAGGAAGTACTTCTACACCTCCTTACTAATGGTGAATAGTGATTCAGTTCACTCTACAAGGATTGCCATCAGTTTTGAAATAGTCTGATTATGTCACCCTTTGCAAGCTGATGGTTACAGTTGCGGGGGGGGGAGGGGTAGGAGAAAGGGGAGTGGGGAGAGGAGGTGTACCAAGCAGTTGCATCCATTGCATTAGGTGAGGTTATATTCACAATTTTCCCATAACAGTCCTTGTACGAGAGTCTGTGAGGAGAGTTGATACATGAAGAAAACACCTTATGAAGTATAAAAACATTTTCAAATTACTGCTTATGATCATATTTTGAAATATGCATCTTAGGAAGCATTTCCCTTTTATTTTCAAATATAAGGTACTAAAGATGATGAGAACTAATTTATGAAAAAGAATTTACATTAGAGGTAGCAGACTGTTTACCTTCTCCAATGGCATAACTAGGTATTACTATGCTAGAAGCTGGTCTCCTGTACTGAATTTCTCAGAGATGATGGAATTATACACAAAATTGGATTATGTTTAGTTGTTGTTCTCTAAGAAAGCATGGACCACATTTAACACATTGTTTCATCGGCTTAATGCTTCCAGCCTCTTCTGCTCTGCAAAACCCAGAGCTGTCACGAGCGATTTATCAGCATATTGGCAAATGCTTGATTTATTGTAGTTGGTGAACTGCCCTGCTGTTCTCAGCTGTTTTTGTCAAATTCCTTGAATGGGGCAGGAAAAAAAATGAAGAAACTTTTATGTTTCTTGGTACAGCTAGCATGATTAAGCATAAACATCTCCATTAAATGGTATCAGTGGTGTAATGTAAAGTTAGACTCACACATTAGTGTAAAATGACAAAAAAAGAAAAGTTTTCATAATTAAGGATGTGCTTCCATTCCTGACTTACCCACACACTTACCTACTATTGTGGTTTCCATAGACAAGAGGGGTCTTCTCCTTTCACGTTAATATGTTCTTCTAACACTAGTGAGGGAGTCATTGTCAGATCTGAAATTAAAATGCTCCTGGACTCTCAACTTTGCTCCCTCTGACAACTCATCTTGTTACATGGGTGTCCCTATAATCCAAGCAGTATGCATGTTTGGTGGAAATTCAGATTGTAAAATATGTTGCTGATCACTAGCTATGATATTCATCCAGGAAATTCTGGGTATGCTCTGCATTTTCTGGCTGTATCTGCAAGAGGCAGAATATAAATGAAATATATCAAAGACATAATTGCTTATGAAAGATTCGTTAAAAAAACATTGAGGCTCCAGGTAGTGACTAGTCTGTGGCTTGCAGCAGAGCAGCAGCAAGCTATAGACAGTGAAATCCTGCCTACTTGCTATTGTCTGCAAAATAATCACTGGTCAATCCTTAGAGAAAAATCCTGGAGGCCATTCTCTTTGATACTTAGAATGCTGTGTAAATATGGCTGAAAGGTTAATATTTCTATGAATTTTAAACTTACTTTTTAATAAGCAAGTATTTGTAATGGAATAGTTCTTAGATAATGAAAAACTGCTTCAAAAACTTGGTTGAGACTTTAAAATAATGGGGGCTTTCAAAATGTATTGGCCAGACTGAAATCAAATACAAATTAAGATGCTCATGGAGTTCCAGAGTTCAGTTATACGTAGAAAGGCCAGTAGAAGAAATATTAGAACATTAGCTCAGTACCTCAGTTGCTGTATTGTTACACTCGCCTTTAGCAGGTAAAGCAAACCCAGCACCTGTATTGTACTGACAAAAAAGTCTCCAACATAGTTTTTGCCCTGCATACACTGTATAGATTTTGCCATATGGCCCTTCACATCTCTGCCAACTACAAGGAAGTATGAAAACATGTTTATTAGTAAATGAAGGAAAATGATACATATAGTAGCTCTTACTTTCCCTTTTCCCTAAGAAATAGTATATACTCAAATCCTTGTGAAAGAGAGAGACTCACTGCTTGAACACCTTTGTGGGACCAGGTGTGACACAATGTCTTTCTTCTCATCTGGTGTCCCCTGCCAAAGGCCTCTCTGGTCCTCTGGTGACCTGCCTTGTCCTGTGTCTTGAATCTCCAGGCGAGAGTTCTGGGGCCCACAAATCTGATGGACCAGAGTTCTGTGGCCCAGATTCCAGAATCTAGAAAAACTGGGCCCACACATGCATGAAGGGGGCCTGGACAATATAGGAATGGGGCCCATAGATTAGGAAGGTTCCGGGGTCCCTCAAATTATACTTTAACCACTGCTTCTAGGGTAACAGAGTCCCACAGATAAAAACATAATGTCCTTATAGCCAGCGTTCAGCTCCTACTTACTCATGGTTCTTTAATGCCCTGGCCTCACGGGTTCCAGCTGACATATCTCCTTCTTAAGGACTTCACATCATCTTCTTTTGATGTGTGAAACTCAGGCCATCACACGACCCCAGATTCTAGCCCAGGGAACCTACAACCACAGGACAAGGTCTGCTTCTTCTATTTACTGTTGTTTCCCCGGACTTCTTCCTACTATGGCCTTTCTTACACATTCTCCCCAGCAGTGTCTCTAGATTCACCTCTTTCTCAGTGCCAAGCTAGTCAAGGTTTTCCACTGTAGTCCCTAACAAAAGTCCAAAGCTAACAGTATAAACTCAAACCAGTTTCTGCCCCTCTAAGGCTTGACCTCTCATCCTTCTCTGTTGCTCTGTTCCTCAAATGAGAACTTCCAGTGCTCTCTCTCCCTGATGTTCCAAAGCCTGTCCTTTTATCAGGGTTTAGCATCAGAACCTGCTCAATTCCCAGTGGCTCTTGCATTTCTCCTGGCCTCTTGCCAGTCTTCCTTACTCAGAAGAACATCCTAGGGCTAACTCTCCCCCTGAGTTTTCTTCTTATAGTCTCTGCAGTCCCAGACAGTGAATATAGAGTTCTTTAATCTCTACTTGCAGGAGCCACCACTCCCACCTCCTTCTTCTTCTTGTTTTGTTGCATAGCAGACTAACTTCCTGAGTCTATGATAATTTTATATTTTGTTCATGACTTAGAGTCTCTCACTTTTCCCGTTTTTTTTTTTAAATTGCCAAAGAGCTCTTTTTATTGGGATCCATTTTCCTTGTATTCTTCATAGATGTTTCAAGGAAAAATTTGTTGTGTTAATGTCTCTGAGTTTTTCTTTATAAATACCTCTTTTCACTGGTACAATCTCTGCAGTCCCAAAAGATATGACCTGTATTGTCCTGGACCTTATATATTATGCATAGTCTATTTTGGGGCATGTTAATTAGAAATAAATTGCTATTTAATCCACAATGTCCTGTTAGAATTCTAAATAGAGCCACTTCACTCCTCCTCTCAGGGTCTTGGATTATATCCACATTGTCAACCAGAGGGCATACATTTTGGACTTCTATTCTTCTTTGTTTCATTTGCCTACAGTTTATGCCATTCTTTCCTTAACTTCTTTCCAAAGCTTATCTCTTCAGCTCCCTCTGCAGTTTGCTTTGTTTTCTGTGCCTCCGGTGGTGAGGGTCATGTATTTTATTATGGCTGAGGTTATACCAAACACACACATAAGAAGGAGATACGCAGGGTTCAGAGAGAAGCTGGTTATAGTGAGGTCACAGTCAGCTCAGAAATGTCTCTGAAAACCTAAGAAGTCTAGACTTGGCTACAACTGGAAGGAGTCTTCAGTGCTTTTAAACTGGAAGATGCTTCACAACTGTGATAAATGCAGATGTGCAGCTCCTATTCCCTCTAATTTTTCGTAGGCTTTGTGTGCAAAAAATTTCTTTGTGTGTGCCAATATTAGCACCGTAGTTTTTTTTTGGTGTATGCTTTATTTTGTTGGGTGTGTAGGTTCCATAACCTGTGTAGACAGGCACCTGAGCACAGTTTAGAGGGAACAGTGGTGCAGGCTATTCAGTGCTCCACAGACCACTCTTTGAGACCCACTGTGATAAACAAAGACTCATTTGTTATCAGCAAATTTGAAGGCACAATGTGAAATTCTCCTTTTAGATGTTAGATTGGGATCAGAACCATGCACTCACACATCTCTGCCACTGTTTTCTTACTATATGCTGGGGTTCCTAGGGTTGCCATAAGAACAATTGCCCATTGTGTGCTTTATTCAGAGGTGTTGCATCAATATGATCTGTCCACATTGTGAAAGAAAACACGTACTAATATTCTGTAAGAAGATTGATATGATACAAGGAGTAGTTTCAAATGCTGTTTAAAGAGTTGGACAGCCCCTCAATGCCATCCTTATGGGCACTTGGGCAGACATATGCCATGAATCTTGCCAAATATACCTACAGATTCTTGCCATTTACAATGTTTGGGGCCTCAGAAACTTTTGGGACTAGTCTTATAGCCAAGAGCTTTGACATGAAGGAGAAACAGGACTATAGAGGACAGAGCTCAGAGAAGCAATGAAATATGGGTGACTTTCTGATATTATATATATGCTTAATCTGTCAGTGACTGTTCTGTTCTTCAGCTGTAAAATGGGGGAAATCCTCACAGTGTTGTTGAGAGGAACATAAAAAAGCTATTATATAGATGTAAAAAGAAATGAGGCACAATATTAGAGAGCACATGAATAGAAAGAAATCAGCCAGGAAGATGGGATTGCTATCAGGGCAAAGAAGAACAAGAGAAAGGAAATTAGCTGAATAGAGGGGTCGGAGCCAGGCAGAAACTGAGAGTCAGTCTTTCGACATGAAAGGAGGAGCTAAGTTTGAATATGCAAAATAATATTTATGTTTAAAAATTAGCTAGCTGTATATGTTACACTGAAGTGTGAAAGTATTCTGGGTGTCGTTCACCTTTGAAAATTTGGCCTCGAAACCAGCTTTAGTATGGAAGAGGCCTGGTAGTGTTCAGAAGAGAACTGGAAAAATCAGATAGAAACAGCTTCTTAAACCCTGCAGTGCAAATTGGCAACTCACAACTCCAAATCTAAGCCTATGTAAGTCAACCAACTTTACTGTTGAAAAGAAATCAATCAGTTTTGATAGATGAACATTTGTCAGGACTAAAGACAACAGAAATCTGCAAGCAATTTATCTTATACCAGGGAGGTTTCTGGGCAGATGTTTCTTTTTGCTTTCTATTGTTTTTTAATATCAGAAATCACCTGAGAGACCAAATGACAGCCATTTAAAAGTATTTGGTAAGGGCCATGCTGCCTCAGGAGCAATCACAGGACTGAACTGTGACTCAGAAAGCCGTAATTTAATATGTGGTTCCACTTTGATCCAGGGAAAGTAAGATGCATCAGCCATTTACCTAGTGCAGAATATTTCCTCCTCTGTTCACTTGGCTGTGGTAGCTGGTCCTTTTGAGGCTGAAGTCAGTCCAGGATTCAGTTCTGGATCTTGTTCTGTTCACTATCTACATCAATGATATATTTGGATAAAAGCATAGAGAGTACACTTATAAAATTTGCGGGTCATACCAAGCTGGGAGCAGTTGCAAATGCGTTGGAGGATAGGACCACGATTAAAAATACTCTGCACAAACTGGAGAAAAAGTCTGAAATAAATAGGATCAGATTCAGTAAGGACAAATGCTAAGTACTCCACTTAGGAAGGAACAGTTACGTGTGCACATACAAAATGCGAAATGACTGCTGAGGAAAGAAAGGAAATCTCTGGATCACAAGCTAAATACGAGTCAGCTGCATAATACTGTTGCAAAAAAAGCAATCATTCTGAGATGTATTAACGGGAATATTGTAAGACACAGGGAGTAATTCTTCTGCTCTACTCTACACTGATTAGGTCTCAACTGGAGTACTGTGTCCTGTTCTGAGCATCACATTTTTGGACAAAGATGTGAACAAATTGGAGAAAGTCCAAAGAAGAGCAACAAAATGATTGAAAGTCTAGAAAACATGACCTATAAGGGAAGATTTAAAAAAAATTAGTCTGGAGAAGAGAAGATTGAAGATGAACACGGAAATAGTTTTCAAGCACATAAAAGGCTATTATAAAGAGGAGAGAGAAAAACTGTTATTAACCGCTGAGGATAGGACAAAAAGCAAATGGGCTTAAACTGCAGCAGAGTAGTTTTGGTTGGACATTAAGAAAAACTTCCTAACTGTTTAGTTAGGAACTAGAATAAATTGCCTAGAGAAACTAGAATCTCTGTCATTTTTAAGAGCAGGTTAGACAAACATCTGCCAGATAATATCTAATCCTGTCTTGAATGCAAGGGACTGAACTAGAAGAGTGTTTGAGGTTCATTCCAATCCTATGATTCTATAGTTCTTCTCATCCCCATCCACCTTTATGGAGGTGGCAGTAGTACATAGCTCACACAAAATTCTTCATGTCTTCCTGCTTCCTCAGACTGAGGCACAGAGCAAACGCAGAACTTGCACATAATGGAAAACAATTGAAATATATGGGAAACAGGAAAATCTGCAGAGTCCCGTTTGCAGTTCCCTGTTCACAAGCTCCCTCTGGTCGCTCAAGCAGTGGCTTTTAAAGGCCTTCTCTGCCTAGGTCAGCCCTTGCCCCTTGTTAGTCACACAGGGGCAGGCCAATCACAAGGCTGCTAGAAGCTGCTGATTAAAGGTGATCAGGGAACAATGGTGCAAACAGCCCCCACCCAATCATACAAGCACAGTCCCACAACTGACAGCAATCACCTGTAGGGAAAAAGACACAAGCAACTCACCTGTAGGGAAAAAGACACAAACACACAGTCAGCAAACTACCTGTAGGAAAAAGACACAGCACTTACTTACCTTGGACGCACCTGGCACCAACTCCTTCCCTCGCAAACTCCCCTGTTTGCAGTCCCCTGTTCGCAAGTATGTCACAGAGTAGTACAATAAGCGAGCTCTTCTTTCTTGTATTTGGTTCCCAATTGTGTTAGCGTTGGCTCAGTTCAAAAGAATGGGAACATTTCAAACCCTCCTCCACATGCATTCCTCTAGTGTGTTCAAGGCCAGTTAATCAATCAGTTATGTTGCCACAGTTCTTCTAAGCACTCCAGTCATGGATCAAGACTCACTGTACAAGATAGTTTACAACTATGAAACAAAAAGATGGTGTACTCTGCCCCCAAAGAATCTACTATCTAAATGTAAGCCAAGAGACAACAGGTAGATACAGACAAAGAGGAGCATAGATGCAAAAAATGAGCCAGTACTGGTCAGCATGATAGGCAGTGGTCTCAGCATACCAACTGCTTAACTACTGTCAATTCTTTTTGTCTGCTTCGTGCTAAGGAGAGTTTTAAAGGGGCATTTGAAGGAGGGCAATGAATCAGCTTTGCAGATCAGGAGTGCAGGTTAGTGAAGCTGCTGACACTAGTCTCCTCAGAGAAAGAGGATAATAATCCATCTCCTAATGCAGTTGTTTTCAACCTTGTTTCATTTGCAGACCCCTAACATTTGAAAAGGAAATACGAACCCTTTTCTAAATCTTAGACATAGACCACAGGTTGAAAACTACTGTTCTATAATAATGACAGTTTTTGCAGACCCTTACACTTAGGCCTGGTCTACACTGCCACCAGTGGTTAGTGGGAAATATGCAAGCTACATAACAGGTGTCTCTCCTATCAACTTATTTACATTGCCATACCAGGGTGTCTCCACTGTGCTGCATCAAGAGAAGATGCCCTCCGCTTAACAAAGTCTTACTCCTTTCATGGTATACAGCAGAGAGCATTTCCAGGATCAACTGAGTAGGTCTCCACAGCCCGCTCAATTGATCCCATTGCATTGATCCCTGCAGCCCTGTCAGTGTGGATATGTCTATAGTCTGTGGAGCACCAGGTGTCCAGGCACTACAAGATGAAAACCACTGTCCTGATGGGCCAACAGAGGTAACTGAGTTCAGAGGAGAGTACTGAGGAGACACTGAACCATCTGATCAAATGAAATGGCAACTCCAGATCATGGTTGAAGAATATGGGTAAGGAAGAGTCAAGAACATTTGCTTTGTATTTATTCATATAAGACCTGTTTAGTGGATAAGCATAAGCCTTTCTATAGCTGTCAAAATGGCACCTTTTATGAACACTAAATTTACTTAAAAATAAATGGCATAATCTTACTCTAGGGAGTTGCACCTTGAGTAAAATGGGTTTGCATGAGGGTAATTGATGGAAGACAATGAAATTCTGCAGATATAACTGGGCACACAATTTTTCATGCACAACTTTTAATGACAAGTAATGATGCGTGAGAAGGAAATAGCTTAGCTTGACTTTCAGTTCTCAGGAGTTTGTCCAGCTGGGAGTTGGAAAAACAATCATTTTATTTGTAAAGAGAGCAAATTTGATCTGGAAAGAATTGAGACACAATAGATATGCACTTCACATTTGTAGTAAATACTGCAAAGAAGAGTCTGAACATCTGCATAAACATCTGGAAACAAGGCAGAGGAACCAGTGTGACCTGCCACTTTCCTGTGGACCACCCACAAGTGGTTCTACGTACCTCATTTTAAAAACCACTATGTAAGGTAGACTCGTTTTTTTTGACTTATATTTAAACCTCTCTTCTTCCTTTCTCCCCCAAATATGCTCATTTGTATCTGAGAATAGATTACATATTATATTTATTTTCAGAATAAGACCAGCCTAGTAAACTATTTAAATACTATGCTTTAAACATTATTCTCTTCAGTGTCACAGGAGTCTTTCCCGTAGCGTAAAAACTTAAGCTAAACATGTTAAGGCATGTTTTTTAAGAATTTGATCAATCTTGGATGGTGCTTACACATCACTAAAAAGTTTTAAACAGATACAGAATATCTGACATATTTTCAGATGGTATTGGCTATACCCTCCTAGCTCATGCACCCAGAAAAGCAGTAAGATATAAATACAAATAGAAAATATTACCGTGTTGCTTAGAAACAGCAAAATGCTCTTTTTGAAGTTTGAACAGCTGCCAAAAACATACTTTTTTTCTTCCTTACATACTTGGTTACATAGTCTCTTCAAATTGAAAATGGAATATGTATAAAACTGCTTGTTCCTCCATATTTTATTTTGTTTGTTTATTTTTACACTGGAAATACAATATTCTCAAGTCAGATGCAGCAGCTATCAAGGGAAGGAAGTTACTTAAATATTTATGCTGACAGTGTTGCTTTGAAAAATAAACACTTCTCCCCAACTTTTTTAAACGTGCACTGAGCATGTTGTATACATCTTTTCCATTATGTAAAATTGCCCCTCGGTTTGAATACACATTTCACTCATGTATTTTGTTATAGAACTCCCCCTAATGATATTTCTTTGCAGATACTAAGCTACAGAATACTCTTTTGTTCTTTGTGTTCGTTGTTAATAAAATTAGTTCAGTACTGACTCTGTATGTGTTTGTGCACACCTCCTTCCCACTCAGAAAGATGTCATGGTTAATTTCTGTATTTTATTAAGACTTTATTATGATTTTTTATTTATTTGATAAGGTGGATGGTGCCATAAAAGACCAAAAATAAGGATATTCTGCACAAAGATTACAAAGTTTTGTTCCCACTGAAGTAATGGGAAATTTCATCATTGACTTCAGTCTGAGTAAGATCAAGGCTCTAAAGAGAGATAAATAAGACAAGAAACACTTGGGGGAGGGGACAAAAGCGAGAGAGGACATACTTTAAAATGATTTTAAAAATCTTATATTGACTGTGAGTGTTCATGTCCTTTTCAGGAGAAAAGCAGTGAAGTCCAGGCTAAAGATAAGCTTGTTAATGCCAATTTATTAAGAGCAATGTAAACATCATGTCTTCAACACGGGGTGAAATCTTGGCCTCACTGAAATCAATAGTAAATTCCTATTAACTTCAATGGGGCAAGATTTTATAGTGGGTTTTGGATATTCCTTCCTTTTAAACCATTAGCTCAGATTTGAAAAGGCTCATTTTCCATATTCATTCTCTTTCTTTGCTGTCCCTTTCTCTACCTAAGCTGCTGAAGACAGCACACTGTCTCAGACTGCAGAAATGCACCTGCTGCAAGAGCTAGGGGTAAGAATGAACATTTTTTAGTCTTTATCAAACCTGCCAGCTTCCAGGACATGAGCAAACAAGAGTTAGTTAAAGCATTTCTTACCTTGCTATTCCTGTCACCTAGGTCTTTACACAGAACTAATTATTGTGTTACATATAAAGCCTTTGAGTGAACAGTGCTAGAATTGTGGCACCACCCTATCAGCATTGCCTGAAAGGCCTGTCTAGGAACATAGCTATCTCAAATACAAAAATAAATTTATTTCTGGCTTCAGAATGAAAACCCACATTTTACTTATCAGGTTTTAACAGGTTTTAAAATATATTTGTGCCACTGCTAAGGCTGCAGAGGCAGTCGAGTCAAATGCAAAGTCCTTATATATTAGTAATCTACAGATAAAACTTCACATGGTTCCAAGCTTTCAAGTGAGTCTCCTGATAATGAGTTAGTTAATTGTGATGGTCATGAATTTGTGTGAAAGAGCTAGTGGCAAGGACTAAAAGTTCACAGACTGCACTAGAGAAGAGACTTTCTCCTCTGAGTTGAATAGTGCAGTCTGAATTAAAAACAAGCCTGTGTAAGCATCACAAATGTGCTCATCCAAGCTAAAGAACAGTTTTATGTCAAATGTGATGTGTTACTGCTAGACAACACTGTCAAGCACATTATTGAACCATTATGGATTCAGCACTGCGTGGTACCCAGTTACCAAACAGCCACTCTGCAGTATCCTGAGGGTTACTACAGGTGTTACAAAAGTAACTGAAGAAAGAAAAAGAAAGAAAGAAAGAAAACAAAAGGCAGTTTTGCACCTGCAGTACCTGCCCCTCACCCCATCACATTTCCCCATTACTAAAGCAATAGGCTTAAGGATGGAATTTACTATCTCTTCTGTAACAAAAAGGACCAAACAATCTGCATTTTACAATCAAGAGCAAACATTTCAAAAATGGCCACTGATTTTGAGGGTCTAATATTTTGGGTGCTCATCTGAAGATACCTTGAATGGAACTGATCTTCAGAGATGAAGAATCAGCACTTCCAGAAAATGAGGCCGCTGCAAAGAGTTGCAAGTTGGGCACGTAAGACACTAAAGCACCCAGGATTGCTAATTGGTTTTAAAAGTCTAGACCACGGGTGGCCAAACTCATGGAACACAAGAACCACACAAGTTGATTATTAAACCTTTGAGAGCCGCACTGAGGCATATAGCCATATACTTTTACCTACTCCAAAATTATTAAATTTAAAATTCATTGCACACTTTAATTTTATTGTAAGAAGAGGACAAATATTGTTCCTACTAATGTCAGATTCTAATAATTACTTAAGGTTACCATGAAAATTAGGCCTATACAGTAAAATTTAGCTGCCGCTTGATGTAGAAGACTGCAGACTAGTGGTGAGTTTTTTAAAATCCCGACCATGCCACACTTCTCCCCACTGTCCTGGCCCACTCCTGAACTCCTAGGCTGGGGCTGCTTTCCTAAACTGATTTGCTGATGTTCTTCCAGGAGCCACAATTTTTCATTCAAGAGCTGCATGTGGCTCCTAAGTCGCCATTTGGCCACACCTGGTGTAGACATTGTCCTTATTGTCTCTGATAAAGGCCTGTTCTACTGCAAACCAGGTTGTAAATAGTTGTCCCCCTACACCAGTAAGACAATTCTAAGGACTAGACATATCTTTTGAATTAGAACATAAAAAAGGCCATAGTGGGTCAGTGATCCATCTAGCCAAGTGAACTGTCTTCTGACAGTGGCCAATGCTAAATGCTTCAGAGGGAGCAAACAGAACAGACAATCCCTGACTGATGCATCCTATTGTCCTCTCCAGCTTCTACCAGCCAGAGGTAGGGGACTCCCAGAACATGGGGTTGCATCACTTACCTACATGGACATTGCTGGACCTGCCCTCCATGAATTTTCTAATTCCTTTTTAACCTACAGTGAAGGGGGGGGGGGCTTCCCTTTGAGACTGACAGACGAACCACCATCTGCCACTTAATGGGCAGAGCCAAGCTGGCCATGCCCATCCTCTTGGAAGCAGTGGGGTGGGACAGAAAGTATATATGGCAGAGCCTGAAGATCTATTGGGCAGGTGCTGCTGCTGAGGACGTTGGATGCTTTCTTCCCCCTGCTGGATCAGGAACCTGAAGGAGACACTTGGGTAGAGGGTTCACTGGAATTGCCAGAGCTGCCAGTGACCAGGAAGATGAGGAGCTACTTTGATTGCTGTTGGTGCTGTACCCCAGGGAGATGGATGATCATCCACAATATAGGTCCATCCTGAGGGGAGTGTAGGAAGTGGCTCAGGGACACTAGATAAAAATCCGATTGTGTTGTTGCCTGAAATCAGCTCAGAGTATTTTGGCTGGATCCTCACTGACCCAGTGGTGGAAACATCTGCTCTGTTAGGGCCCTGGGCTTAGTTCAGGGTCCATCTATCTTGTGCTGTCAACCCCACCCCAGAGATGGCTGCAGCCGCACATTAGGCCAGGAGGCCTGTGTTTGTTTTCCTGAGTCAGGATGTCAGGCAAAAGACTGCTTAGAGCCTTGGCCTGCATAAGGGCCAGAATCCTGTCTCAGTGACTTACAGTTTCACTGAGCTTGAGCTGTCCCTAGACAGGTTCGTGCTCCACCTTGCCTGAAGGCCTGAGCTTCAGAGACAGCTAATTCCCCACTGAAGAGTGCCTTTATAGGTGTGTGGCAGTAAGGGTGGGGCATGGCCTCCCTCCAAGTCTGACAATGTGGTATGGCCATGCATTCCTACAAATCCTTTTACAGTTTTGGCCTTCATAGCATCCCTTGGTAATAAGTACCGCAGGTTATGTGTTGTACCAAGGAATACTTCCTTTTGTTTGTATTAAACCAGCTGCAACTGCCTGTTAGTTTCATTGGGTGACCCCTTGTTCTTCTGTTATGTGAAGGAGTAAATAACACTTCCTGATTTACTGTCTTCACATCATTCATGATTTTAGAGACTTCTGTCATAGCCCCCCCAGTCATCTCTTTTCCAAGAAAAGTTCCAGGCTTTTTAATCTTTCTTCAGATGGAAGCAGTTCCACACCTTTAGTCATTTTCTTGCCCTTTTCTGTATTTCTTCTAGTTCTAATGTATCTTTTTTTGAGGTGAGGTAACCAGAACTGCATGCAGTATTCGTGGTTGCATCATGGACTTATACAGTGGCATTATGATATTTACTTATGATCTGTCCTTTTCCTAAAGATTCTTAATATTCTGTTAGCTTTTTTTTTAATGCCGCTGCACCTTGGGTGGATATTTTGGATAACTATCCATAATGATGCCATGATCTTGTTTTTGAGTGGTCATAGCTAATTTAGACCCTATCATTTTGTGTGCATAGTTGGGATTTGTGACACACTGTACCCAAAAGCAGTGTATCATAAACCCATATTCATCATTTCATATTAAGCCTGCCATGTAAGATATCCAATGAAAGGTCATAATCTACTAAAAACTCACTATGCTGTCAAAGCAGGTACCGGTATACTGCTAATATGTAGACTCACAGAACTGGAAGGGACCATGAGAGGTTATTGAGTCCAGTCCCCTACACTCATGGCAGGACCAGGTACCATCTAAACCATAACTAACAGGTGTTTGTCTAACCATCTCTTAAACATTTCCAGTGATGGAGATTTCACAAACTCCCTAGGCTATTTATTTCCAGTTGTCACATTAGCTGTCTTCCAGTCATCTGGTACAGAAGCTGATGTAAATGACAGATTTACTTCTTGACTTGAAGACTTCACTAACTCATCCAGAGGCTATGGGTCTGTTACAGGAATGCTTGAGCAGAGTTCTGTGGCCTGCAGTGTGGAGGAAGTCAGACTAGGTGATCATGATGGTTCCTTCTGACCTTGTAGTTTATCAGTCTATATGAGCCACACACCAAAGTTATATCCTGAGGGGTAGCCGTGTTAGCCTGTGTCCAGCAAAAACAATGAGAGTCCTGTGGCACCTTATAAACCAGGGGTGGCCAGGCTTATGGAACTCAAGAGCCACACAAGTGGATTATTAAATCTTCGAGAGCTACACTGAGGCATATAGCCATATATTTTTACCTACTCCAAAATTACTAAGCTTAAAATTCATTGCACACTTTAATTTTATCATAAAAAGAGGACAAATATTGATCCCACTAATGTCAGATTCTAGTAATTACTTAAGGTTACCATGAAAATTAGGCCTATACAGTAAAAACTTAGCTGCTGCTTAATGTAGAAGACTGCAGGCTAGTGACAAACTTTTTAAAATCCCAACCATGCCACACTTCTCCCCACCATCCCAGACGATGATGCGTTTCTCCCCACCATCCCGACCCCTCCTGAACTCCTACACTGGGGCTGCTTTCCTAAATTGATTTGCTGACATTCTTCCAGGAGCCACAGTTTTTCATTCAAGAGCCACATCTGGCTCCCGAGCTGCAGTTTGGCCATGCCTATATTAGGCTAATGGATTTCTTTGGGCATAAGCTTTAGTGGGCTTGCATCTGAAGAAGTGGGCTGGAGCCTACGAAAACTTATGACCAAAGAAATCTGTTAGTCTATAAGGTGCCACAGGATTTTCGTTGTTTGTACCAAAGTTACTAATTGTTCCCAGTGGTCAGAAGCAACTGTGTGCAGCCAACTAGGATTATATGTACTCCACCAACTTATCTCACTCCTTATGTATTTGCATGGGCTATCACCAGACCAAGTTCCGCAGATTTATTTGCACGTTTGGATTCCGGAGAGAGTTTATCATCAAGGGGAAATGACTACTTCCCAAAAACTATCAGCCCATTCTCAGTTATGCTAAGGCACACTATGACTCTGAAAGTGCCCTCCATGAAGGGACTTTTCTGGCTTGTATTGAGCTGGCACAGGGTCTCTTCAATGCCGCTGATCACAGCTGTCACCATGCCAGGTGGAGTTGGCATGTGTCCATAGTGCACTTCCCTACTGTACTTCCTGCACCACAGGAAGCAGAACATAAATTAGTGTAGCCTCAGTGGGGCTAGGTAGGTACTTGTCTGGCCTGAGTATATGGAGAATACCAAGATGATTTAAAGCCACTTTTGTCTTCTCTTCCTCCACTACTGTCCCAAATCCAGGAAAAAAGTGGCTGAGAATCATAAGTTCTTTCTTCATCAGGAGGCCCTATCTATATACTCTTAAGGCCTCAACGGCTATGTCCACGTGAGGCTTTTATTTCGAAACAATGACCATTGTTCTGAAATAAAAGTTGAGATGTCCGAATGACATTTCTTTATTTCGAAATAACATCTGTCATTTTGGAACAATAAAACCTTGCTTGAAATCGAAATAGCCGTTGTTTCAAAACAGTTGTTTTGAAACAACACTGTTCGGATGTGTTATTTCGAAATAACACTTTTGCCCTTCTCCTTCCCTGGGTGCCTTCCTTTTTGTATATATTGGCTGGGGGCATGGCCCGGTGAGGGGGCCATGTTGCCACACCTCCCATGCTGCCCCTCTACTGAAGCAAAATAGCAAGTCCTGTGTCTGGACATGCTATTTTGCTTTGAGGTTTTCCCTTATTTCGATTTAATATTTGCTTATTTCAATTTAAGTTATTTCAAAATAAGGATTTTATTTCCAAGTAACTCATTTCAAAATAACTTAATTTGAAAAAAGAGTTTATGTGTGAACATAGCCTATCACTATCATAGCCACTTCTTACCTTTATATCATATGGTGGGCCCTTTTGGATTAGGTAGCAGCAGCCTTTACCTAGTTGCCCAGAGATCCTGCTTGAGAGAAAATGGCTACTTAGTGAATGGCTACTTACTTAAAGCCCCTTCTCCTCCCTCCTATGACTGGTTTACCTTTTCTGTATCTTTTAATATGTATGTATATGTATGTCTATTGAATATGTATACTGTGTCTTTCACTGTGGTATGTGTGCCATTCAGATGGTTACTCCCTTGGACAAGAATCTTTGGAGAGGGAGTTCTCATTAGGCAAAGGCCACTGACTCCCAATCCAGAATTTCAGGAAGACGGTAAGTTAGTGATACCCGATTCTCCCATGTACGCTGCAAGAAGAGAACACACTCCTGTTGCAGCGATCCCCTCTCCTAGACTGACTGCAGATAGGACATGATGCTCCCTAGTCTGGTTAATCAGGATTTTGGATAACCAGCAAGGTACTTAGTGATCACTCAATGTCAATGGGTCTCACATAGTTCTGAATTATAATTGATCAGCATTGGCTAACAGGAGGCTCTGCATAATATAAGAACTGGTTTCAACTGGCTCTTGCTCGAGTATCTTAAAGTACAATTCCCCATGGTCAAAGCTGTCTCAGTAACTCCTTAAAGGAGGCAGAGAAAGACTCTGTTTTCTGAGATAATTGGAGGATGACCAAGGGCTGTCTGCTCTAACCTGTGTCAGGCTGGATGTGGGTCCAAGGGACAATTTTTCCCCAGGAGGTAGAATGCAGTGTGCTCTGGCCACACCTCATCCCTTCGCAGGACCACATCAGGCATACTCCTTCAACCTATAGTGCCAACCTTTTTCATGGCAGCACCCCCGTCCAGTGAAACTGTTTTTCTGTTGCCCCCCCTCTGAAAAATTTTAACACTGAGCATTTTTCTCAATGCCTCCCTACCGCCCCCTTAGCTTTGACTGCCCTCTTGAACTTCACCCCCCCCCCCCCGTTGGGAAATGCTGCCTTACAGCAGGAGGGATTTGAGAAGCAGCTGCTTAAACTATATATCAATAGGATACTTTTACGTATTGGGTGAGTTTTCAGTTGGGAGGATCCAGTTGCTTTCTGACTTCTTTGTGCTATACTAGTAATTCAAAGGGACTAGCAGGGTTGAGCCAGGATGTGTTTATCATGAAAGTGTAATAGAGCCAATGATGCAACATCACCGGATACTGACATGCCATAGGTAATTCTGTAAGAATTCTATTGTAACTAAAAATTACAGTACTATTATTTTAAAGTGACTGTGATGTTACTTTAGGGTAAATATGGCAGCTTTTAAATGAACCATGCTGTGCCTCTTGACTCATGGCTAATGAAAGCATACTTGAGATGGGCCAAAGCCAGACAGTTCAGATCTGGAGCTAGATTTTGAAACACCCTTGCCTACAGACTTGGCTTGTTCAGTTCTAGGCTTTACTTTCAGGCCCAAGTGTATAATATGCTGACCATAAACTGTATCAGTTTCAGTCAGATGAATTATAGGAGTAAATTATCAGAAGTGCAAGGGTATCTTCAGACATTTGCACAGAGGGTGTGTGTCTATACACTGGTACCTCAGTAATTTAAAAAAAATAAGCCTGAGGATCTGTCTGCCAGGCTAGACTAAGAATATACAACTGGAGACATGCTCCTCAGTTTCTATTGATCTATGCCTATCACCATGGAGTATGAGTCTGTAGTATTGTACCATTTCACCTGTGATGACATTGTTTGCCACTCAGGAGAACAATATACAGACAGATTGTAATATAAGACTAGCAACACCCAGGACAGTCTGGGAACTGGGGAGTGTCATATAGATTTTTCTTGACTTGTCATTGATATGGCTTGTCTTGGAGGCAATTACTCTAAGGACCCAGGGTGTGCACAATGGAAGGAGGGAGGGAGGTGGCAAGCAGTGACATGCCTCCCCTGCAATAATCATCAGGGGCACAGAACTCGTCTGGTCCCAGGGCCATGGGTGGGTGGGAGGAAGAGCTCCCTCAGCTGGGAGGTGAAGGGGGGGGCGAGTTCTTGTCCAAGCCAGGGAAGGGAGGGAGCATGCTTTTTTCTGGGGCAGCTGCACGTGGGGAAGAACAAACTCCTGACAAGGCTGAGATGGGGATGGGGATGGAGGTGGAGGGTAGGAAGAATGAGCTCTTACTGGGGCTGGGATAGCAAGAATGAACTTCTCCCCAGGCCAGAGTGGGGGAACAGGATGTGGGAAGAAGGAAAAGTGAGCTTTTCCTGGAGGTAGGGGAAGGTTGCACAGAATGTGTCCTCCAAAATGGGCCAAATTTAACTTTCTGTGTACACTCCTGCTAAGGTCCATCCTTAGAAAATTTGGTGGTACATAAAAATAGTAAATATTTCAAAATGACTGATTTCAGTGTTGATACAGTGGTGGAATGGACCCAGGGCATGTCCAACGGTTCTTCTCAGCACCATCAGATATAAATAGTTCCTCTGTGCGTGAGACTCTAGATTGTGGTTCCCAATCCATTGCCCACTGCTCCCCTCCTACTAGCTGCAGATGGGAGACATTGCCTGAAGACCCAGGCAGACCATGTTGCCATGGAACTATAAGATTAGTGCAGGCTCCTTGATGCTGCCAGGGGATGGAAGATCAATGCTCTCCTCCCACTGGCTGTAGCAAGGAGCACAACAAAGTGCTCCAACTGGGGTCCTAGGCACTGGAGTTAGAGGGAGTGGAGTACTGATCTTGCATCTTCCTGGCTGCAGAAGGGAGCAGCTACCTAAGAACCCAGGTGGAGTGGGCAGAGCTACAGGACTTGTGTGGTTTTGCTTCTGCAGCTAGGGGGATAGGAGGGAACTCAGTGAGAAACTCCTTTCCTCTGGCTGCAGGGAGGGAGGGCTGCTGGCAGAGACTGGTGGCCCTTCAGGTTTGTAAAAATGGTATCTGTGGCTCTTGGCCTGAAATGATTGGAAACCACTGCTCTCATCCTTCTTGTCACTTCTCACAAGGGGTAAGAATAGTTTGTGTGCCTCACTAATACTTTTGCTAGATTTGTTTCTGTGATAACTGTGCCGAATGAAAGCCATTCTGGGCATTCTCTGTTCATCCATGGTATTGTGAACCTTGCTCTCTTCCCTGGCTTTGACACTGACTCCAATGTAAAGTGGGGTATGTTGCTGTGTCAGTCCAAAGGAGCTCAAGATGTTGCAAAGTGACTGAAGTTGGGTGCAGAACATTTTCCGAATCCCACAAACATCTACTGAAATACACTCCTGTCTTGACTAAGAATAAAAAGGTCAGAATCCCAACAATTTTTATGAACTGAAAATTTTAAAAATACTTTGGTTCGGTCTAATCCAAACATTTCATTTTGATAATATCATAATGCTTTATTTGCATTCTGGCCATTTTTTACTTTAAAATATTTTCACTGTAATTTAGTTTCAGTTTTAAAATGAAAAGTCATTTCAAACCAAAAACAGGAATTTTTTTGGGTTTTGAAAATATCCAAACAATTTGACAATTTTGAAACCTTGTTCAGAACATTTGTAAATTGAAAACATCATTGAAAATGCATTTCACTCCAAATTTCCCAGCCAACTCTACAAGTGACTGTGTGTCATTGATGTGCATACGATAACTGATTGAATGAGTCCAAACAGGGCTGCTCATATGAATGGGTCAGCTGGGAGAAAAATTATTAGATGCAAAATTCTGACAGGAATTTTGTGACTACAGTTATATTCCTATTCCATTCAGCTGGTTTCAAAATTTTATGCTGGGTCCATTTTTTACCTGCCCTGCTGGTCAAGTACAACTCTCTGCAACCCTGGCTACTCTCTCTTGAAAATTTTCATTGAGTACTGATTTTAAAGGCCAGACAGGACCATTAGATCATCTAATCTGATCTCCCGTGTATCACAAACCCTTAAATTTCACCATGTCATACACTTTGTATTAAGCTCAATAACTTGTGCTTGACTAAGGTATAATGTCCAGAAAAGCATCCAGTCTTGGTGTGAAAACTTGGAGACACTGAGAATCCACTCTCCATGATAGTTTGTTCCAATGATCAATGATCTGCACAATTATCTATGTCCACACTTACATGGTTAAATTGATTTAAGTTAAATCAGTTTAATAAAATAGCTATAAAATCATTACATCAATTTAAGTTAAATTGATTTAACATGTCCCAACTAGAAACTCAAATTGAACTAGCATGTCCATGGACAGGACTTGCTAGTTCGATTTAGGAGATGAGCACCATGGGAGGTGTGGCAACATGGCCCCCTAGAAGGGCCATGCCCCACACAATATGTAGAAAAAGGACAGCACCCTGGGAAGGAGAATAGAATAGAATCATAGGGTTGGAAAGGACCTCATGAGATCATCGAGTCCAATCCCCTGGGGCTTCTGCATATTAAGCAGAGGTGCTAGCCATTACACTATTTGTAGGGAGGGCAAAAGTGTTAAATCGAAATAACAGTTAAGTCAAAATAACACATCCACACTGCGTTATTTTGAAATAACAGTTTTGATTTAACCATCATTTTGATATAATACTAGGTTTTATTATGTCAAAATTACTTTTCTTATTGAGAGATAAGTGAGCTCCTTATCTTGATATAAGGAAACGTAATGTAGACCTGCCCTGCTTTAAATGAAAATAATCAACATTATTTTGATTTAAAGACTGTGTGTAAACATACCCTTAAAAATTGTCATTTATTTACATTGCCTTTCTCCACTGGAGTAGAGAACCCTTTAAGAGTCCAGTGTTTTCTCCCCAAGAAGGAATTAAGCAGTTTAAGCAGGTCACTTCTACACCTCTCACTAAACAGTCTGAGCTCTTTAAGGTGTCTCACTGTAATGCATTTTCTCTAACCAGCAAGTCATTTTTGTGACTCTCCAATTCTTCAACACCTTTTTCAAAATGTGGACACTGCAACTGGATACAGAATTCCACTATCCGACTCAACAATAGTATACACCAGGGTAAAAATCACCTTCCTGTACCAGCATCCAAGGATCATGATAGCCCTTTCTTTTTACTTATATACAACAACTGTCATGCTTATAGGTGTCACAAATAGAACAGATGTGCATATTGTTTTGTACAATCCTGCTTGGTTAATTCTCTATCTGAGATAATGTGCTTTGCTCTGATATGGAACAGTTCTTGTTCTTCTGACCACAGTCACTATAATGCCTTAAACAAAACTTTCAGTGCTTAGTAATGCCTTAATGGTAAATAACCAACTTAATACTATGAATAACATCATATTGAATACAGAGAGAAAAAGATATAGTTTCTTCAATAAAAAGCAGACTACATCACAAGTTCCAACTGTTACCATTTGCAGAACCTCTGCCCCCACACCCTCCAGTCGGGAATAGACTCTCCCAAATACACAATGGGATCCCCAGTCCCTTTGGCCATCTGCTGACACCAGTAATTTGGAAGGCTTGAGAGTCTCCTTGTCATAGGGCCAAAAAACTATAAGAGATTAACGCCATTAAAACTTAGAACTGGCAACAGAACTTCATTTCTTGATCAAGTCTGGCTGATCTTCCCTCATATTTTCTCCCTGCCTCTAATTGTCTTGATACTTTGTTCACCTTTCTACAGCCCATGCTTACTCTACTGTGAGCTGACCTAATATCTGCCAGGTCACTTCTTCAACAACACAGCATGGAGGAAGTATCTGTGTAGTTAGCTCTTGATAGCTTTTATTAAACAGGGTGAGATGCTTGTAATACCCTCAATAATATAGGCTCATAAATTCCAGTGTATAAGACTCAAGATTTCTGTTTACCCACATGTAATCACTTATAGAATGCAACTCGCACTGGTGCCTTGATGGAGTGGATTGCTGTGGCTAAGCCTGTTTTCCCTTATTCAGAAAAGTCTTATACTTTTTGGAGATGCAGCCACAAACAGGATAGTTTACATTAATGATGCTGGACTAATTTGAGTCATTATTGTACAATAGAGTAATAATTGTAAAAACAATACATTTTTAAAAAGGTATTTAACATTTGCTATTTTATACCTGGTATGAAAGACTGAAATGATTTTTTTAGTGGTTCCTATTTACCCTTACTCAATAGAAATACACCTACCTCTTTAAGCTCTGGTGCCAGAAGAATGCAGTAAAATATTTCAAAATGATAAATTCCAGTGTTGAACTTAACAGGACAATATGCAGGTTTTAAATCCTTATTTTTTACTTCCCCTAGCCACTATTTTTCTTAGCAGACATAACTTCAATATAGGGTTGTTGTTTTTTTAAATGAGCCTTCAAGCAGTAATAATTTCTGTTTTAAAAACAAAGGCCAGACATCTTTTTCTTAGGATAAATAAAGCTATGTTCATGTGTTTTCTTTTGTTATAGAACGCATTCACAGTATTGTTTATAATAGGACCTAGAATAAGTTACTGCATCCAGCAGGAATCAAAAGGGTAAGTCTTTCAAAGGAAAAAGAATCTTATAGTAACATACAGTAACTATAATTCTTAGTTTAAAACTTAAACAATGTCCTTTTATTCATGAGGAGTAAGGAATCAGGAGGTGTAATTTTATTTCTTAACTGCTGTATATAGAATAGAAGAGAATCATAGGGTTGGAAGGGACCTCATAAGATCATGGAGTCCAACCTCCTAGGGCTTGACCCCAGGACCTTCTGCATATTATGTAGAGGTGCTAGCCACTACACTATTTTCAGGGCAATATGCTCAGGTATAAGCCAATCCAGGCATAAGCCGATCCCCCAATTTTGAGCCCAAAAGGAGCAAGAAATGGGTGCCCCGTGTATAAGCAGAGACCCCCCTTTTGACCTTAGCCCTTAACCTCCCCACCTGGTGCTGCTGCTGGCTTCCCCTGGGGTTCCCAACAGCTTCCCTAACCCCCAAATTTCTGCTGCTGCTTTTCCCCTGCCCCCCCACTCTATCCATTCCTCACTCCTGCCCCTACTTTGCCCTTTCCTCACTGCTGCCCCCTGCTCCTCCTGCTGCCCCCTGCTCTGACCTTCCCTCACTGCTGTGCTCTGCTCTGCCCCTTTCTCACTGCTGCTCTCTGCTCCTCCTACTGGCCCCTCCTCACTGCCACCCCCTACTCCGCCCTTCCCTCACTGCTACCTGCTGCTGCCCCCCTGCTCTGCCTCTTCCTAACTGCTGCCCCCAGCTCTGCCCCTTCCCTCACTGCTGCCCTCCTCCTCCTCCTGCTGCCCCCTGCTCTGTCCCTCTCTGCTGCTGCCCTGCTGGCTCATCACTGCCACCCCCCTGCTCCCTTCTCAGTTCCCTGCTGTTGCTCCCCTTTTCCCCAACACCCTTTCCAGCCCTTTTCCCCTCACCCCCCCGACCCCTGCTGCTGCTCTTCCCAGTCTGCCAGGCACCCCACCAACCCCTGATACCTGTCGCTGCTTCCCTGGGCTCCCCAAAAACCCTGGGTCCTCCTGCTGCTTTCCCCAGACTCCCTGACCCCCCCCCCAATGCCTGAGGCCTGCCGCCCCTTCCCTGGACTCCCTGAACCACCCCCTTCCCATAAAACCCTCCTGGCCGTCCCATCACTTTCCCCAACACCCCGACCCCCGCCCCAACCTCCGGTCCCTGCTGCCACTTCCCTGGCCTCCTGGAATCCCCCCTCAATGTCCAGGCTTACCCCTCCTGGTCCCCTTTACTTGGCCGCTCCAGACACTGGGGTCCCTTCTTCCTGGCCGACTGCCCAAAATGGCCACCTGGCAACACACTGAGGCTCCCACCTGTGCATGGTCAGGGAAAGAGCTGGCTGGCACTGTCTACCGTATTCTCCCGAGTATAAGCCGAGTGCCTGTTTTGAAGCCAATTTTCAGGCACAAAATTCTCTGCTTATACGCGATGATATACGGTATGTTATGCCTTGTCTACATTAAACAGTTTTGTCGACAAAGTCACATTTTGTTGACAAGACAGTGCCGAAAAATCACATGAAAATCACCTCCCATCCAACTCACAAAACTGCCTTGTTTTTCAACAAAATAAACCCACTCGACTAGAAGTGTAGGACTGTGGTCAACAGAGCTTGAACAATGCAGTATCAGTGTATACACAGTATCCCTTTACAGTCGTGGAGGGGCTGTAATTCTTCTTAATTTCACCACTCCACCGAGAAAGCCAGAGCAGCTGGTTCCTGCTCCCAGGTGGGAATGGGACGAGAAGTCCTGGCTGCTACAAGCCTGGGGTTACTGATTTCTAGCTCCAAGATGAGAGCCAAGACCAGGCAAGTAGTGGATAGCTGGAGCCCAGGCAATCAGTTACAAGCCACGACTGGGTGGGATGTGGCAATGGGTGGCTGCTGCGAAGCGGGATGTGGGAGGCTGGAGCCTTGGTCTTGGCTGCAAGCTGGGACCGGGGTGGCTGAAGCTGGGCTACTGGCTGTAAAGCCCAGATATAGATAGCTGCCACCTGGATCCTGGCTGTGAGCAAGGACTGCGTGTGATGTGGCTGCTGCAGTCATGCTCCTGTCTATGTACTCCCCCAACCCAAAGAAAACAGCGTGAACATCAGCCATTACTGGAATTATAGTGGTAGCTGAAAGTTGACATATCTGATGTTGACTTATTTTTCTAATGTAGACAAGGCCTAAGTTTAAGCATATTAGTGATAATAATTCTCATAGCTGTATTTTAAAATTATAATTTTCCTTCTCCATTTGTACCTGTTATTTTTCATATTGTGGTACAAGTATGCATATCACTTTCCTGATAAATGAAGGTGACAGGTCCTTGACTTAAACAGATTACAAGATAAACTCCTAGCAACATGATGAAATCAGCTATGGCAGGGAACTCTATTAAAAAATGAAGTTCCTATGACATGTTTAAAATATGGCTCAGTTTCACAGCTTGGGTAGAAATAAACCATGAATTAAACATACACTAGAATAATGCTGTAGCTAGGGATACCAAGTCTGTAACATGGTGAGGGAACATGGTTAAACGTGTTTCAACCCCATTTACACTTTCAGACTGAATCATGTTTTTACTGTGTCAGGGGATTACTATGTTGTAACTATAGTAACAAGATTGATCTAGCAAAGTGGATAGATCTGTGCTATGCATAGCGATGAGAGATGACAATAAATAAATTAATTAATCAGAGATGTAAAATAGTCTTCACTATTATTGTAGTAATAGCTTTTCTCTAAACCCTTTACTTCTAGGCGTTGCTGATCCATCAAAATCCCCCATTTCTTTTCCCTCCCCACCCCACCCTGACAGGCTACTCATCACAGCAATTCTCCATGAGTCTAGACAGCATTGAACATGGGGTAGGGGAGAGGTGGAAGTCATTTGAGAGTAAAGCAAGATATTCTTTCCTCAAAGATTGAATGTTCTCTGCCTTGCACATGCTTAAGTCCTCAACTATGTCCTCAACTCCCATAAGACTTAGCAAAAATGCTTAAGCCTATGGGATTTGAGCACATACTTGTGTTTTGCTGAATTTGGCTTTGTACCATTCCTAGCTTCAGTCAGTCCAAATGCTAAGGGAATGAATTTGAATCTCTTGAACCTAAACACCTAAACTCAGATCTCTTGAACACCAACATTTTGTGATGATTTTGAATCTAGCAGGTCGGAAATACATCACAGTGACAGTTTTTGTTTTGTTGTTATGCTAATGGTTCAACTCACTAATAAATATGGTGAAATTAATAAATATGGTGAAATTTTCCATATCGCCACACAGTTGAGGCCTATCATATTGATAAATGCTGGTCGTGATGCTCCAGCAGGTGGACTGACAGCTGGGAAACACCTTGCTACGCATGAGCACAAGCAAGGATCAGACTGCACTAGCAACATGTGGGCCTCACACTCAAACACACCTCCACAGTGCTTTACATTTAGAAACCAACAATAATGTACATAAAAACAACCAATTTACACACCTTTGTAAACTAAAATGATGTAAACATGACAAAAAGCTAATCAATTGGCTGTTACTGTACTGGAATACTCCGGAGGCCTTTTGAAATGCTCTGGTGGGTTGGTATACAGTCTATGGGTCAAACATTGGGCACCACTGCTATAAAGGACTTCAAGTTGCCTTTGCGCCCTCTCAGTATGAGGCTGCTCTAAGGCTTAAGGTAGCCCTAGCATATGGGACTCCATCTAAATTATAGCAGAGATCTGCAGCTGCCGTCCAGATGTTAGCACTGCCCAGAATTTCTGAAGTACTATGCTGCAGCTCCTCCACTCCCAACACACCATCCTGCCCGTAGTGTGCCCCTCTGAAAAGGTCTTCATAGGAAAATCTTACAACTGCCGGCATCAGTGCCTTGGGGCAATTCTACCTCCCCCGGATCTGGGACTCTTAGGGCACGTCTACACGGCCCTTTTATTTTGAAATAACACCCGTTATTTCGAAATAAAAAAAATTTAGTCTACATGACGTTTCCTTATTTTGAAAGGACGGACCTCGTCCTTTCGAAATAAGGATTGTCGTTTCGGAAAAGTAAAACCTACCCCTTCCCCGAAATAGCCGTTATTTCGAAACGGATGTTTCGAAATAACGGCTTTAGACCCGTTTGGACATGTTGTTTCAGAACAAATGGTTCCGAAACAACATGATTTGAACTTCCTCCCAGGGTGCTAAGCACCCTGGGAGGAAGAACCACCCCCTCAGCACCCTGGCCAGGGTGCTGAGGGGGGGGGGAC